>SJXQ01009700.1:76208-232734 GCA_006408695.1 Aepyceros melampus | reverse complement strand
GGACGGGAAGTGTCCTGTAATCATGACATAGGATGGGAAGATGCTTGTCCACATCGGGGGTGTGTTTTGTTTGCTCATTTCACTTCACCTTTGGGATCCAGCCCTTTACAAATCACAACCACAGGCTCCCAGGCACTGCATCTGGTGAGAGACTTACGTCTGGCAGCATCTCGATGAAAGAGTGGATGTTGGCCTCCTTGGCCGCGCGCTCAATCTCCTCCTGGGACACGACCCGGCTGTTGTCTCTGTAGGCGATGTTCTCGCCGATGCTGCAGTCAAACAGAATGGGCTCCTGGGACACGATGCCCATGTGTGCACGCAGCCACTGGACATTCAGCTGCTTTATTTCCTTGCCATCGATTAACTGAAAACAAGAGATCATGGATCAGCCTCAGAAGCAGAACATTTTTGAATTTAGCAAAATGAATGTTGTTATTTCCTAGACTAAGACTGCCAAGTTGTTATGAGACTGCTGTTGTGCCTTTTAGTTTGGCCTGTCGAGGTTAACTGAGTCAGGTTATAACTGCACGCTTTGGGGAACTGTCATGTTTCTTCCATTTTAACTCTGGCTCCTGATATATGCATCTGGAAGGCAGAATAATTGCTGTCCCTTGGACTGCAAGATCAAATTAGTCAATCTTAAGGGAAATCAACCCTGAATCAACCCCCCACCGCCACTGGAAGGACAGAGGCTGAAGATGAAGCTCCGGTATTTTGGTCATCTGATGTGAAGAACCGACTCACTGGAAAAGTCCCTGATGCTGGGAAAGATTGAGGGCGAGAGGAAGGGGGTGACAGAGGATAAGATGTTGGTTGACATCACCAATGCAACGGACATGAACTTGGGCAAACTTCGGGAGACGGTGAGCGACAGGGAGGCCTGGCGTGCTGCAGTCCGTGGGGTCGCAAAGTCGGACACAACTGGGTGACTGAACAACAGCAACAAGCATAATCACGCCCATCTCCCCCATCCAAGATGTCCACGGTCTAATTCACGAAACCTGCTCATGTCATTCACACGCAGAGAGAATTACGATGGAAGGTTGCTCATCACCTGACCTCAAGATGAGGAGCTTATCTTGGATTATCCAGGTGGACCCAACATAATCATAAGGGTCCTGAACTGTGCGGGGGTGAGGGCAGGAGACTGGGGATCATAGTGAAGCAACATGAGGAGGACTCGATCAGTCATTGCTGGCTTTGAAGATGGAGGAAGGGCCATGAGCCAGAAAAGATAAGCAAGCAGATTCTCCCTAAGGGCCTCCAGAAGGCGCACAGCCCCGCTGACACCGTGAGGTCCACTCTGGACATCTGACTTCCAGAATCTATAAGATAGACCTGTGAGGTTTTACTCCCCTAAATTGGCTGCAATTTGTTGTAGCCGTCACCAGAAACTAATAAAACATATTCTATTTCTGGAATGTATTCTGGCATTCTTTTATTTTATTCTTATTTAAGATGATTTTTTAGTTTTCTGGCCATACCACGTGGCACACAGGATCCCAGTTCCCCAACCAGGGGCTGAACCCTAGTTCAACTGGAGTCTTAACCACTGGACCAGCCAGAGAAGTCCCCCATCCTTACTGCTATATACTGATTTTTCACAGGAAAAGCATCCACAATTCAATTGGAAATAACTAACTGCTATCACCACATAACAGGCCTGGAGGTCACATTTGTGATCTGACCTGTTAGTCAGGATTAGCTTTTTGAGGACTCAAATGGAACAGAAGTGAGAGCGGGAGGATGCTGCTATCTCTCTAAATAGTTGTTGATCTTAGGAAAGTGAATTAGTATCTCAGTTTCTCTGCACGTAAAATGGGAATGATTATAATCCCTAAACTCTGGAATTGAGGATTAAGGGACGTCAGCAGGGACCCCACTGAGCACAGGGCTAGGCACAGAGTGTGTGAAGGACTGTCTGTGGTTTGGAACAGTGCCTTTGTGATATACTTGGAACCACAGCAGAGGGACAGATGTCTGAGGGGATAAAAGGATGGACAGACATCTACAGCTTACCCAGAGCAGCAGGAGGGAGAGCCTGGCCTTTCTCTAGGGACCTGGCTCCCCTTGGATCAGCCTGCAGAAGCCTGAGGCGTGCCCATTACAGGCTCCCAGATAAAAATCCTTCCTCTCTGATGGAGATGTATCTGCCCCAAAGATCTACTTTGCAAGAAAACACTAGCATTCAAGTGACAGCTGCCATAAACGTGGAATAAGACATCAGTAACTCAGCTTTGAGGTTTTCTAATACTGATGAGTATATCCTGAGCTATAAATATACTCTGAATCCCAAATGCCTAGCTGCACACCTCTGGGAGACAGATGGCCAAGGACAGGGTACATACGGGGTTTGCTGCAGGAAGGTAGCTTCTATTTGTGAAACTAGCAGGTGCAAAGCTGGATGGAAAACACAGCCATGACCTCATTAGTACCCAGCCCAGTTGCCATGGAGACTATTCCAAGCATCTATGCTCCAGGTTCCCTCATGGTGTTAAGTGAAAGTGAAAAGTAGAGGCTGAAGAGAGGAAGGAAAAACCACACAAGGATGGTTACAAATAGCAGGTTACAAATAGCAGGTCACGCTAGATGGAACACTGCGTACTTGAGAAATGGAGAACTGAGGAAAGAAAAAGAATTTTTTTTTTCCAGACTTATACCCCTAGGGGGCATCCCTGGTGGCTCAGATACTAAAGGATCTGCCTGCAATGCAAGAAACCCAGGCTCAATCTATGGGTTAAGAAGATCTCCTGGAGAAGAGAATGGCAACCCACTCCAGTATTCTTGCCTGGAGAATTCTATGGACAGAGATGCTTTGGGGCTACAGTCCACTTTGCAAAAAGTCGGACACAACTGAGCAACTAACACACACACACACACAGCTAGGAGAAAAAAAGACATTGTTTTAGTAATATAACCAGATGAATATGACTGATCCCTGCACAACTGAGCAACTAACACACACACCCACCCACACATACACACACACACACACACACACACACACTACTAGAGAAAAAAAGACACTGTTTAACTAATATAACCAGATGAATATGACTGATCCCTGCAAGCTTCAGTGAGTTTTTCCATCAGACATATAATAAGATGCTTAGAGCTCCTCATCCCCACACTATACACAGCTACTGCTAACTATTTAAAACTTGTGTTTCCTAAAGGATCCTTTCCTGAGGGAAAATATGTTTAAAAGTCCAAATGTGAAAAGATCAATGCACATCTTCTTTGGCTGAGGCACGGGTAGTGGTCTGAGGAAGACCAAGGAAATCCAGTGAGTCTGTGAACACTGCTCAAAAGATCCTGGCCTAAATTAAAATCTCAAGTACCACACTGACAGTAACAATGAAAGGCTAAATTAAAATGATGAGCTATCCCTATTCTAGACTTAAATCTACTGCCTGATTTCAGTAGCACAATCAAATGTTAAATATGTATCATTTTCCTATATGTATTTACTCTGAAATAATCATTTTAGATAAGTTATTGAGCATTGATTATATTATAGGTCCTGTGATTAAGTATGCCTTATGCATTCTCTCATTTCATCTTGACAAAACTGGCAAAATAGGTGTGATTTTAATCCCCATTTTACTGATGAGGACACGAGCAGAGTTCGGTCGCTTGTGCAGGGTCATGTTCTTAGTGGCTGAGGAAGCTCAGGTCTGCACACTACAGATTAGATTTTGGCTAGACAGTGGTTGAGAATTAAAAAATACTTTCCGTCTTCTTTCAAAGGAATAATGTGTCCATCTTAGCCCAGGTACCCACTGGGTAATAGCCAGACGACAGGCTTCTAGCTGTGTCCTAAGAGGGAGAGAGGACTCTGATGGTGGTGTGTAGGATGGGCAAGGGGAGAAAGGAAAGGTCAGGGGAACCCCCAAGACTCAAGTGAGTCTCAGTGAAGCTAATGAAAGGTTCAAGGACCCTCATCTGCAGGCAAATGCTGGGAATTAAAGAATGTCCTGGGTGAGAGGAGGCCAGGCTAGTCAGGGGGTTTTCTGGCTAAGCCTTTAGGATAACTGCCTAAAAAGAGAGGG
The DNA here is from genome assembly GCA_006408695.1 of Aepyceros melampus. NCBI lineage: Eukaryota > Metazoa > Chordata > Mammalia > Artiodactyla > Bovidae > Aepyceros > Aepyceros melampus. The sequence goes on along the minus strand of SJXQ01009700.1, from coordinate 228,682 downwards.
ATCAGGATCCTTAAGGCTTTAATATTTTGTTGTGAATTTTTTTCATTATAAGTAAATATTTAGTCTTGTGACTAATTCTGTGTTCCTAACTTTGGGCTCTTTCAAGTATAGTCTCTGAAACTGTACAACTTTCAGGCCCCACAAAACTCAGAACCTCTACTTTCTGAACAATTGGTAAGACTCGCCACAATGTGACCTGAAACTTGCAAAGTTACCAGTTCAGTGGTCCTTAAGGTCTGGTGGTATCAGAATCATCTGGGAAAGTTTAAAAATGAAAAGGCCGGGTCCTAATCTGTGTGAATGAGCCAGGGTGGCTGCATTCTTTGTGAGCTCTCCAGGCCATTCGGACCCACATCAGTCCGAGAACCAGCGCTCAGGTCAATGTTGCTACGTGTGACTTGAGGCTTGCTGGTGGTCACGAGGATTTCCTGACCTCAGGGTCAAGTCCTTGCTTCAGTTCTTACAATCAAATGACGCTCCAGTCCCCAGACTCATTTTTGTTTTTCATGGCAGTAAGAACTAATCGCTAATAACCTATTAACTTAGTCTTTCAAGATCACTAATTGATGTTCATAAACAGAACCTGGCACATTTACTAGCCTTTATTGTGGGCACTTGACTAAGAAGGCTGGCTGCTGTGTAGCACTTGGTGGCATTTCAAAGCTCTAGTGCAAACACACAGGAGCAGATCATCGTGTTCCTCCAACAGATGAGGGCACTCTGTTTGCAGGGCATCATCACTGTAGTCCTGAGAGGGTTATTCTCCTATGCACTCAGCACTCGTGTCCATATTCTCCTGTGTCTGTCCTTTCACCTGTCAAGGGACTGCAGGACTAAAATCTATTTCCTAGGCTCGCTTCTGGTACCAGGAGTAACTGAGGGTCTACCAGTGAGATGCCCTGTGCAAAACCTGGAAACAGAAGCTGTGGTAAGCTGTCACCTGTGTTCCGGCAGAGGAGCTCTTGCAGCAGCGAGATTCTGTCCTCGTGCCTTCAGGCTTGGAGCGCTGAGACATGGGCACAAGCCTGGCAGCTCCCTGGCTGCAGGATCGTAGCTGCAGTGCTGATCAACTCGTGTCCATATTCTCCTGTGTCTGTCCTTTCACCTGTCAAGGGACTGCAGGACTAAAATCTATTTCCTAGGCTTGCTTCTGGTACCAGGAGTAACTGAGGGTCTACCAGTGAGATGCCCTGTGCAAAACCTGGAAACAGAAGCTGTGGTAAGCTGTCAGCTGCATTCCGGCAGAGGACCTCTTGCAGCAGCAGCGAGATTCTGTCCTCGTGCCTTCAGGCTTGGAGCAGCTGAGACATGGGCACAAGCCTGGCAGCTCCCTGGCTGCAGGATCGTAGCTGCAGTGCTGATCTGCATGCTGGGAGCACTGACTCTGACTCCCCCTCTGCCAGTGATGACGTGAGCACTGAACCCCCTTATTAAACATGCAGCTGCTCGGATGCCCACAGCACTTTGTTTCCTATGCTGAACCATAACTGACAAGGTTCACATCTTTAATTTTGCTCTCCTGCCTTAATATATGTGGAGAATACTCATTTATTTCTTCACTTTCTTGTAGTCTGATTATTTTACTGTTTACCATTATTGCTGTTTTCAACTCCAACACTCTGTTATTACCAAGAATTTTTCCCACTACAGTGATTATGGGTGCAGTTGGGAGTGCTGAGTGGGGAATGAAATTTTTTGCCCTTTGTAACTGGGTTATAATCAAACAAGTTTGAGAGTCATTATTCTAATTATTTTTTTTCCTTTTTTAAAAAATTTAATTTTTATTTTTTAGTTTGTTTTGCATTACAATACTGTGTTCGTTTTGCTATACATTGACATGAATCAGCCACGAGTGTACATGAACTCCCAATTCCGACCCCCTCCCTCGCCCCTCCCGCCCCACACCATCTCTCTGGATTATCCCTGTGCATCAGTCCCAAGCATCCTGCATCCTGCATCGAACCTAGACCGGCAATTCGTTTCACTTATGATATCATACATGTTACACTGCCACTCTGCCAATCCATCCCACCCTCTCCCTCTCCCACAGAGTCCAAAAGGCTGTTCTATACATCTGTGTCTCTTTTGCTGTCTCGCATTCAGGTTTATCTTTACTATCTTTCTAAATTCCATATATATATGTAAGTATACTGTATTGGTGTTTTTCTTTCTGGGTTACTTTACTCTGTATAATTGGCTCCAGCTTCATCCACCTCATTAGAACTGATTCAAATGTATCCTTTTTAATGGCTGAGTAATAATACAGTGTGTATATGTACCACAGCTTTCTTATCCATTCATCTGCTGATGGACATCTAGGTTGCTTCCATGTCCTGGCTATTACAAACAGTGCTGCGATGAACATTGGGGTACACGTGTCTCTTTCAATTCTGGTTTGCCTGGTGTGTATGCCCAGCAGTGGGATTGCTGGGTCATAAGGCAGTTCTATATCCAGTTTTTTAAAGGAATCTCCACACTGTTCTCCATAGTGGCTGTACAAATTTGCATTCCCACCAACAGTGTAAGAGGGTTCCCTTTTCTCCACACCCTCTCCAGCATTTATTGCTTGTTGACTTTTGGATCGCAGCCATTCTGACTGGTGTGAAATGGTACCTCATTGTGGTTTTGATTTGCATTTCTCTGATAATGAGTGATGTTGAGCATCTTTTCATGTGTTTGTTAGCCATTCGTATGTCTTCTTTGGAGAAGTGTCTATTTAGTTCTTTGGCCCATTTTTTGATTGGGTCATTTATTTNAACATAGGCAAAACACTCTCTGACATAAATCACAGCAGGATCCTCTATGATCCACCTCCCAGAATACTGGAAATAAAAGCAAAAATAAACAAATGGGATCTAATTAAAATTAAAAGCTTCTGCACAACAAAGGAAACTATAAGCAACGTGAAAAGACAGCCTTCTGAATGGGAGAAAATAATAGCAAATGAAGCAACTGACAAACAACTAATCTCAAAAATATACAAGCAGCTTATGCAGCTCAACTCCAGAAAAATAAATGACCCAATCAAAAAATGGGCCAAAGAACTAAATAGACATTTCTCCAAAGAAGAAAATCTTAACAAATTAAAAAAAAAAGTTTTTTCCCACTAAAGCTAATAAGTGACTTTAGCAACATAGTAGTGGCCTGCCTACACCTATCTGTTTAAAAGTGGTCAGTTTATGACCAATCCTTTGGCACTCCCACCATATTCATTGTATTCTATTGTTTGCCTACTTTTGTAAAAATATAAGATTCCACAAGGGCTAATATCTTTTATCTGTTTCAGTAACATATCACCAGTGCAAAGAATAGTACCTATGTGGTGAACATACAAATACGTGTTGAATTTTAAATGGTTTGTATTTACAGTTAAAATAAAGAGTGGTAATGGAAAAGAATAAATGAATTAAGCTGATGAATTAATCAAAACAATTCTAGTTATCTTGCTCTCTTTTGCTATGAATCAGTTTTACAAGGCTTCAAAATTCAAAAGCTTCCCTGGTGGCTCAGACCGTAGAGAATCTGCCTGCAATGCAGGATACCTGGGTCCTATCCCTAGGCTGAGGAGATTTACTAGAGAAGAGAATGGCAACCCTCTCCAATATTCTTGTCTGGAGAAATTCATGGACAGAGGAGTCTGGTGGGTCACTGTTCACAGGGTCACAAAGATACAACTGAGTTACTAACTCACTCAAAGTTAGTTATAGATATTACCTTGAATCTGGCTTAGATAGTTGTAGCTTCCCTGAACCTTTTTCTTGACTTCCAATTCAGAGTACATCATTCACAAAGATGCTGGACAATCACAGAGAGAAAGAAAGAAAAACAACAAAAAAAAATTCAAAACAAAATCTAGTCATAGTTCCCTCATGGAATAAGTCATTATATATTTTAGTGCCTATATAGTTTAGCTAGTTTTACCTATATTTTCTCATTGAATTTTACCTATATTTTCTCATTGAATTATCACCACAGTTTAACAAGCTCCTTAAGGGTCATTGAATTAAAAATCTCTTTAAAGAAATAATACTCAAATGACTATCATTTCCTAAGTGGTCATGGATATATTGAATTGTTTAAATAGAAGGCCTTGGTCATTTCTGAGAATCTATTTAAAAGAGAATGTGTGTAGCCATATATGTATATGAAATATAGCCATATAGAAGCAAATAATTAAATTACTACTTAAATTACTAATTGAAACTTCACATAGTTGAATTACTGTCACCTTCAAGTCAAGCTCTCAGAAAATAATCCACTGCTTTCCCATAATAATTTATGTAACTTACTTAACCTAATTTTGTTTGTAAATGTTAAAGATTGCTTACAAATGAACATTTTTGGTATGCACAGTGAAGAGGCTCAGAGACTACACAGTACTTAAAAAAATCTGTATTGGGAATGTCAATCTCATTGTGAAAAAATTTCTTTAGGGATTATATTGGTGAGAATGACTGACTTCTAGATGCATACATTGCTTGAGATTGGAAAGACAGTGATAAAGAAAGTTATTTGACTCTTGTCAGAGTGATGAATTTAGACAATAAAGGAAAAAATATAAAAATTGACATGGGAAATATTTGGAAAGTTTCAGCAATATAGTTACAAATGGTCATTGGTGAACTTCATAGCACCTCCAATTTTATATTCATGTCCACAGAAAAAGCCATATATCCATGCCAGGCAAATTTGTCACATTAAAAATTGTTCACCTATATCATACAAAAGAAATTTCTTTCTAACAGATTTCACACATCAAAGTGCCTTGCCAGTTAGTCCCATTTGCATTATTTGCTTGCATATTAATGGCTCATAATTTGAAGGGTACATACCTAAAATGATGGATCCCTGATTTGCTGGTAGATTTGTGAGCTTGATGCAATGTTACTTTGCCAATGCAATACTTATGCTTTAGAATTATTTGTTTCATCTATTTTATCAGACTTGTGAAGTAATGTTCTCTAGTGAATTCCTAAAAGTGATTTGCTAAACTCTTAATTTTAAATTGCTTTCACTCAGACACAGATTACCAGATATCAAGAACTGACTATAGCTTTTTTAACCAGCACAAAACATATTTTAACTACAGAAATTTATCAATAATCCCTATAGGTTTGAGGGAAAATTTTCCTTATTTAATCAGATATTTGCAAATATAAGGAAGAAGGAAAGAAAAGTTATAACCTCTGCATATATGCAAACAAAATTAATACAAATATATATGTTTGTAAATCTAATAGCTCCCTTTTTTTAATTAATTTTTATTTTTTTAGTTTGTTTTGCTTTACAATACTGTATTCGTTTTGCTACACATCGACATGAATCAGCCACAAGTGTACATGATCTCCCAATCCCGACCCCCACCTCCCCCCTCCCGCCCCACACCCTCTCTCTGGATTATCCCCGTGCATCAGTCCTAAGCATCCTGCATCCTGCATCAAACCTGGACTGGCGATTCATTTCATTTATGATATCACACATGTTACACTGCCACTCTGCCAACCCATCCCACCCTCTCCCTCTCCTACAGAGTCCAAAATGCCGTTCTATACATCTGTGTCTCTTTTGCTGTCTTGCGTACAGGTTTATCATTACCATCTTTCTAAATTCCATATATATGTGTAAGTATACTGTATTGGTGTTTTTTTTTCTGGGTTACTTCACTCTGTATAATTGGCTCCACCGTCATCCACCTCATTAGAACTGATTCAAATGTATTCTTTTCAATGGCTGAGTAATATTCCATTGTGTAAAGGAAACTGCAACTCAAGGACTTCAGGTTAAATAGAGTTATTCTTGGCTTTCCACCTCAGGTGCCAAGTGTTGTTAAACACCCACCAAAAAGAGTGTCCAAATGAAAAAGCCCTCACCTTAATCAGAATTCCAGTAATGATTCTTCAAATTATAGGATAATTGATAAGTTCTGTTAATATTTTAACCTGTAATCCATGAATTCACTTATTCATCTCCCTGTTTCATTGGCTTACTAAGTGACTTAGTAAATCAATAATTGAGTTATTACTATGTTTTATGTGATGTTTTGGGTCTTGGAGATACAGCAGTGAACAAAATAGATCAAATCCCTGCTCTTGAGTACTTAGGAGTATTGACCTACTTCCTCAGGAAAGAGAGTTATGAGTCAAATCTAAATTATGTCTTCTAATCTAACCCCAATCAAACTATATGTAATAGTAAATCCTTGGTAATATTAATATTTGTTATGTTTTTATATTTTTATAGTGATAATGTAAGATTTTATGTTTGATGCTTTAACCATTTAAATAGTTTTTGGAATACTTATTCTGGAAGAACAGACTTCATTCCGAAGAAAGGAGAACAAACATCATTTGAACTTAATAATTTTTTGTACCTAACTGGGTCAAAAATATAGATTATTATATTCATAAAGATATTCATGTTCTGTTACTTTCATTTGTCAATGACTCTTTCCTTCTTCCACAATGAATGGCAGTTTCTAATGTAAGCCAAGATTTTTGCTATTGGAAGATAAGAGAAGGAAATATTAAGGTTTAATGTTTTGAACATAAAAATATTATTTCTGATATTTCTAGAAAAATTTATATTACTCGTACATTAGAATATGAACTAATTATATTGACAAATAGCCTTGCTATATACTTATGCTAATTTATTAGATCAGATATATGTCAATACTGCTATGTAGAGACAATGCCAATAACATTATATAAGACCTATTTTCAAAAATAACACTGATAACTTTTGGCCAAGTAAATGTAACCATCAAAAACAGAAACCATCATGAAATATACAGAAATTTGTTCCATAGGGAGAAAAAGAAACAAACATCCAACTTAGCCAAAGTCTACTTTACAAACCAAAACAGTGACAATGTTGAGATCTTCTGGAAATTAAAGCTATATCTTTTATGAAAGTGTCATGATATTTTTGGCTTCTGGATAGACTACAAACAAAATGTAATAGAAAAACAGCCCATCATTTTCCTTCCTATGTAGGGAAAAACCTAGTTCTTCCCCACTGTGTATTTCTTCTCTGTGTGTCTTCTTTTACTACTCACACAGAACACTTCATTTCTGACACTTCTGATCTCCAAACATGTGAAAGTTTTTCCCTGCAACAAGCAATTCTGTGACCCCAGTAGGGTGTTTGAGAATTTAACTCAATTCTGACACAACTGACCTGGAGACAGCGCCAGATTTCACACGTTAAGGGCTTAGTCCCACAGGTGTGTCCATGCCACAGCCTTTGCCCACACTAACCCGTTCCAATGCCAAGCAAAAGTCCAGGTTACTATCTGTATTTCTGACCAAAAACTGTAGATCAGCACTTCCAACCCATTTCCAACAACCCCTTCTTTGGTTTCGATTAATTTGGTCAAGGCGCATAGAACTCAGCAAAACAGTGATGTTTACCAGTTTATTAAAAGATATGACAAAAAGAGTAAAACATGCAGAGGGCAAAACTGGGAGAACCCTGAGTTCAGGGGCTTCTGTCCCCGTGGAGTTGGGGTGCATCATCTTGTTGGTATGAATGCATCCTCCAACCTGAAAGCTCTCCAAACCTCATGCTTATCAGGTTTTATGGAGGCTGTATCAACTAGGAATGATCAATTATTATTATTATAATTCCAGTTCCAGTTCCCCTCTCCTCTCTGGAGGTTGGAGGAGTAGAACAAAAAATTCCAAGTTTCTAATTAGCGCTCGGTCTTCCTGGCGAGCTGCCCCTATGCAGGAGCCAAGCAGGAGCCCATCCAAAGTCATCTTACTAGAATAAAAGATGCTCCTGCTACTCTTATCACATAGGAATTTATAAGGGTTTTGGGAGCTCTTTGCCAGAAGGCAGAGACCAATATATAGTTTTACTGTTATTGTCATTTTTATGTGAGGGTTTTCCAAAGTGAATTTTGGTCTGTATTTTATATTCATATTTAAAAATGAAGCACTATAAAGCTTTCTAGACTTTCCATGTATATGAGTAAAAGAAAATCTATTTTTGTCACTTTCACAATGCTTCTGACACCAAATGTGTGGGATTATAGCACCAAGCAAGTCTTCGTTTCTTTGTGGACACCAACTGAGTTTCCTGAAGTATAATTCATTGTGATACTAATTACAAGGAATCAGTGAAGACCCCCCGAGTTTAGGGGCTCAGTCCCACAAAACTGTCCTCCTCTTCAGAGGAAAATCATAAAGAATCTTCCCGACCCAGGGATCGAACCCTGGTCTCCTGCACTGCAGGCAGATTGCTTACCAACTAAGCTACAAGGGAACTCCATAAAATAATCACAAACTACTAAATAATTCAATGTAAACTTAACAATAGCACAGAAATTTTATGAAAAAAATTGATTGAAAGACATGGAGATAACACATGCAAAGGCATCCTTATGTTAATTATGAGTTGAATTCAATACAACTAAAACTACTAATATGTTTGATTTTTTCAATCAAACTAGAGAATTTGATGCTAAAATTGAGACTGAAAAACTAATATTCAGGCCTTGTAAATGCTAAGAACAAAAAGTTGTGATGGTATGTTAGCCTCCTAAACGTTAAAACATGAAATAAAACCTCAGTCATTCATATAATATATTGTTTGTGCATAAATAGACAAAGAAAAGAGTGGAACTGAATAAAAAGTCCATAAATAAACTCAAATGTATATAGATTTTGAATATATAATGACACTGACATCTATATATATATGTTGATGTCAATGACTTAAACATATGAAATAATGTTTAACATCAGTCATAGTTGGATATATATATATATATATGAAAGTTATAATGAGATATTTCTAAGACATTACACTGGCAAAAATGAAAATGTAAATTCCTGATAAAAATCACTACAAATTAGTAATTTTCTGTTAGAATAGTTGTAGAAAGACAAGAACTCTCATACATTTCCTTTTTGATCCTACATTTCCACTTTTTAAATTTACCATGAAAATATACTGCCAATAATATGGAAATATATATATGCATAAGGTTATTCATTATAGCATAGTTTGTAATGCAAAAGATTGAAAATAAAATGAATGGCCATACATAGAAAAGTGATTGAATCAACTATAGTACACATAACTAAGTATAATGAAACTATATAAAAGTATAAGATTTAGGTCAATAAACTTTTATGGAGGAGTCTTTTTTTTAATATCAACATACATTTTATTTTATTTTTAAAATTTATTATAGTTTACTTACAATATTGTGTTTGTTTTAGGTATATAGCAAAGTGAATCGATTATATATAGACATAAACCTACTCTTTGTCAGATTCTTTTCCCATATGTCATTATACAGCGTTGAGTAGAGTTCCTTGCACTCAATAGGAATGTGTGTGTCAACCCCAATCTTCCATTTTATCCTACTCCCCTTACCCACCAGTAATCATGTTTAATATGAAAGAATTTTCAAAATCCATATTTCAAGGGGCAAAGGGTTAAAGAATATCTATGGCATTACATTTTTGTAAGAAAATACATGCATATATAGCATAGAAACAGAGAAGGCAATGGCACCCCACTCCAGTACTCTTGCCTGGAAAATCCCATGGATGGAGGAGCCTGGTGGGCTGCAGTCTATGGGGTCACTAAGAGTCGAGCGACTTCACTTTCGCTTTTCACTTTCACACATTGGAGAAGGAAATGGCAACCCACTCCAGTATTCTTGCCTGGAGAATCCCAGGGACGGGGGAGCCTGGTGGGCTACTGTCTATGGGGTCGCACAGAGTCGGACACGATTGAAGCGACTTAGCAGCATAGTATAGAAAACATTCAGTTCAGTTCAGTCACTCAGTCGTGTCTAACACTTTGCGACCCCATGGAGTACAGCACACTAAGCTTCCCTGTCCTTCACAGACTCCTGGAGCTTGCTCAAACTCATGTCGGTCCATTTGGTGATGCCATCCAACCATCTTATCCTCTGTAGTCCCCTTCTTCTCCTGCCTTCAATCTTTCCCAACATCAGGGTCTTTTCCAATGAGTCTGTTCTTCCCATCAGGTGGCCAAAGTATTAAGAGTTTCAACTTTAGCTCAGTCCTTCCAATGAGTATTTAGGACTGATTTCCTTTAGGACTGACGGGTTTGATTCCTTGCAGTCCAAAGGACTCCCAAGAGTCTTCTCCAACACCACAGTTCGAAAGCATACATATATAAAACATATATGTATAATAACTGGGATTCCCTGGTGGCTCAGTGGTGAAGAATCTGCCTGGAATGCAAGAGCTACAGGAGATGTCGGTTCGATCCCTGGGTGGGAAAGACACCCTGGAGGAGGGCGCGGCAACTCACTCCAGTATTCCTGCCTGGAGAATCCCATGGACAGAGGAGCCTGGTGAGCTATAAGTAAGTAAGTAAGTAAAGTCACTCAGTCGTGTCCGACTCTTTGTGACCCCATGGACTGCAGCCCACCAGGCTCCTCAGTCCATGAGATTCTCCAAGCAAGAATACTGGAGTGGGTTGCCATTTCTTTCTCCAGGGGATCTTCCCGACCCAGGAATCGAACCAGGGTCTCCCGCATTGGAGGCAGACACTTTAACCTCTGAGCCACCAGGGAAGTGAGCTATAGTCCACAGGAATCCAAAGACTTGAACACACTGAAGTGACTTAGCACACATGCACATGTATAATTATATAAGCATACATACATGTATATTGCATATGCATGGATGTATAGTATATGTAAATGTATATTTGTTCATTTTTGTGTAAAGAAATGAACAGAAAGAGTAAAGAGAAACAAACAGAGAGTAAACAGAAATAAATAGAAAGAATAAAATAGAAATTAATGAGATTGGTTTTGTGTAGGATGTGGGTGGAAATAGGTTAAAAATGATGGAGACATTAAAATGTGAAAGAATGGATACTAGAAGAGTGACATTTGGTATAAATATGTAAGATATTATTACCTGACATGCATTTTAAATCAGTCACTCTGATTACTGATTAACAGCTTTGAACAAGGAAATCTTTATAATTAGAGATGACAAGGAATTTTTTGGATTATCTCTGGATTTGATATCCTTGATAATCAGGAACTATGTGTCCTCTCAAGAATAAATGAACAAGCAAAATTCTGTTAGTTAGAAGCCAGCTTCTATAAAGCTGGCCTTATGTGTTTATTTTAGGTTTTTCAAGAGATTTATCAAGTTTTTATATCTATTGTTATAAATTAGTTATATTGTGGCTCAGTTTTTTAAAGTTTCTTTCTAAAAATTATAATGTATTGTGTAAAAACTACACATGCAATTGCTTTATTTAAAAAGAATTTTCATTAAAACATTTTCTCCTTACCCAGCTGTCAGAGGCATAGTAACATGCAAGGTTAATTTTAAAGTATAGTCCAAGAAAAGAAAAAAAAAAAACAGATTTCTTCTAAGTGTCTATTCAATTCTAGCTAAAGAAGATAAAATTCTTAAAAGGAGCAAATGTTATTAAAGGAGATTTTTAAATAGAGACTGTTAGGTCAATGGTAAAAATTACAAGAATCATTTTGAACTAGTTTTACTCCTCTTGGAATTTAAAAATCAAGCCGTTAAAATTAACAGTTGCAGTGTTAACAGTGAATGCCAGATAAAATGAAGCAGTTAATCACCAGGAATAGCATATTAAAACTGTTAATTTGTAGGTTTGAAACTTCCTTTTAATTAGAGCTGTAAGAAAAGTTTCTAGTTCAAAGCAAATCTGAGATCTCATGACTCTGTCATGGTTGTAAAATTTCACAAAGAAAAGTCCTTTTAGAGGGGAGTCAGTGATGATGGGATATTCGAGCACCTGATTTCAGGGAATAAACCTATGATAACCTATAACTGAGGTGCAACACTTCTGATTTCTGGGAAGTGATTAAAGCCATTAGACGGTTAGCACTCTTCAGAGTCAGTGGATTTTATTTAGATCACATAAATATTAAAAGAAAAAGCAAAAGGAAGACATTTCTAGAAATAAGATCTAAAAAGCTAGCATCATAGAAGTAGCTTTTAGAAATATGGGAATTGTTGATAACAGTATATTTTGAGGTCAGTAGTTTTGTTTCCTGAAGCCAGCTTCTCTGATTTGGATCTCTCTGATTGTAGTATTACTGGAGAGGTTGATAAAATGTAGGTTCCTTCGCCATTGCAAACAGAAATTCTGATTCACTCAATTTGAGGTTAGCCAGGAATCTGCATTTTAGCGTGCATCCTAGAAGACCTTAGTGCATGTACAGTTCAGTTCAGTTCAGTTGCTTAGTCATGTCCAACTCTTTGCAACCCCATGAATTGCAGCACACCAGGCCTCCCTGTCCATTACCAACTCCCGGAGTTCACTCAGACTCACGCCTATCGAGTCAGTGATGCCATCCAGCCATCTCATCCTCTGTCGTCCCCTCTCTTCCTGCCCACAATTCCTCCCAGCATCAGAGTCTTTTCCAATGAGTCAACTCTTCGCATGAGGTGGCCAAAGTACTGGAGCTTCAGCTTTAGCATCATTCCTTCCAAAGAAATCCCAGGGTTGATCTCCTTCAGAATGGACTGGTTGGATCTCCTTGCAGTCCAAGGGACTCTCAAGAGTCTTCTCCAACACCACAGATCAAAAGCATCAATTCTTCAGCGCTCAGCTTTCTTCACAGTCCAACTCTCACACCCATACATGACCACAGGAAAAACCATAGCCTTGACTAAATGGACCTTAGTCGGCAAAGTAATGTCTCTGCTTTTGAAAATACTATCTAGGTTGGTCATAACTTTTCTTCCAAGGAGTAAGTGTTTTTAATTTCATGGCTGCAGTCACCATCTGCAGTGATTTTGGAGTCCAAGAAAATAAGTCTGCCACTGTTTCCACTGGTTCCCCATCTATTTCCCATGAAGTGATGGGACTTCCCATGAAGTGCATGTACAGTGACTTTGAAATATGCTTCTTTGGATTCATACTTTCAGTAATGCTTTTAGCTTCTGCTTTTGGTGAGCTCTCTGTGTGAATGGCAAGAATGAGCAGGAATCAAAAAGTGAGAATAACAATAAACAAAAAAAAAATGAAGCAATTTTTAATACAGGTACATTTGTATCAACTATTTAAATAAAATACATGCAGTTAAAATGGGCAACAAAAATGTCCAGCAACCAGAAAATTTATATCAAGTTTACTCATACTATCAGTCCAAACATCAACTTCTGTTGCTATTTCTGTCTACAAATGAAACAGTAAGGATTTTATGTTTATATGTACTGAACATCTTATTACTTATTCTGTGCATAACCGGATGAAAACATATTTCTAGGTTATCTGGTCAAGCACAATATATGGCATATAGCAGGTGTCCTGTAAATGTTTCTTGAATGTAATCAATTTCCATTAATGTTCCATGATTTTCATTTCTTTCCAAATTCTGCAACCCCTGTTAAAATACCCAACTGCAGTTATCCAGTATAGCAGTAATGGCAGTGTATGCTTGTAAAGATGCAGGCCCTGAGTCTACCAGACTTAGTTGCTAACTTTTATCAGTTATGAGTAATTACTCATGCAATTACTTTACTTTTCTGTCTCAGAATACTTAATTATAAAATCTAATAATAAAAATAACTACCTCAAAGGAGGGTGTTTCATTGATTAAATTAACAATGTTTGTGTCAGTGCATAATAAATATTAATTATTTCCTGGAAGAGCCATATGCAGTTATGCAATTTCTATTTACTGAAGAAAAACTTAATGTTTTAATCATATATATACTGCAATATTAATTATGTTGATTTTCAGGTCAGAGAATTAGAAATCCAAACTATGCCAGTACCTTGTAATATAAAATAAAGATAATTATGGAGAGAGCATGTATTCTTAGTAATGATAGGAAAAGATCATTCAGAAGTAAATGTTATAAATAATTCTTAGTAAAACTGCAATGTATCTTTATTGACACATACAACAGTCACAAACACGTGTACATGTACATGCACACGTATCACAACATATGTCCACTAATATTTTCATGAAGAGAAATAGCTGAGATTGTTAACATCTGTATTGAGAAGTAATTGACACACAATAAGCTGTATATGTCTATATTTACATTTTGATAAGTTTTATAGCACGTGAATACATGTGTGACCAGAAGAACATATGCATCATCCCCAAAAATTTCTTTATGCCTTTTTTAATTCCTCCATCCCTTACTTATTTTTTAAATGCTGAGGGTCAGACACGACTGAGTGACTTAACTTTCACTTTTCACTTTCATGCATTGGAGAAGGAAATGGCAACCCACTCCAATGTTCTTGCCTGGAGAATCCCAGGGACCGGGAAGCCTGGTGGGTTGCCATCTAGGGGGGTTGCACAGAGTCGGACACAACTGAAGCAACTTAGCAGCAGCAGCAGTAGAATCTATAGCTATATCTCTTCTTCCATTTATGATTTTTAAAATTGGTGGATTTTTTAAAAATTCCCTTCCAGATTGGTTTGACTACAGATTTATCAGTTTATCAATCTTTTTTAAGAATCAACTTTTGATGTAATGGATTTTTTTTCCCATTGAATTGTGTTCTCTATTTCTTTGACTCATTTTATTTTATTTTTTTTTTTAAATTAATTTTTATTTTTTAGTTTGTTTTGCTTTACAATACTGTATTCGTTTTGTTACACATTGACATGAATTAGCCATGAGTGTACATGAACTCCCAATCCCAACCCCCACCTCCACCCTCCCGCCCCACACCCTCTCTCTGGATTATCCCCGTGCATCAGTCCCTAGCATCCTGCATCCTGNAATTAATTTTTATTTTTTAGTTTGTTTTGCTTTACAATACTGTATTCGTTTTGTTACACATTGACATGAATTAGCCATGAGTGTACATGAACTCCCAATCCCGACCCCCTCCTCCACCCTCCCGCCCCACACCCTCTCTCTGGATTATCCCCGTGCATCAGTCCCTAGCATCCTGCATCCTGCATCAAACCTGGACTGGCAATTCGTTTCGCTTATGATATCACACATGTTACATTGCCACACTGCCAACCCATCCCACCCTCTCCCTTTCCCACAGAGTCCAAAAGGCCATTCTATACATCTGTGTCTCTTTTGCTGTCTTGCGTACAGGTTTATCATTACCATCATTCTAAATTCCATATATATGTGTAAGTATACTGTATTGATGTTTTTCTTTCTGGCTTACTTCACTCTGTATAATCGGCTCCAGCGTCATCCACCTCATTAAAACTGATTCAAATGTATTCAAAGCAGATTTTCATACCGCAGTGGAAACCAGAAATTAGGTAGCTACTCATATTATACCATTGCAATAATTATAATAAAGACTGCAGTACCTTGAAAAAGATATTACCTCATTTACATCACAAGAATATCCACAAAATAACTCAAGCTAAGAAGAATGCATCCAGAAAATTGTTCTGAATCAATGCTGTAGAAACTGCTAGTTGCTTAACCCAACTTCCATTTCCTCTATTGATTCTTACTAACAGATACCTATTTTAAGACACATCAGTTCAGTTCAGTTCAGTTCAGTCCCTCAGTTGTGTCCGACTCTTTGCGACCCCATGAATTGCAGCAAATCAGGCCTCCCTGTCGATCACCAACTCCCGGAGTTCACTCAAACACACGTCCATCGAGTCGGTGATGCCATCCAGCCATCTCATCCTCTGTTGGCCCCTTCTCCTCCTGCTCCCAATCCCTGCCAGCATGAGAGACTTTTCCAATGAGTCAACTCTTCTCATGAGGTGGCCAGAGTATTGGAGTTTCAGCGTTAGCATCATTCCTTCCAAACACCCAGGACTGATCTCCTTTAGAACGGACTAATTGGATCTCCTCGCAGTCCAAGGGACTCTCAAGAGTCTTCTCCAACACCACAGTTCAAAAGCATCAATTCTTTGGTGCTCAGCTTTCTTCACAGTCCAACTCTCACATCCATACATGACCACTGGAAAAACCATAGCCTTGAATAGACAGACCTTTGTTNATCACAGCAGGATCCTCTATGACCCACCTCCTAGAATACTGGAAATAAAAGCAAAAATAAACAAATGGGATCTAATTAAAATTAAAAGCTTCTGCACAACAAAGGAAACTATAAGCAAGGTGAAAAGACAGCCTTCTGAATGGGAGAAAATAATAACAAATGAAACAACAGACAAACAACTAATCTCAAAAATATACAAGCAGCTTATGCAGCTCAACTCCAGAAAAATAAATGACCCAATCAAAAAATGGGCCAAAGAACTAAATAGACACTTCTCCAAAGAAGACATACGAATGGCTAACAAACACATGAAAAGATGCTCAACATCACTCATTATCAGAGAAATGCAAATCAAAACCACAATGAGGTACCATTTCACACCAGTCAGAATGGCTGCGATGCAAAAGTCAACAAGCAATAAATGCTGGAGAGGGTGTGGAGAAAAGGGAACCCTCTTACACTGTTGGTGGGAATGCAAATTAGTACAGCCACTATGGAAAACAGTGTGGAGATTCCTTAAAAAATTGCAAATAGAACTGCCTTATGATCCAGCGATCCCACTGCTGGGCATACACACCGAGGAAACCAGAATTGAAAGAGACACGTGTACCCCAATGTTCATCGCGGCACTGTTTGTAATAGCCAGGACATGGAAGCAACCTAGATGTCCATCAACAGATGAATGGATAAGAAAGCTGTGGTCTTTGACTCATTTTAAAATACCTTTCTTTAATAATTTCCTAAAGTCAAAGTTTGTATCAATCATCTTAAGATGACTCTTTCCTAACTTAAGCTGTAAATGCTACAGATTTCCCTCTAAATACTTCTTTACTTATGTTTTACAAATTTTGAAATATTTTGTTATGGGGAGATCAGATTTAGCTTTTCCTCTTAGGCATATTCATCTCCACTTCATGTGGCCCACTGCAGTCTCCACTTAATTCTGTAAAGTCAGTGAGGTTTCTCCACTCTGACTTGGGAGGAACATGAATGATTACCAGCTCTGTGTTGCTCTGTTAACTATTTTTGTACATCAATCCTATTAAGTATTTGTTTCCCATAAGTTACTCTTACCCAGCAAAGTTGGGTTTTATCCTCTTCACAGACTTATATCCAGGGAAAGATCCAATGGGACCTTTGCAGGTTTCTGGACCTCTTTCTTCATCTAACCTATATATGGTGAAAGAATAAAACAGATAATAACTTTAATGCCTCACTCAAGACATTTAGTTGTTTATTAGCATAACATTAAAGTTTAAAGAGAAAAGTATTATTTTGAATTAGTTCACCTCACGGTACCGTGGAATGGGCTTCCAGGTGGCACTATCAGTAAAGAATCTGTCTGCCAATGCTGGAGACATAAGAGGGATGGGTTCAATCCCTGGATCAGAAAGCTCCCCTGGAGGAGGGCATGGCAACCCACTCCAGTATTCTTGGCTGGAGAATCCCATAGACAGAAGAGTCTGGTGGGCTACAGACCATAGGGTCGGAAAGAGCTGGAAACAACTGAAGCAACTTAGCATGCATGCACCATGGAACATGATGCTTATTTCTAGAAGATCAAAAATCTTTTCCACTTTGCCATAGCACACAGATTGAATTTAAAAAAAGAATAGCAGTAAGATAAAAGAATCATTATTACTCTAAAATAGTTAACTTTGCCCCATTATGTTAAATATACATAGAGAGTGACAGGTGGTGTACAGCCTCAAATTATTATAAAAAGCTTATAATGTAGACCAAACTTTTTGTCCTTATCTTATGAATTTTAGACATTCATTATTTTCAACAAGTATTCAAACTTCACAAATATAAAGTGTAAAATTATTTCACTTTCCAGACTAGGAAGAATATATATAGGGTTGAGGATAAGAAAATGTATCATGTTGATGTATGGCAAAACCAATACAATATTGTAAAGTAATTAACCTCCAATTAAAATAAATAAATTTTAAAAAATGTATTTTTTGTAAAGAACTTTTTAGATATGGAGTGATTGCCTGAGTGGTCAGTCGTGTCCAACTCTTCTCAACACTTTGGACTGTAGCCCACAAGGCTTATCTGTCCATGGGATTTTTCCAATAAAAATACTGGAATGGGTTGCCATTTCCTCCTCCAAGGGATCTTCCCAACCAAGGAATCAAACCTTCATCTCCTGTATTGCAGGCAGATTCCTTATCTGCTGAGCCATCAGGGAAGCAGCAAGCTATAAAGTAAAAACATGTGTTTTGGACTTATTGACCTGTTGTAATGTGCTTAGTAGCTCAGTCTTGTCTGACTTTTTGCAACTCCATGGACTGTAGCCCGCCAGGCTCCTCTATCCATGGGGATTCTCAGGCAAGAATACTGGAGTGGATTGTCACGCCCTTTTTCAGAGGATCTTCCCAACTCAGGTCTTGCACATTGCAGGTGGATTCTTTACCATCTGAGACATCAGGGAAACGCAGTATCTCTCAATTGCCTGAAAACCACATTTTTCAAAAATTTTACAAATTCTCCTATTCTATATATATACTAGAGTATTTGTGATATACATAGGTTGTTACCATTCATATATCTTGTGCAATATTAATATAGTAAAATACATATAACTTAAAATTTGCTCTTCATAATTTGATACTTAATTTAGCGAAATGCTACAGGT
This sequence comes from Aepyceros melampus, assembly GCA_006408695.1. Lineage (NCBI taxonomy): Eukaryota > Metazoa > Chordata > Mammalia > Artiodactyla > Bovidae > Aepyceros > Aepyceros melampus. The sequence goes on along the minus strand of SJXQ01009700.1, from coordinate 210,090 downwards.
TATACTGATTTTGATCATGATTAGCATTGTAATCATTAAATACAAAAGTTCTCATTGGAATTGGGCTTCCCTGATAGGTCAGTTGGTAAAGAATCCTTATGCAATGCAGGAGACCCCTGTTCAATTCCGGGGTTGGGACAATCCCTTGGAGAAGGGAAAGGCTACCTACTGCAGTATTCTGGCCTGGAGAATTCCATGGACTGTGTAGTCCATGGGGTTGCAAAGAGTTGGACACAACTGAGCAACTTTCACTTAGTGACAGTGACTCATTGGAATTATAAACCTATAATCAAGAGACCTCGACAACTAACTGTTACTTTAGCCATTGTAGGTTTTAAGTATGGGAATAATTGAAGTCCCATTAAAAATGTCCTCTTATGAGAACAAGCACATCTTAAACAACTAAGCAAACCATTATTTACCCATTCAGAAGTGTCTGGTACTGCTGGTATCATCGAATCCATAGGGTTTCATACTCATGTATGTTTAAATTTGCCTCTCACTTCCCAAAGTATCTCACTTTTTACATTCTTTAGTGGACTGTCTCTTCTAGACTTAAATGATGAATAAACAGCTCTGTGTGACCCTAAACATATGCATAAATCCCTTCTCAGAGTATCTCACTCTATGAAACTTACCTGTGGTCTCAGTCTCAAGAGTGAAGGAATTCTTCAGTCATTATATGACAGAAAATGGCAAATGTAGATATTACAACAAGAGAGTCTTAATTGACCTTAAAATTTGTGACTAGTTTAACACATTTTTCCTTCCTTTTATAGCCCAGCCCTCTATTCTATTAAGGCAAAGCAAGTTATAACCATATGATTTAACTCCAGATAGATCAAGATTCAAATCTCAATACTCATTACAGTCAATATTTATAAAACATTTGACAAGTTTTATAAGCTAAATCTTAATTTAGTTACTGATAGTATTAATTTTATACATTTACAACAATTAAAAATAAGTCATACCTGCCTGGGATAAAAAGAGGGTCAACACATGAATATATTATTGAAATAAGTTTTAAGTACACCAGATGGCTTTAGAGTTCACTAAGTCCAAACAGAATTAATGTTAGAATAGATAGTTTTCCTGGAAAAGTTTAGATCTCCTGTAATCCTAAGAGATTTTGGCATGGGGCTGTGAGTACCATGGAAAATTCCTTGTGAGAAAATGGCTTTTGGACACTCCAGTTTTATCTGAACTTTCACCTTTAAAGCTCCAGGGTTATTCCAGACTGCTATCATTTTCTTTGAGAACTGGCTCTCTATTATTTTTAGAGGAATTGTTCCCATGAACTTGGGGAATTATATTTCTCCCTAGAGGTTTTAGTCTTTGTTAATTTTGTCTTCTTTAGTATTTGTTCTCTGATAAATTGACAAGATTCTCTAAGATGCAGAAAGTTATTATACTGAAGAACCCTCATTATTCATCCATGATGTCTCCTTTTCTCCTAGAGGAAACATGACTCATGCCAGGGTATAATCCTGATTCCTTCTCCCACGAAGTACTTCAAATGGATGAGACGACACAAAGTCACAATACTTCAGTGTGTGATAGCACCGCTGGCTTTAAGCAGGATTGCTCCCTCTTCAGTGCGTTCCTCTTCACCTTTCTCACATATGCTCTATTCCTGGACTCTACGCTCCCTGAGAGACAATTTTTGTTTGTGTGTTATTCCATAAATAAACATCTCTATCACTACTCCAAAATATTTATCTTTATCATGATTTAAGGAACATAGAATTTGTTCTTGAAAGGAAACAACCACTGATCTATCTCATTTCCACAAAATAAACTATTTAAATGACACATGTTTTGTTGTTAAGTTTTTGGAGCATATTTAAGGGGAAAAAAAACCACCTACTAGAGTTTCATACATTGAGTAAATTTTTATTCACTATAATTTGCCACAAATGAGACTGATAAATAATTTATAGTATTGGAACTAGGAGAAGTGTTATTTTTAAGAAGTCACCCCCAGAGTTTTTCCCAAGAAGAAAAATTGTCTTTCTGAAATATATTTTGACAGGCTTATTTGATATAGACTTGAGACTCTCTGAGTATATTCTGAAACACTGAATGAGACTCCAAAAGTAGCTAAAAATATATTTTCTAATATATAAAATATGAATATAAATATAAATTTAATATTAATTAAAATATTCATATTAATATATTATAAACTCTGAGCACCAACTCAATTGACGTGAGTTTGAGTAAATTCCAGGAGTTGGTGATGGACATGGAAGCCTGGCCTGTTGCAGTCCATGGGGTCGCAAACTCTAATATAAATTTTATATTCAGTTCAGTTCAGTTCAGTCGCGCAGTCATGTCCGACTCTTTGTGACCCCGTGAATCACAGCACGCCAGGCCTCCCTGTCCATCACCAACTCCTGGAGTTCACCCAGACCCACGCCCATGGAGTCAGTGACGCCCCAGCCATCTCATCCTCGGTCGTCCCCTTCTCCTCCTGCCCCCAATCCCTCTCAGCATCAGAGTCTTTTCCAATGAGTCAACTCTTCGCATGAGGTGGCCAAAGTACTGGAGCTTCAGCTTCAGCATCATTCCTTCCAAAGAAAGCCCAGGGCCGATCTCCTTCAGAATGGACTGGTTGGATCTCCTTGCAGTCCAAGGAACTCTCAAGAGTCTTCTCCAACACCACAGTTCAAAAGCATCAATTCTTCTGTACTCAGCCTTCTTCACAGTCCAACTCTCACATCCATACATGACCATGGGAAAAACCATAGCCTTACTAGATGGACCTTAGTCGGCAAAGTAATATCTCTGCTTTTGAATATGCTGTCTAGGTTGGTCATAACTTTTCTTCCAAGGAGTAAGCATCTTTTAATTTCATGGCTGCAGTCACCATCTGCAGTGATTCTGGAGCCCAGAAAAATAAAGTCTGACACTGTTTCCACTGTTTCCCCATCTATTTCCCATGATATTCTAAATATAAAATATGAATATTATTTTGTGTGAGTGATTGAGATGTACCAAGCTTAGGAAAATAGACAATAAACCAAAAGTGTGTGGTGAGCTAGGATTTTATATGAAGGAATGAGTGGTGTAAAGCTTCCAAGGAAAGGAATGGAAAAAGCATTTTCAGGAGAGTGAAATAAATGATGTTAATAATTTTGATATGATACATGTCTAACAATGCATTATTTCTGTTACGTCAAAAAATTAGGAAATAGTTACCTTACACCAAGTCTTATGCTGAAACTCCTTATAAAAGGCAAAAAATTGGGATCTGATAGAATAAAGAAATGTGGAAAATAGAACAGGCACAAGTTCAAAGAAATCATCAATACTGAGTTCAGAGATTTGAAGCGCCGAAGTACCCTACAGAAACAGAAACTCCCTGCCACTCTAAAAATAAATAATAAATATTCAGATACTGCAAGAAACATTTTCACTTAAGTTTCTGTCAAATTTAATCAAAATTTCTAAAGACAGAATTTCTTGGTTGAACTAGAATGAGCAATTAAGAGTACTTTGATCTTATATAGTGTTTAATAGTTTCAACATGTAATTTGTCTTTACTTACTATATTATTAAAGTATCTCATGGATTCATTTTAAGCAATGTGGTTAAACATAACCATGCAAATGTGTTATTGGAGCATGCTGAGGACTCTAATAATTAAATACAGATCTTAAAGAAAAAGTTTATACTCTACAAGTCAAATGGACATACAGTTCATTTACAGATTTAGGATTTAAGATGTGACTGTAAGTAACTTTGCTAATAATAGTGACTTCTAAACTCTGTATCATAAAGACTGTCTTTCATTTTATTGACACAATGATTAACACAGACTGTTTTTCAACCACCTTTAAAACTCCATAGCTCTTCATCTCAACGTTCTCTTAAAATTCACATTTTTATTTGCAGCTTTAAACTCAAAACTGCGAGAGTTGACATCATGCCTTGCCAGGTCCCCATAAACTTGCTTCTCTTTTCAGTTTCCTGATTTTGGTAAGAATATCACCATCTACACCTTTACTAAAGAGTAAGACATGGCCTCACCCTCTCAGTTCCTCCAGGTATCTCTTTGTCATCTCCATTTCCAGTGATGACCAAATCCTGAAGTATCTTTTTCTCCTCTCCTATGTCACTACTTTGGTTAATATTTCCTAAATTTATCTTACCTCTAGTATCTTTTCCCTCCATTTTATCCTCTTGATTATCATACTAGAATACAAACCTGATTACGTTACTCTCCTCAAAGGAAAATCTTGCCTTTCACTATAACTCAAGATTATATTTTTGATAGTATTTACCAGCTTACCATTTTAACTTCATCATGTAATACTTCTCTAAATGTTCTAAGCACATTTATTTTTCTTTTATACTGTATTCTATCTTCCTTTTCTCCCTCTACTATGTTCAGTTCAGTTCAGTTGAGTCACTCAGTCGTGTCTGACTCTTTGTGACTCCATGGACATACTCTACTATGTAATTACTGCTTATTCTTAATTGCCAAGTTAAAATGTCACTACCCCTCCAAGATAAGGTATGTACTTTGCTAACAAATTAAAAATAACTGCTCCTGATGAATATGTTAACTTATAATCTGTTATACAAGTCTTCCAAATGATAGTTGGCTTTCTTAAATTTAGTTATGTTTCCCACCAATTCATAGCATACTAAAGTGGGAGATGACCAGGCAGTATAATTCCATGAATGTCTAGGATATCACCTTACTGTAACAAGGACCTGATCACTTATGTCAGATAGCTGGTGTCCTTTAATGTCTGTGGACAAAAGTTGTTGATACAGCAATTTGAGTGGAAGTTAATGACTTAGCTCTGGAAATATATATTTCAGAGAAGGGATTATAAACAGCTTTGCAGGGTCAGCAGAGCACTGTAGGTTAAGGATATACCTAAAGAAGATTGAGGCCATGTTGCCAATTGCACTGGGGAATAATTGCATTTGACTAAAAAACCTACCTTCAATAAGCTTAGGGAAATAGTGGAGCCCATCCTACATGAAGATTGAAGCAATAAAACGAAACCTTGATTTGCCTCACAGAGACTGAGAGGGCAGAGAGCAATTAATTCTCTATTAAGAGAGTGAAAAAGTCAGCTGACTAAGCATAGCTGCAGAAAAAACGGAATACATACACAATTGGGACACTCATGAAAAGCCACTAAAGAGGAGAATAAGCTTAAAGCAGAAAAGACTGAGATATTTCTGCCAAGTGATAGTTTAAAAAAGAAGGAAGAAGAAAGAAAAAAATTCTAGATAGCTGAGATAGAGAGAGAGAATGTTTTTCTGAGTTTTATGGGGAGCCAAGCTTGGAACAGATGGGGCTCAGTGGGGGAATATCATAACCCAGCAAAAGATTAGAACAAGAAGAAGCCTTGTACCTAAATTAGCTCAACCTCATCATTTGGAGATAAGAGAATTTGGGCCCAGAGAGGGGAAAATCTTGCTCTTCCTCTAACTCACTCTTCAGTGCTTAACTCCAATGAAGACTGGTACCCAAGGTCCTTAACACCTAAATAATGCACTGTATTTCCAGAATAATTTCCTCTATGACCATATGAGTGGAATTCCTTTGGTATGAATTTTATGCTTATTTTTATCTCTTAAGATATAGCTATCTTGTTGAGGTATCCAAAATTGGAGAGAACCGTCACAAAATTGTATGAGGAATAAAATTGTCCTTTCTCTTGGCCTTTACTAATGGATCTAGATGTCTGAGGACACTCCTTCGAGGTGAAATTTATGATTAGTGTTTATTCTCCAGGTAGGGAAATAAGAAACTGGAAAGTCAGTACTCCAGAAAGTTTTCTCTAATCTTTGCTAATCTTAACAAAGAAAAATCTTTATGCCTAAAAAAACAAGCTATTAATATATATCTGCATGTCACAAGATATGTGTTTCTTCTTTGCTCCCTTACACCTTTAGCAAAATCTTTTTCCTTTTTTAGTGTATCAGTGTTTTCTTGGCTATGTTATGTATAAGTTTAAAACACACACACACACACACACACACACACACACACAGTTTAGGTCTATAATTGAGCACACCCCTAAAACATAAGCTATATTACTCCTGTATTAAGCAGTATCAGAGAATAAAAAAGAGACAATCAGAATGTAGATCTTCATAATATGAAAGGGTTAATGCATTATTCCATCACTAGTAAGATACATTAGGATTTTGAGTCTGTACTTCATGTTAACAGATTTATCATTCCTGTGAATGACTCTAAGGAGTGCATAGGAGACATATTAACATAGAATATAGACACCAATCATGGAGAAATAAAAATTATATGGGTTAGAGAGTTAAGACCTGAGATGATCTTGCAAGCTGAAATGAAAAGGCCAAGTGTTTAACAAGATGAAAATAAAAGAATGTAAAATGTTGCATCTAGGTTTATAAAATGCATTCAAAAGAGTGATGTTTCTAAGAAACTGTAAATTATTTCTAAAAGTTTTTAACACTTTGGGGCATAACTTATTTTTTAAATCCATCTTCTAAGAGTTTATTTCTATTTTAATTGCCTTATAATTAAATATGTGCTTTGTGAATAATCATTTCTTTAATATTATAATCAGTTTTGTATAAAAATATGTTGAGTCTTAAGGATTTCTCTCTTTATGTGCTTGGTTTATCAGTGTCTGGTAAAACTTTTCATTTATTGATTTCTTGATTATGTTACATACATAAAATTTTATAATTGTTATATCTTCTATATGAATTTTCTTTTGATTATTATGGCATATACTGATTGATCTATGTTAATACTTTGCCTTGATTTTAGTTTTGCCTATTATTTTCTTGACAAATAGCATTCTTCTGAACAAAAGGATTAATTTTTTTCAAATTAATTTATTTATTTTAATTGGAGAATAATTACTTTATAATATTGTGATGGTTTTTTCCATACGTCAGTATGAATTGGCCATAGGTATACGTGTGCCCCCCGAACCTGAACCCCCTTCCCATATCCCTTCCCACCCTATCCCTCCAGTTATCACAGAGCACCAGCTTTGGGTGCCCTGCTTCATACATCAAACTCTTACTGGTTATCTATGGTACATATGGTAATATATGTTCTTCAGTGCTATTCTCTCAGATCATCCCACCCTTTCCTTCTCCCACTCAGTCCTTTATGTCTCTGTCTCCTTTGCTGCCCTGCACATAGGATCATTGGTACCATCTTTCTAGATTCCATGTGTATGCATTAATACACGGTATTTGTCTTTCTCTTTCTGACTTACTTTGCTCAGTATAATAGGCTCTAGGTTCATCTGCCTCATTAAAACAGACTTGTTTGATATGTCCTTTGGTATTTTTTTGTTTGGAACGTTTGTGTGTGCTTTTATCCCCTGGAGAAGGGAATGGCAACCCACTCCAGTATTCTTGCCAGGAGAATTCCATGGACAGCAGAGCCTGACTGAGCTACTTTCACTCACACTCACTCATATTTTTAAAGCAGGCAATAGCTATATAAGTTTTTTCCTATTAAAAAGTCTTTGTGCCTTATAGAAGTAGCATAGTAGTAGCCCTGTACTGGTAGTATAGTAGGTGTATATACGTTCACTTTTACTATTTAACTTTTTCTACCATTTTATTCTGCATTTTATGTTTACCCTTCTTTTTTGCCACTACTAAATTATTACTATTTTCTACAACCCATAATCTTCTTATATGTAATACATAATATGTGTAAATTATGATATATATCCACATACTTTATAATATAATTTTAATATAAAATTTTGACATATTTATCTAATAAAGTCAACTTTTATTCAGTATTTTTGCCTTGCTCCCAAAATGGCAGTAAAACTTGCCAGGTTCCTCAACTTGCCAACTCCTTGTTATACCATCCCAACCACACATTGTAATATATCTGAATTTTTATTTTACTTTTTTAAATTCAGAAAATTGTTATTATTTTTACAGTCTATAAAATTTGACTGTAAATCAAATTTGTAGTTTCACACATTTACTGACATCTTTTGTCAAGTTCTATGCTTCTCTCTCGGTTCACTCATCTTAATTAAGTGCAATTTCCAAGAGTTATTTGGGTGACTTAGGATGCTAAATTCTGTAGATTATATGATCTTGGAAAATATTGATTTAACTCTTACTCTAGTATAATTAAGCTGGTTATAAAAACATAAGATAAATAGCTTTGCCTTTTAATTGCTTGTAAGTGTAGGAAAGTTTCTTAATTTCTCAAGGCCTCAATTTCCTCATTTGTAAAATGGGAACAATATTTTAATATTAGCCATGTCAAAAGATATACAGATTACTTAGAATGAAGACTAAATCCAAAGTGTAGTTAACTATGATTATTTAAAGCAAATACATCATTTTCTTTTGGAAAATACTGTTGCTAATAATACCCATATGTTATAATACCCACATGTAGCTCTTGTTTTTTCCAATCAACTTCAAGATTGTTTCTTTGTTTTGACTGAACTGAACTAGCTTCAGCCCTCTGTTTTTCATAGAATGTTTAGTCATCTTTGGTCCATATCAACAATACTCTAGATATCTCTCCTTGATTCTAGTTATAGAATCATTTCTTCCTTAACAGCTGTTTAACATTTTCCTGATGTTTTATCTTAGTTGTAATTTTTTTTTGTACTCCACTTAGATCATTTTGGTTTTCAGGGTTCTTGCTGTTGTTGTTTTGTTTGTTTTTAATTTTAGCTAGCATTACTATTTTTTAGAGCAAATGAGGTTTCAAGGTATAAACTTTATTCATTGGGTCACCTTCTCCAAAAGCCAAGATACAAGGGCTTTATATAAATAATCTCAGAGATTAAAGTCACACATATCCTGGTGCAGGCATCACACAGTCATATCCAACTCTTTGTGGCGCTATGGACTGTAACCCACCAGGCTCCTTGTCCCTACGACTCTCCAGGCAAGAACACTGGGGTGGATTGCCATGCTCTCCTCTAGGGAATCTTCCTGACCCAGGATTGAACCCACCTCTCCTGCAGCTCCTGCATTGCAGACAAATTATTTATTGCTGAGTTACTAGAGAAGCAACAATATCTTGGCAGGCACAGGGGAAATAATGTAGTGGTTAACTATGGATTTTGTCATTTTACTGGAAACACAAACAGTGACATAAAGTGTTACCTCTTTCCTAAAGAGTATAAAAATGAGATTATTTATTCATAATAGTCAGCAACAGTGATGTTTATCAAGACCTTACTATGTACCAGGCAATCTTCATAATGTTTAAAATGAATTAATACACTTAGTCCTCATAAAAGTATTAGGTACAGATCTTATCATTAGCCTTTTTTGAAACATGAAAATAATAAGTCACAAAATGGTTCAGTAGCTTCCAAATATCAAGTAAGCCAGAGAATGATAGAGCTGATATCTGAGCATGTGTGAGCTAGGGTCTGTATCCTTCACTGCAGATGGTGACTGCAGCCAGGAAATTAACAGGCGCTTACTCCTGGGAAGAAAAGCTATGACCAACCTAGACAGCACATTCAAAAGCAGAGACGTTACTTTGCCAACTAAGGTCCATCTAGTCAGGGCTATGGTTTTTCCTGTGGTCATGTATGGATGTGAGAGTCAGACTATGAAGAAAGCTGAGCACCGAAGAATTGATGCTTTTGAACTGTGGTGTTGGAGAAGACTCTTGAGAGTCCCTTGGACTGCAAGGAGATCCAACCAGTCCATCCTAAAGGAGATCAGTCCTGAGATTTCTTTGGAGGGAATGATGCTGAAGCTGAAACTCCAGTACTTTGGCCACCTCATGCGAAGAGTTGACTCATTGGAAAAGACCCTGATGCTGGGAGGGATAGGGGGCAGGAGGAGAAGGGGACGACAGAGGATGAGATGGCTGGATGGCATCACTGACTCAATGGACACAAGTCTGAGTGAACTCTGGCAGATGGTGATGGCAGGGAGGCCTGGCATCCTGTGATTCATGGGGTCGCAAAGAGTAGGACACAACTGAGCGACTGAACTGAACTGAACTGATGCTGCCTTTCAGTGACTATCACTGACAAGTGGATACATTGTAAAGTCATCCACCATGATTCACAAACTTGTCCTCTTGAGTGAGAGCAAGACTTGTGACTTACTTCTAACTAATCGAACACTACAAAGGTGATGGGATGTCACTTCCATGATGCTGCGTTACAGAAGACACTGTCTTACTGGCTCAAGCAATAGACTCCTCAGTTGATTTCAAATAAGCAAGTTGATATGATGTGAACCAGCTATGGAGCAGGGCTACATAGAAGTGAATTATAGATAGCCTCTATGGGATTACAGCCTTAGTCCTACAACTAAAGGAACTGAATTCTGCCAGCACCATTTTATCTTGGAAGAGACAATAAGCCTCAGAGGTGTCCAATGGACACCTAAGTAGCAGATTATTAGTACCTGAGCAAGGAACCAGGTTAGGCTGTCCTCAGACTTCTGACCCAAAGAAACTGTGAAATAAAAATGTGTTCTCTTTAAACCACTCTTTGTTGTAATTTCTTATGCAGGAAAAGAAAAAATATACAACAATGTAGATATGATATTTACCTTTTCTAGAGCTATATTAGTCCTCTATTGTTCCCATGACCATACAAGCTATTGTTGTTGCTTTTGTTATTTTTTATTGTTATTGTTATGCTATCATCATCATAATGATGTTAAAACAGTAAGGCATTAAACAGTATTGTAACAGAGATAAAAACTCGAAGGCTATTCTTTTTCACACAGCAATGTTATTCAATGCAAAAATCCTTAGGAAATGAGTTAAAAAGGAAAGCAAAATAGAAATAAACACATTTTATGACACTAAATTCAAATTTATTTTAAAGCCACCTTGGAGGGGGAAAAAGTATGCTTTGAAAATAAGGTCTGTGACAGTGCTAAAGCATTCCCAAATACTTGCACAAATAAGACACCCACAGAAAACTAAAACCTAGATATATACAGAAAGGGTCATCTGCTAACATCAACAAATTAATGACTTGTATAAGGATTTTCTTAGAGTGGATGTGAGGTTGGGAGCATGTCACCTCTTTAGTTAATGATGTTGCAGCAGTGAGCATATTCAAATGGATTGGCTCTGAAGATAGTGCCACTTAATGAGCATAATCATAGCACACAACATATTGTCTCAATTCAGAAATGTATATGCAACTCACAACCTCAAACTCTTAACAGCTTTAAAGAACCCTCACAAACTACAACTGGTCATCTCCTCTCTGATCCTCCCAAACACATATAAAGCAGTGCTGGGGTTAGGTGTGTGTATGCATGCATATATTACCATTTTCCCCAAGGTATTTTATTTCTATACACTCTTTGTGTTACACCCTTTCCATTAACCTTGTATCTCAGTCTTAGCCCAAAGGTGACAGTTTAAAAACAAACCCCCTTATATTATAATGTATGGATATGTCCTTACAAATAATTTGTAATGTTTAATTAAAATGAATTGTTATCGACAGACATCATCTTTCAACAACTATGTATCAGAAGCTTTATCTGTTGAAAATTAACTGTAAGACTGACTTGACTTTTAAAGGCAGTATGCGAATTTCTCATTAGCCTCATTATCATTTCTGAATCATAAATATGTAAATGATGAGTTTCACACGGGAGATTTAATTCTGCACTCTTATTTCTGATTAGCTGGAAATACACTCTGGCTCTGTCAGATAATTGGTAACACTGCACACCAATAAGGCATTTCCCTACGCTTCATCAGAGGCAGTTGAAATTAAAGAAGGCAGGGTTGTTACGTTTTTGACAGTTTTGTAACACCAACTTGTTAAAGTTTTAACTCAGCCATTAATATAGTCCATGAATTATTAATACAATTTTTATGTCAAGGTTCCTTTTCAAAGTTGAGATCTAAGACTAAAGTAAAATGCTCTGTGAAAGAATGCTTTCATTTTTTAATCATATTTTTAAAATCACTCTACATTAAACAGTAAACACAATGCAATTTGAGTATAGGGGGGAGAAAAACACTGATCCCTTCCTGTGAACCATCTACTCCCTAGCTCATGTGCCAAAATATTTGTAAACCTCTAAGTGTTTGGTACTAGGTGAAATTTTACTACTTTAATATATGATGGTTTGTACGGAACATAGGCAACTTAGGGGTTTTTTAAGTATGAATTGCAAAAGAAAAAAAAAACCTTTTATCAATTTTTCTCAAGTTGTCTAATCACTTTAGAAATAAAAGCATTTCAGTTTACTTCAACCTAGAGAAACCAAAGCAGTTTTCATTCTTAAAGAATCCATTTTTTTCCTAACAGGGTGATGCTTATTCCCTCCAACAAGATAATGAACTCTTACGGGTAAGAAGTAACTCTCTTTATCTGTAGTCTATGAACTGAATATCTCTGCTTACTAGATAGAGGAATAAGTTTCCACTTAAAGAAAAAATAATATTTCAAAGTATGCTGGTCATAATATTCAATGGAAATTTATATGAACTTTTTAAATATATAACAACTGGCCATACTTAAACTTACTAGACAAATTAGTTAAAGGAGCTTAATTTTTAGATGGCTATTATCATATTATTTCTCTTTCAGAAAGTAATGTCAATATATTCATGAAGATTTGTGCTACATATGATCATAAGTACTTTCAAAATAATTCTGTTTTCTTTAAAGTTTTCCTATGGAACATATCCCTTATTATCATCTTTATAATGAGTAAAATGAAGAGGTAGATTGACTAAGTAAGAATTTCAGTAAGCAAACTAGAAAAGCCTCCGAAATGTCCTTCTGCCAATAGGCAGCATTTGTGTTATCATTGATAATGGTACCATTGATCACTCAACTTCATTCCTCCTACAAGCTTTTCTTGATTTTCACTACTTTCTTTCAGAACTGATCACTATGCTATATCTCTTCAGTATAAGATCAATTTCAATTTTGAGTCCAAAGCAGAGTATTCCAATGCCAATTAAAATACTAGTATTTAAAAATCAGTACATATTTTCCGAGATAGGTTCTTTTTTTCTGTAAAATTCATGTGTTTTTAAGAAGAATATGTTTAGAGTTGAATGAAGAACATCTATCTGTAGCATACATAAAAGATCACACAATCATTTCCATAGGCCTTCATTCTGGCCTCTCTAAATCTAATTAATTCACAGCTGATTTTTTAGCATAAGTAAATTTTTCCTTAAAAAGATAAGTGAGCCATTACATGGAAAACAAGATTTCACGTGAAATTTCATTCCAGTTGTCAGCACACACACTGAATAGAGTACATTGTCCTTAATCAATCTTGTACTCAGGTACATCCACACATTTGTTGATTGTACAATAACTTATGAAACAGAAACCAGCAGAAAATGCGCTGGATATTGCAAAATTGAGAGATGACTAAATGTGTAAAATGCTATATCCAAGACATGTGAATCAATCATATGAAGACTAAATAGAAAGCAAGACATCCAAACTAAGTAGTAGAATTTCCACTGAGGTAGGAGTGTGGCTGTTAGATGTGAAGGAATTGTTTTATGACTATGAAAATATTATGCTAGATATTCTTGGTAATTAGAAATGAATGCTCACTGCTGATCTGAGAACTGAGCTCAGGTGCACTTATCTTCACACAGGAACCAGCCATAATAACACAGAGTGAAATGAGAAATGAGCTATCAATTCCCCACTCAATTATCAGCCACCATGAGCTAACAGTAAGGCAGCGTAACAACACCACAATTAACCACATGAACTGTGGACCCAAATAGGCCTAAATTCAAATTCTGGCTTCACCATTACCTAGGCACAATATCTTTGAAATTCAGTGTCCTTATTAATAATACAGGGAAATAAGATCTACTCTGTATGTTCTTCATAGGATAAAGTGAGATAATGCAAGGCTTGTTATATAATAAGCACACTCACTGCTTATCATGAGATCTTTTTCTTTAATTTCTGTTTCATGATTATCAAAGAAAGATTTGTAAAACTTCAAACACAGAATCTCTCTCATATATGTGTGTGTGTATATATATTATATGCTTCAAATATATATATAGTTTTTTTCATATTGAAAGTAGCCTAAAATCTTACACTTCGAAGAAAAGCAATATTGACAATTTTGTGTATAGTTTTCCAGACTTTCTTTCACACTGACTAGTTTAAGTAATTCACTTTTAGAAAGCATTCCTCTGAAAGACAGAAAATTTTAAGAAATCATCAATTTTAAGATTTTAAGGGATTCAGAAATAACACTATTCTTCCTACCATGAAGACTGATTCAGTTGAGTGGTAAACCACAAGAGCAAATCATACAGAATACATGGAGCAGCTTTATTGGTGCTAAAGTTGGTATTAGAGAAGAGGATGGCAACCCGCTCCAGGATTCTTGTCTAGAGAATTTCATGGATGGACCATGGGGTCACAGAGTCAGACACAACTGAGTGACTAACACAACACAACACAAAGTTAGTATTGCCTAAAAAATTACACTGGTTTATTCTGTCTGGTACCACCTTTCACTCTCAAAAGTGTCTAAAACTATAAATATATGGTTACCCCTGCCCCTAAATTTTATATTGAAGAATGTTGCCTAGTTACAGGCAATATTTTATTTCCTAATAAGAAACCATTTAATTAAACAGACATTTTTTTATTCAATCACAAACAGTACTATATCACCACAGGCCTTCCCAGGTAGTAGGGCTTATTCTGGTGACTGTCTGCAAGGAGGAGCAGAGCAGAATGCTTCCTACTACCCTCCTGGCTCTTTAGAGAAATGGGACAGAAAGACTGTATAAAGCCTCCCTGTCATGTTTTCCTAACCTGCTGATCCAGTACCCCATTCACCATCTATAGGTAGGAGTAGTATTCCAGGAGGACTAGAGGGTTTTGCTATCATGTGGTAATCAATGTAGAAACAGACATTGTCAGAAAAAGAAGGGACTGCCTCCTGAAAAAGTGAATATGGTTTTCTGTCTTAGAGAGGTCGCGCAGTGAAAGCCTGAAGAAGCCTAATATAAATCCAGTTAGATAGATGGAAATCAAGGATAAATGGAGTTACCTTCTTTATCTCAAGACACTTGGGGATTGTCCTTAGATTGAATACTCCTTTTAATGATAATTCAAGGAAATTTTGGAATATAATAAGATCTCAGAAAAATGAGAAGCTGGTCAAAGAAACACATACAGAATCTTCAAACCTGAAATGTGTTGCTCAGATTATTCACTGAGTGATGGTATCTATGAAATGTGGTTATACTAGTAAATGAAAGTTAATCATGTATCCAAGAGACTACAGAACCATACGACACAAAAGATAAAAACACCGCAGAGCTGTTAGCATCCCTGAACTGAGGTGGTTAATACTCAAACATAGTTTAGAATTTTGTGTCTATAAAGATCCCAAATGCAAAGCGGATGTGGATGGGGCATTCAAAAGTCTCATTGAAGGGAATTTGGAGCTCAACTCCGCTGTGGAGTTGTCTCTTGTGTTGTTTTTCTACTGCTATATATCAAAACTTGATGGTTTAAATCAGCACCATTTATTTGCTATCTGGACAGGGCAAGAGGAAGCCCAACTTTGCTCCCTCTGATATCATCCTGACATCTCAACTGAGGCTGGAGTATAGACACTCACATGGCTGATGCTAATGTTCACCAGGAGTCAGCTGGGGCTGTGATCTTGGTGTCTTGATTCATGAGGTGAAGCTATCCATGTTGCTTCTTATTCAGTGAGGTCATAAGGAAGAAGCATAAACTGCTAGATTTTTATGACGCTTAAATTCAAAATCCAAGAATATCAGGAAGCAGTTAAAGATTCAGCCCAATTCAAGGAGAAAGGATATAGCTCCACCTCTTGACTGGAGAAAGATATGTACATCGAGCAGGGGAAATAATGTGTGGGTTGAGTAGAGAATCGCTGGTCTCTATGTATACAGGGCTTATTGTGCTGCCTGTTTTATGTCCTCTCTTAACAAGATAATCTTGGTGCTGGGGGAGCTGAATCTTTTTTTATGAATCTAAAATCAAGACCATTGCTTTTGGCTGAATAGAGTGAGTGTTGCAATAGATATATTTCTTGAATACATTGACGTCATTACATATATGCTGCTGTATATCCTTTTTATTGACTTAACATTGTATTTGGAGCAAACTTCTCTGTCATTAGATGCTTTGAAAAGCAGAATATTCAAGTTCTAGGCAGTATTTCTTTAGATGAGGTATCCAATTTCTTGACCATTGTTACTGTTAGGTATTTTGTGTATTTTTACTCATTTCATAAATAAATATTCAAGGATGCTGTTGTTATATAAATATTGGTACATACCTGGGTTATATAAATTTCTAGAAGTAGAATCACTGGGTCAAATATATTTAAAGTGTGTGGTGAGTTAGTTTGACAAAATGTTTTCCAGAAATATTTTTCATTTTATTGACTTTTTCAACCAATCTTGGATTCATGATTTTAAAAGTCTTGTCAGCAGTACTGCAAATGCCATCTCATTTGTTTTAGTTTGCATTTTCCCTGCTGCCTTGAGTATTGTATTACTTGTTAAGCACATTTACTTTTTATAAATATCTTTCATCTTTTTCCAAATCTGATAAGCCAACATTTGTTTTCACTTAATTCTAAAAGATAACCTTCTAAATATTAAAAGTCAATGACATAAACAGCACAAGATTAATTTATAACACAAGCATCTTGCATATCATGGCTCCCTCCTGGCCTGTTCTTCCCTTCCCTTACCTCATGCATAAACAACTATACTCCCTGTAAAACTCAGCTCAACTATGCTCTTACCAGGGCTGACTACTCTGAGTAAGAGCATGAAATTCTTTTTCTGTGCACCCATTGTATTTCACATACTATTATAGATTTTTCTTAGCATATTATAACTATTCCTTTCTCTTACCAGACTGAGATTCATTAAAATTCAACAAAATTTGGATGCCTACTTTATTAGTGTGCTAAGTTTTTAGGTTACAAAGGTAAGAATATATTGCCTAATTTATGGACTAGATAGACACCATATCTCATCATATGCTTTTCTTGCATCTTCCACAGTGCTTTCCTTGAATATAGTAATTGTAAAATGTTGTCAATATTGAATGAATGAATTACCAGAAAATAAAAATAAAACAACTCCATCTCAAGCCATTTTCAGGGAGATGTTTGAGAGAAGAACCTTCTCTAAAAGGATTAACAAAGAATTTTACTTAAGCCTGAGTCGGTGTAGCTTTAGCCTATTGAGTTTTTAAATGTTTCCTTCAATGAGTATTTTTATCCCCTCAAGCACAATTATTAGGCATCACAAACAAGATAAAATGAAGATTTGCTTTCATCTTCTATTATTTTCATTTAAAAATCACAAAGCATCAGGGGAGCTTTCTTTCTGTCTTGCTGGTTAGATGCTTCTATTCCCTGCTGCTTTTAGTCCCAAGGATAAAAATGTGAAGTTTCTATAAATGACTTTGTCAATTTTATTTAGAAATCCGAAGTTTCAAACTGACACCAAGTCAGGCAACTCCAAATGTTATTGAACTTCACCCTCATATGTATACCTTCAGGGGAATTTTCTTGCACAAGAAAAGAGAAAGTAAAAGCAGACAATTGTTTTCTAAAGCACAAAATGATTTCCCTTGCTACCAGTGTCACCTATGTGATGGCAACAATTTAAAAATAGATGCTTGAGTTTTTCATTTGTTTTTGTTACATCAGTCCTCAGAAGAGATAAATATTTTTCAATATGTTAGATAAACTTATTTGCCTTTATTGTTGTACCTATTGGGTTGTATTACTTAATTTCTGTGCAGCCTGCCACAGTACACTAAAGCACCAGGGGATAATTAAACTACTGAGGATGTCTGTACAGAATGTGGTAGAAAACAGATAAAGTAATATTTTCATTTGGGTTAAATAAATAAATTTATTGTCCTCTATTGTAAGCAAGAATAATATGGTCAAAGTGTGAAAAAGGCAATAATTGTATAGAATATGTAGTAGGTAAGGGAAGCAATGAATCAGCAAAAAGAGACTAAAGGGCTTTAAAAGGCAAATTGAAATCATAATAGAAATGTAGACATAAGGAAGTTATAAGGTTTCTGAAGTAGTAACACACCGAGAGTCATATCAAAGTTATTGGAGCCTCAAAACAAGTAATCAAAACAAGCTTAATGACAAAGGAATAACTTGGAATTGCCTTCTGAAAAATTTTAATGTGTTCACATCCATTTATAATATTCTCTACTTGAGTCTGCTGAAATTTTAGATTTTTTTGAAAGAAAGGCAGAACAAGTACTCTCATAATATCTGACAATAATATGTTGTCACGCCTTCCATCTAGGGTTGCTGGACCTCAACCTCTAAGTTTATTCGAGTCCTAGTCACATTTGAATCAGAATGGACTTAAGTAAACAAGTAATCAAAACAAGCTTAATGACAAAGGAATAACTTGGAATTGCCTTCTGAAAAATTTTAATGTGTTCACATCCATTTATAATATTCTCTACTTGAGTCTGCTGAAATTTTAGATTTGTTTTGAAAGAAAGGCAGAACAAGTACTCTCATAATATCTCACAATAATATGTTGTCACACCTTCCATCTAGGGTTGCTGGACCTCAACCTCTAAGTTTATTCGAGTCCTATTCACATTTGAATCAGAATGGACTTAAGCATTCCTTCCCAACCAACTGTTTGGGGACTATGCCTCCTGAATCTCTCACTTCTGATTTGCCCCTGATTTTGTCTATCAAGTCTGTAACTGGAATTATGCAATGTTACTCAGACAACATCTGCATTTTGTTTCAGAGAACTGGATTTCTGTCTTCTTTCCTCTACCTTCGTCCCTATTTTTATTACCTGAGACATCCCCTAATGCCATTAGGGCTGCACCTTTACTTGTTCATCATAGTCCCCTAACCAAGAGAGTCTGGTCTCTGGATCTAGCCACATACTGGGGCCCTGGTACTCACTGACCGACCAACCCTTTCCTGGTGGTTTATGTTATCATTCCCATGTTGCCCTGGCTTGTTTTGCTCACCCTTAGCCAACACTGAAGGGCATTATATGAATTAGCCAACTCTGTGAAGGTCATTTCTGTGAGCATTAGAAAGCTACTGTTTGAACCCAGAATGAGGAATCATTAACCTTTACCTGAAACATTATTATTTTTTGTTTATTAAACTTGTTTGTTAGTTTCTGGACACCTGAGTTATATAAGTGATTGTGTTCTCTACCTTTTGATGGCTGTTAGAAAAACATCCACTCCTGTCAGTTATGCAGGACCACACAGCCAATATTTGTTTGCAATAATCTCATCCCTGACTTTTTCTAGCAAGTTCATCTCCCCAAAGTCCAGAAAGGCTCACCTATTTATTTTTAGTTTGCTTTTATCTTGCTAAATTGAGTGTATTTTTATAAGCTGTTTGTAGTTTGGGAGAGGATAAAGGAGGGATAAAATGGATAAGTACTATTGAAACACTGCTTCCTGTTCCAGCCTGCTATCACGTAATGCCAGTGACATAGGAAGAGAGCGCGCCACTCTGCATCGTCTCCTTGGCTGCCGGTTTTCAGAATCTACACGTAGGACTGTGTCCACAGTATCTGCCCTAGGATGTGGGGGAGTATAGTCTAGGGTCTAAGTCTTTCAGTCTACGCTGCGTTACTGAATATGACTTATAAAAAGCAAGGCCAGACAGTATAATCTTTCATTTTGTGGGCCTTCAGATATAATCAGCTTCCAAAGCATCTTTCTCATCTTTAACAAAGTCATTTTTAAATTTCTTCAAAGAAAGAGCTATTAATACTTTCTCCAACAATCCACTCCAATTTACAAGGTATTCCAGGTTTAGGCAGTCCTTTTTGTATCTAACTGAAGCCTTGCTGCTTTATATTAAGATTATTATTAAGACTCAAAGGTAGAAAAGAACATACATCTGTCCCCTCTTCATTATTTTGAAGATGATCAATCAATAACCATAATCCCAGGTCTAAGCATTTTAAGAATACTCAAATGACATATTCTTTAAGTTTTAAATGCGCCACCAAACATCCATCAAGCAATGCATGTGGAGGAAGCACAAACAAGGTTAACTAGTGGTATTATTATTTACTGTCAGTTATCTTACGTATACTTAAACATATGAATTTCTGTAATACTCTAAAAAAACATTGTAAAGTGGAGCTGTTCTTACGCCTCTAGTGCAGATGTGGAAACAAATATCTAGGAATATTCTCATTGTCACTTTCACCTTCAAGTGATGGAACCAGAATCCACTCGGAACATCTGACCCCAGAACCTAAGTATGCTATGTTGTAGCCTCTAAACTTGAAGGCTGGTACAAGCCACCAAATGTCTCCAATCTTTCCAGAAATTTCTTTTTACTTATCTTCTAAGTAATGCAGATTTTACTGAAACAACAATATCTCATATAATGCTGCCTATTTTATATAAAATTTGAGTATTTTGATTTATGAGTGCTATTATAACCACAAAATTTTCTATTGTTTTCAGTGCAAAGGGCCAGTGTTTCACTTTCAGACTTGTGTCAGCTTGCCTAGACTTGGCTCTTCATAATTTGATCTATGGACAGAAGGGGAATTAAAAATAATTTCCACTTTTTGTATATATGCACTTGAGGACTTCAAATAAATGACCAGTATTTGTAATCTGTAAATTAAGAAGTATTTTTTAAATTTTACATAAAACTGGTGAGAACTATCCTTACAACTACCAGTTATTTTGAATAATGATATCATCCTATCAACTATCATGTCACAATTCTCATTTTCAACAGTCATTTTTTCCTATACTACAAGATCATGGATCCAAGTCCTTTGTAATATGCTTTCTCATTTACTGCATCCATGAATTCTATGACCTAAGAGAGAATTATTAGTCCTGTTTAACAAGTAGGAAAAATCAAGCCTCAGTAAAGGTAAGTAACTGGCCTAAACTGATTTATTTAGTTCTGAAGCAGGATTAGAATTTCCTTTGCCAAGTGAGCCTAACAGGAAAGAGCAAGGTGGTATGATAGAGGTGTCATAATCCAAATCCTGTTGTCTAAGTAAAATTATTTACAAACAAGCAATACTTGTCAAATGGTCACAGCACGGATGCCCCTCTGCATCAAAGTTTATTAAAGTACTTCGTAATCTCTCCCCAGATCAAATTTGCAAACCAATCAACAAAAAGAAGGCTCATGAAATATGAGCCCTTGGCCACCAGGGGGCGTAGGTCCAGCTCAGCTGTTAGTCATAGGGAACTCAGCAGGCCGCTTATTTGTGTAACTGGTGGTATGTGGAGAGGGAGAACCTCTCAGGAAAAGCACAGAGTAAATCTAAGGGTTTTGTAAATCGAAGGTCAACATCCCTTTGAACTACCCCTGGTGGTAAATGTATGTCTTTGAGTTATGAAACCTGATCGAGGACTGACAGAATGTGATAAAAAGAAATCAAAGAAATGAAACCTTTACTTACTCTACACTATTTTCAGTGTTATAAAAATTTGAAAGTGTCTGGCAGAACAGTTAGCCACAAGGGTTTTTAAGGTATTGATTTCTGGGAGACCATTTCTCTTGATAGACAGCCTGCATTTTAATATGACCACTTCTAAAGGTGATCTTGCCTGTCTACATATCAAGTCATGCAAATTGCATTAGAGTAGGGTATGTATGCCCAGCAAGGCAGAATGTGGATTCAACTTTGTGCACCTTTCATTCTGAAAGCACTGTTTGTGCATCTAAAATTTATGTGAACGCTTGTTTCCAGAAAGGTATAATGCTTCTGTTGTCCTATTCCAGGGTCAGTTTTGTTTGAATCTTTCCGTTGTCATGCAGATTGTCAGCATGGTCCACAATTATGAAGAGTCTCTGATTGTAAAATAAAATAATAAAGAAAAATCAGTAGGAGAGTGCCTGGGGTGAATATATAATGCATTTAAAGTGTGAAGCCGTCCATTTAACCCTTAACAATATTCATTTTCTTCACAGTGTGCAAACCTTGTCAGTAGTTTGAAAAGCTATGAATTTAAATAACCTTAAGCAGCCTGAGAAATGAATAATTTGATAGGTATATCTGGCAGATGGTTGAAATGTCTAAGTTTTTTTCTTTTTTCCTGAGAATATGCTGTAGGGTTTCTGCCAAACTTAGGTTTTAAGGGAGGCACAGAAATCAAACAATGAATACTCCATATTTGCAAACTACCAACACCAAGATAGCATTTACAGAGAATAGTTGCCAGTCCCTCCTTCCTTGATCCTTTAGAAGAATGACCTGAAACACAAGAGTTTTTTTTTTCTTTTTTTTAAGATGCATTTTTTTAGTTTGTCAAAATGAATATTTAATCTGACTAAGATTAAAATCAATGACTTGCTGGTGCCTCTCCAGCTTGTCTTTCTTGTCTTGTAAAGCTTAACGCTTCTTTCAATATTAATGTGGGTACTGACAACTCGACTAACATGCTTTGATTGACATCTCATTGAAAGGATTCTAGTGAGAAACGAAACATATCTTTTTCCTTCTGGCTATTGTTGATGTGTGGAGACACACTCCTTATCTGTACAAAGAGCTGAAAAAAAAATTAGCTGAGAATAATTTCGTTGGCCCAGGTCAACCCTCACCATATCAACACCCATTTATCAAAAGCCGCTGTCTTTACCAGAAATCTGATCTAAATGTAAGTATCCCAATAGCACCTGGTGCTGTAAAAGAGGACTCTGATACTAGGGTGCCTAGGATTGATCTTGTTACATTCATTGCTGAGTATGCCATGATCCAGCCAAGAAATACATACCCAATGCTCCAAATATGACACAAACAAAAATAGCAACATGGTAGCATTGTTTCGAAATTACCAAAGTGGGAGAAGACACTTTTAAGTAAGAATCAAGACTATACCAAAAACAATAATACAAAAGTCCATTAATTTTTTAGCCCAAAATTATGTTGGCCTCTACAGGATATGTTCAATTCAGAGATATTTGAGGAAATTGATAACAAACCTCCAACATTTAATACAATGATTATAATTTCTTAAATACTTCAAAACACTGAGATAATAACAATAGCAGCTAAAGTAGAAAATATATTAAAATGTCAAAAACAGTTTATATACATGATCTTATTAAAACTTCATGTTTTGATAATGATATAGTTTCATGAAAGAGGTAAGGTAAATCATCCAGTTAATGATAGGAATTAGAGTAAAGATTATCTAACTTCTAATTCAATGTCTTTTACTACACAAATCCACAGCATATTTGTAAAAATAAATTATAAACATTTTCAGGCTTATAACTGAAAATGAAATAAAGAATCACCTCCATCAATTAACTTAAAATTTTAGGTGGGAAATAAATGTACAAATAAGAGGTTGATTTTTTTCAATTATTATGTTTACTTTTATTATCTTAGCCTTTGGTTTGAGTCTGATGCTTCAAAAATTCCTCAAAATGGGAATTTAAATTCTTCTCTATAATCTCCAGTCACTGAATATGACAGCCACAGTTCCTGCCCTGGTAAAGCATCTGTTCTTCTGTCAGGGGAGAAACAACTCAAAGAACTATTACAGAATCAATTATTCAATTATTGTGTGTTGAATACTATGAAATAGAGTTATAGAATGTTATCAGAGAATGTAATAGGTTTTGTCAAGTTATTGAAGGGAGGAATCAAAAACTGTTTTTTTAAAAGAAAAATTTAGCCGAGATCTGAAGAGTTAGTTAGCTTTAATTTTTTAAGAAAAGGTTGAAAGTAAGATTTGGCCAAGGTAACAGCATATACAAAGTCATGAAGATATTTTGTAGAAGCAAAGCATTTTTGAGAAACCAAAACAAGCCCTGTGAGCTACAGCCCATATAATAAAGGGAGTAAAAATCAGGAATTTAGCTTTGTGCAGGTGGCAAAGACCGGGTTATTCAGATCCTTGTAAGGACCGCTGCTGCTTCTGCTTAGTCGCTTCAGACACGTGTGACTCTGTGTGACCCCATAGAGGGCAACCCACCAGGCTTCTCCGTCCATGGGATTTTCCTGGCAAGAGTACTGGAGTGGGGTGCCATTGCTCTCTCCTCCTTGTAAGGACAGGTTAAGGCTTTTGTTGCTTTTATTAAGCGAAGCGTTTTATGCTATGCAAGGGAGTGACATGGTTCGGCTTACACGACTTGTTCCCAATTTACTGGCCTCGTCTTCTACTTTTTTGCTCCTACAGTCTTGATTCTAGCCAAATTGACCTACCCACTACTTCCTTGTCTTTTAACTGAAATATGGTAGATTTATAATATTATGTTAGTTTCAGGTATACAGCATAGTGATTCAGTATTTTTGCAGTATTATACTTTATTATAGGTTGTTACAAGATAATGGGTGCAATTCCCTGTGCCACACAGTATATCCTTGTTGCTTATCTTTTTTATGTCTAGTAGTTTCTATCTGTTAATCCCATACCTTTAATCTGTCCCTTCCTCTCCCCTCCACAAATTTATTTTGTCTACAAGTCTGTTTTTGTTTTATGTGTACATTCAATAGTAATATTTTTTGGATTCTACATATATGTGATATCGTACAGTATCTTTCACTGTCTGACTTATTTCACTAAGGATAATATTCTCTAGGTCCATTCATGTTGCTGAAAATGGCATTATTTCATTCTTTTTATGGCTGAGTAATATCTGTTGTATACATATCCCATATCTTCTTAATCTAATCATCTGTTGATGGTCATTTGGGTTGCTTTCATGTCTTGGTTGTTGTAAATAATGGTGTGAATATTGGGGTGGATGCATATGTTCTAATTAGTATTTTCATTTTTTTCCAGATATATACCCAGGAGTGAAAATACTATCTTATGGTAGTTCTATTTTCACTTTTTTGAGGAACCTCCATACAGTTTTCCATAGTGGGTGCACCAATTTACATTCTCACCAACAGTATACTGGGTTCCCTTTTCTCCAACTCCTTGCCAACATTTGTTTTCTGTGTCCTTTTAAATAATAGCCATTCTGACAGGTGTGAGGTGTTATCTCATTGTTTTGATTTTCATTTCTCCAAATATTAATGATGTTGAGCATATTTTCATGTGCCTGTTGGTCATCTGTATGTCTTTGGAGAAGTGTCTATCCAGATCATCTATCCATTTCTTTTTTATCTTATGGTAGTTCTATTTTCACTTTTTTGAGGAACCTCCATACAGTTTTCCATAGTGGGTGCACCAATTTACATTCTCACCAACAGTATACTGGGTTCCCTTTTCTCCAACTCCTTGCCAACATTTGTTTTCTGTGTCCTTTTAAATAATAGCCATTCTGACAGGTGTGAGGTGTTATCTCATTGTTTTGATTTTCATTTCTCCAAATATTAATGATGTTGAGCATATTTTCATGTGCCTGTTGGTCATTTGTATGTCTTTGGAGAAGTGTCTATCCAGATCATCTATCCATTTCTTTTTTTGTTTTTTAGTTTTGTTTATTTTTGTTTTTGTTTTTTTAATATGTTTATTTATTTTAATTGGAGGCTAATTACTTTATGATATTGTATTGGTTTTGCCATACATCAACGTGAATCCATCACGGGTGTACACGTGCTCCCCATCCTGAACCCCCCTCCCACCTCCTTCTCCATACCATCCCTCTGGGTCATCCCAGTGCACCAGCCCCGAGCATCCTGTATCATGCATCGAACCTGGACTGGCGATTCATTTCACATATTGAGCTGTATGAGCTGTATATTTTGAATGTTAATCCCTTGTTAGTTGGATTATAGCAAATATTTTCTCCCATTCAGTAGGTTATCTTTTCATTTGGTCAGTATTTTCCCTTGCTGTGCAAAAGTTTTTAAATTTATTTACGTATCATCTATTTGTTTTTTTTTTTTTATTTCTTTTGCCTTAGGAGACTGACCTAAGAAAATATTGCTATGATTTATGTTAAAGATGAGGGTGTTTGCTATGACCAGTGCATTCTCTTGGCAGAACTCTATTAGCCTTTGCCCTGCTTCATTCTGTACTACAAGGCCAAATTTGCCTGTTACTCCAGGTGTTTCTTGACTTCCTACTTTTGCATTCTGGTCCCCTATAATGAAAAGGACATCTTTTGGGGGTGTTAATTCTAGAAGATCTTGTAGGTCTTCATAGAACCATTCAACGTCAGCTTCTTCAGCATTACTGGTCGGGGCATAGACTTGGACAGTGATCCTGAATGGATTGCCTTGGAAACCAACAGAGATCATTCTGTCGTTTTTGAGATTGCATCCAAGTACTGCATTTCGGACTGTCTTGTTGACCACAATGGCTGCTCCATTTCTTCTAAGGGATTCTTGCCCACAGTAGATATAATGGTCATCTGAGTTAAATTCACCCATTCCAGTCCATTTTATTTTGTTGATTCCTAAAATGTCAGTGTTCACTCTTGCCATTTCCTGTTGATCACTTCCAATCTGCCTTGATTTATGGACCTAACATTCCAGGTTCCTATGCAATATTGCTCTTTACAGCATTGGACCTTGCTTCCATCACCAGTTACATCCACAACTGGGTATAAGACTTTATTTTATTGGGCTCCAAAATCACTGCAGATGGTGATTGCAGCCATGAAATTAAAAGACACTTGCTCCTTGGAAGAAAAGTTATGACTAACCTAGATAGCATATTAAAAAGCAGAGATTACTTTGCCAACAAAGGTCCATCTAGTCAAGGCTATGGTTTTTCCAATAGTCATGTATGGATGTGATAGTTGGACTATAAAGAAAGCTGGGTACCAAAGAATTGATGCTTTTGAACTGTAATGCTGAAGAAGACTCTTGAGAATCCCTTGGACTGCAGGGAGATCCAACCAATCCATCCTGAAGGAAATCAGTCTGAATATTCATTGGAAGGACTGATGTTGAAGCTGAAACTCCAATACTTTGGCCACCTGGTGTGAAGAGCTAACTTCATTTGAAAAGACTCTGATGCTGGGAAAGATTGAGGGCAAAAGGAGAAGGGGGTTACAGAGGATGAGATGGTTGGATGGCATCACCAACTCAATGGACATGAGTTTGAGTAAACTCCAGGAGTTGATGATGGACAGGGAAGCCTGGCGTGCTGCAGTCCATGGGGGTCGAAAAAAGTTGGACACAACTGAGCAACTGAATGGAACTAAACTGATGTCAAAGAGCATTATGCGTCTGTTTTCTTCTAGGAGTTTTATGGTTTCAGACCTTACATTTAGAACTTTAAGCCATTTTGAGTTTATTTTTGTAATATGGTGTGAGAAAATGGTCTAACCTCATTGTTTTACATGTTGCTGTCCAGTTTTTCCAGCACCACTTGTTGAAGAGTCTTTCTTTTCTCTATTGTATATTCCAGCCTCATTTGTTGTAGATTACTTGATTATAGTTGTCTGAGTTTATTTCTGGGTTCTTTATTTTGTTCCAGTTCTATGACAAATGTCATGAGTTCCACTCCTCTTAAATATGTCATTTCATTTCCTATCATATTTCCATTGTCTCCCTTATTTTCATTGCCTAATATTATCCATATTTCTTTCCCTCAAACGCCTATTTGGAAATATAACTATTTCATCTACTTGGTGAGGCTGTAAGTACTGAGCACACCTATAAATGTTTCCCCCACTATGAAAGTAAAGCATTCCTATGAGACTTTTCATAAGCCAAAATAGTATAAAGACACAGTAACTTTAGACCCATCTTGCTAAGTGAAAGAAAGTGAAGTCGCTCAGTCGTGTCCGCCTCTTTGCGACCCCATGGACTGTATAGCCCACCAGGGTCCTCCGTACATGGGACTTCCCAGGCAAGAGCACTGGAGTGGGGTGTCATTTCCTTCTCCAGGGGATCTTCCCGACCCAGGGATCAAACCCAGGTCTCCCGCATTGTAGACAGACGCTTTACCATCTGAGCCACCAGGGAAGTCTTGCCAACAGATACACAAAATAAATCAAGACAAACAAACAGTTCAGAGCTTCTGTGGCTTGACGCTGGGATACTGAGTGTAGTTCCCCAGAAGATTAGTGATTCCACTCTTGCTGCTCAGGGCACACTGCCTCTATGAGCCTCTAATGGCTCATTGCAAAACAAACACTGAACACTATTCTTGTCTCTTGCCTTTTATGTGAAAGAAGAACTCTGTTTCCTTTGGTCAGTGAAAACAGGTACTAATGTAGGTGTATCCTAAAAGCAAAGTGGCTTAAAGCTAACATTTAGAAAAAGGGAATGCCTGTATTTTCATATACTCTAGACACATTGCTGACAGAGAGGGGAAAAAAAGCAAAAGATTTTTTCCTTTAGCCTCTTAGGTTCAGAATCAGAGGTCTAAAATTGAATGGACAGAAGACAGATTAACAGGAGTAAAAATATTTATTTCATATGTATATAGGACTAACAAAAATGAAAGGAAAAACACAAAAGAAGCAATCAGACCTGGCGGTTTCTAGATAGTAGATCTATGGAGAAGTGACAAGAGAAAGGAAATGATTTTGAGCTTCTAGGGCCGATAAATAGTTGAAAAGCAAACATATGGGGGAAACAAACGGAAGATAAGGGTTATTTAGTCATGTTTGTTTGTGAAAGCCCATCTTAGTGCTGACTTTTTTTTTTTTATTTCATAGCAATAAAACTCCACTGGGAAAGGGGATTTGTGGTAGCCCTAATGTCTCAGAGGCTTCTACTGTCAGTCAGATAAGGGAAGCTCTGAGAATGCTTTCTTTTGGCATCTATTGATTTTCATGGACTGAAGCTCAAAATAATACAAGAAAAGTGATATTTTAGAGGGTGGCATATTACGATCCTCTTTACCACTTTCAGTAACTATGAGAGCACATCCATGCTGTGCTTCACTGTGAACAGTAAGTCTTTATAAATGGAAACTTCTGCAGTTCTCATCAAAAGAGATACAAAGAAATTAGAAAGAAGGAAATAAAGATAAAAATACTGATAAAAAATTATATAATGAAAGCATCAACAAATACAAATTTTGGATGTCTGTAAAGAATAATAAAATAGATATGCTCCCAAGAATACTAATCAATGAAAAATAAAGAGAAAGTACAAATGACTGATATTTAGAATTTTAAAGGACATTACTTAAAATACTATAGTTACTAAAACTAGCATAATACGACATTATACATCACTTAATGGCAATAATGTTCTTGCCTGGAGAATCCCAGGGACATGGGAGCCTGGTGGGCTGCCGTCTATAGGGTCTCATAGAGTCGGACATGACTGAAGTGACTTAGCAGCAGCAGCAGCAGCAGCAGCAGTGGCAATAAAGTTTAAAATGTAAATATTTAAAACATTCCTGAGTGAACATAAGTTTAACTGAATTCAGAAGATATGGTAAATCTGGATAATCTTATAACTATTAGTGAAATTATGTTTCTCTGATTTAGAATATTTACACACAAAACAATTGAGGCACAGATGGCTACTGTAAGAATTTCTATCGGCTTTCAAATTTCCAATCTGAGTTCAGTTCTCATGCTTGATAAACATTTGATAAAGTTATATATAGCATAAAAATTATCAAATACCTGAGAATAAATCTGCCAGAAGAGTATAAAATATAAATGTAGAAATTTTTAAGGCTTTGTTAACAATTAAAGAGTTAAATAGACAAAGATATATACCACCTTGATGAAAGACTTAATGTTGTGATTGCAAATCTTTTACAGTACTTTATACCACAATAGAGAGAAGAGAGACAGAAGAGGGGGAAAGGAGGAAAAGATATAAGATGAGAGAAATAGAAGAAGGACAAGGAAGAGAGAAGAACAGAATGAAGAAAATAGAGGGAGGGCAAAAAAGAGGGAGAGGGGGAGAAGAGAGATTCTGAGAGGGTCACAGAATCATTTTGGTTAGAAAGGTGTCATTTCATATGTGGTTTTATTTCAAAATCAATATTCAGATGGAGTTGTAATATAATTACTTTAGATGGGAAGGGCTTCTCTACCTCCTTTCACAACTGAAGAATCAAAGTTCTGCTGTGATTATCATGATTTAAAAAGGAGAATTCATTCTTCTGGCTGAAACTATGAGGCTGAAAGTGACACAGTGTTGATAGCACCTGCTCGGATGTCTTACACATGAATTGAGCGTATATTAAAAAAATAATAATATAAATTCTACATCATGTAGCAATCAAAAGAACAAGAAAGACTATGAAAATAGCTTTGACAGTTTCCTTTTCCCAACAAATGCTAAGAAAAAAAAAACAATGAAATGCACAAACAAATGTACTTACACAAACAGGCAAACTTGTATTTTAAAATCTAGGCGCAAAATGCTAAGAGAAAAAGGAAAAGAGTGGATTAAGGTGTTTTGTCATACAGGATTCACTTTTCTTTCCATATTTCAACTTGATTATTGTTTATGCTAGAGCATTGGTGTACCTGCATATATCTAAGGTACATTTTCCAGCACCAATGCAAATTATTCTTTTGCATTAGTTTAATACTTTACATCATATGTATTGCATTGAGACCTTGTAAAGCTCAGTGTTACTTGTGAAACTTGATCTCCAAAAAAGTAGCAGGATCAAAGTTTTCCCTGATTGGATGTAAATCTCAGCTAAAATAAAGTGATAATAGTCTGCTCAAGAAAAAGCAACCTGGTATAGATGCCTTTGAATTGGTGTTACTGTATGTGGTTGGTGCATTGCTGAGTTAATTAATCATTTCTTTGAGCTTTCATATTCTGCTGTCACTAACTTAGGAGTAAATGCCAGTCACTGTTACTTTATTTGACATTCATTTTTCATGCTTAATAGAAATAGTTAATAGAAGGAGAAAGAGTAGAAACTCATGGATGTGAGAAACACAATGCAGAGAAATGTTCGTGATGTAAAGAAATGCGCAGACAGGATTTAACATCTTTATTGTTCTTCACTGGAAAATTCTCACCCTAAATAAAGGACTGATTGAATCTGTGGTTGTTATTTTTTGTTGTTGTTAATTTGAGTGTCAACTGCTATAATTAATGTAGTTATTAATGTGAAGTCCGGTAGCATGAGCTTGAATCACAGCTCCTCCAATTACCAGCTACTTGAACTTGAGCCAATTACACGACCTCTCTAAATCACAGTTGCTCCATTTGCAAAAGGGGGATGAGAATAGTGCCCATTATATAAGATGGTCATAAACATTAAGAAGATAACAATTGTAAACTGTTTTCCATGGTAAACAACTGTACAATATTTCCAATTCATAAGCAATTAATTTATCATAGAGATGTCAAAAGTATTCATTGATGGCAGGAACTTTAAAGTTTATTCTGAGGAATTATAAGTATTCCATAGAAAAGCAGCTGAGGAGATGAGGAAACAGGGCTTAAGATTCTCTATTCCTTGCTTTTAGGACAGTTCTACTCGATTTCTTTCATGCTTTTTTATATTGAGAGGTTTAAACCCATTCATGAGCAGTTAGAACAATATAGTAACCCCGCATATACCCACCACCCAGCTTTACATAGTTAACATTTCAGTATGTTTTTGTAGTGTTTTCCTTCACAATATTTGACTTGCAAAGTATTTCTGATGTAAAGAGACAATAAATTTGAAAACCCCTGACATGGGATGAATGCGTATATGCTAATTCACTCAGTCATGTCTGACTCTGTGAAGCTATGGACTGCAGCTGGGCAGGCTCTTCTGTCCATGGGATTCTCCAGGCAAGAATACTAGAATGGGTTGCTGTGCTCTCCTCCAGGGGATCTTCCCGACCCAGGGATAGAACCCACATCTCTTGTGTCTCCTGCACTGGCAGCTGGGTTCTTTACCACTAACACTACCTGGGAAGCCCATAGGATGAATAACTTCTAGCAAAAAAATAAAATGTTCTTAGCCATCACTTTCAGTTAAGATATCCAAAAGAATGTCATATATTCAAAGCACTTCAATTTCTAGTCAGTTGTGTGCTTAACTTTCTCATTTCTGTCTATACACACCCTTTCTCTGCAGGTAAAGAATTTGCCTGCAATGCAGGAGACACGTGTGTCATCCCTGGGTTGGAGAGATCCCCTGGAGAAAGAAATGGCAACCCACTCCAGTATTCTTGCCTGAAGAATTCCATGCACAGAGAAGCCTGGCAGGCTCCAGTCCATGGGGTCGCAAAGACTCGGGCACAACTGAGCAACTATTGCTGTCTAAGACTCTCTCTCTCTAGATAATTCAATCCAGTTCCAGCCCCATGGCTTTAAACTCCACGTGGTTATCTCATAAGCATCTCCAACATAAAATGTACCAATTCTCTTTATTTTCTCACCCATGACCATCTCAGTCTCCCTCTCTTGCCTTCAGTGCAGTAATTTGAGGGATCCTTTAAAAACATAAATCAAATAGCATCTTTGTCCTGCTCAGAATCCTCCAAGGGAGTTGTATTGTCCTACAAATGCAATCCAAATTCATTCCAGGGCCGTGAATATCAAGTCCTCCACCTCCTGTGTTACTCTACTCCACATCCACCAAACATGTGGCTCTCTGCCACTGTCAAGCTGTTCGCGTAACTCACCAAGCTGGCTCCTGTCTTATGCATTTGTGCTCTCTGTTACCTCTTCTTGGAGACTTTTCTGTCAGATTTTAAAAGGCTGTCCTCTTCATAGTCTCTTCATATCCAACCAGTCTCTACTTAAATAGTATCTCATTAGAGAGTCTTTTCCTTCTAACCCAGTCTAAACTCATCACCTGTCCCACCAACCATCATAAGAAAACCATGTTGCACTGTCTTTTTAGCACTTATCACTATCTGAAAGGAATTTTTTCCATTCATTTATTTTCTCTTATTTTATAGAAGATAATCTCAGCAAGACCACGGATTTTTACTTTCCTGTTAAGTGAATTTTTCCACAGCATCTACGTATTGGGTGACATAGTACATATTTTTTGATAATATTAAATAAATAAACATTTTACTTGTAATGGACATAATTACTAAGATACATTATTGCTGAGAAGATGCCATGAGATGATGTAAAGCTTATTCTCACTTTGCCTCCACCTCAAATCCATTTTGTACACCTCTCACTGCTCTGCTGTTTGCCGTGCCTGGCATCCAGGATATGTATAGCCTAGATTCATTTTTCCCTTAAGCTTCTCTTTGAGGTCCAACAATGAGGGAAACTTCCTCTTCCTGTTGGGCCCCTATTCTTTTCATTGTGAGACATGGTTTCCTCGCTAGCTGACCATGGTAACAGCTTCTGCCTGGCAGCTCTCTTCTTTTCCAGCCCCAGCTTTTATCAGGCACGGTAACTCTATTCCTTCTTCTTGCCCTTTTGGAGGTAGTAATGTTTTACGGTTTTAGTGCCTGAACACCTCACTGCCCAAATTTTTGCAAATAGCCCTTTCCTTAGGTAGCTTTAGCGAAACCCTTAGGTGAGCATTTTTTTCCTGCCAGGACCACAACTAACAGGGATACAGTATACAGGCATTCTTTATGCTTCCCAAACACACTTTATTTCAACAAATATTCAGCGTCTACTGCATATTAGGCACTAAGAATCCAATCAACATTACTTGTATCTGACATATATACATGGGTCTTATGTAAATATTTTATTTAAATAAAATAGCAAGCTTTAGGCAAACTAAAATTCAAAATAAAATACCACCAAGTTAAAATGCAGGTTAAGAAAATACAGCAAATTAGTGTTCTGGTGTGATCCTGTTAGTGTTTCCATTAATTTTATACATAGGGTTATTTATCCTTGATCATATTCAGGGCGTCAGCAGCTGTAGTTTATCAGACTGGAGATATAAGTGTATAACGTATAAGCTTATCAAGCTGAAGGTATATGCATGTGTGCTAAGTCACTTCAGTCATGTCCAACTTTTCGTGACACTATGGACTGTAGCCTACCAGGTTCGTCTTCCCATGGAATTCTTCAAACAAGAATACCAGAGTGGGTTGCCATGCCCTCCTGCAGGGAATCTCCCAGACTCAGGAGTCAAACACACATGTCTTATGTCTCCTGCATTGACAGGCAGTTTCTTTACCACTAGTGCCACCTGGGAAGCCCCAATATATATGCATTCACTGGCATGATCTACAATGCAGTACTGAATCAGATGAGGTAAATACAATCAGTTCAGTTCAGTTCAGTCACTCAGTCCTGTCCGACTCTTTGCGACCCCATGAATCGCAGCACACCAGGCCTCCCTGTCCATCACCAACTCCCGGAGTTCACTCAGACTCACGTCCATCGAGTCAGTGACGCCATCCAGCCATCTCATCCTCGGTTGTCCCCTTCTCCTCCTGCCCCCAATCCCTCCCAGCATCAGGGTCTTTTCCAATGAGTCAACTCTTTGCATGAGGTGGCCAAAGTACTGGAGTTTCAGCTTTAGCCTCATTCCATCCAAAGAAATCCCAGGGCTGATCTCCTTCAGAATGGACTGGTTGGATCTCCTTGCAGTCCAGGGAACCCTCAAGAGTCTTCTCCAACACCACAGTTCAAAAACATCAATTCTTCGGCGCTCAGCCTTCTTCACAGTCCAACTCTCACATCCATACATGACCACTTAGTGCTTATTTAATTTTTGCTTCACTAAGCAGAACTTCCTGGTAATCAGCTGTCTTTAGGACCATACTAACCAGTCCATTCTGAAGATCAGCCTGGGATTTCTTTGGAAGGAATGATGCTAAAATTGAAGCTCCGGTACTTTGGCCACCTCATTCGAAGAGTTGACTCATTGGAAAAGACCCTGATGCTGGGAGGGATTGGGGGCAGGAGGAGAAGGGGATGACCGAGGATGATATGGCTGGATGGCATCACTGACTCAATGGCCGTGAGTCTGAGTGAATTCTGGGAGATGGTGATGGACAGGGAGGCCTGGCATGCTGCGATTCATGGGGTCACAAATTCAGACACGACTGAGCGACTGAACTGAACTGAGAATGACGTTCCTACTTGTCCAAAACAGATTGGCATTGGCATACATTTCTCAAGGGCTCTGACTCTGGAATTGGAGTTCTCAGGTTCAAACACCAGCTTCACATCTTACTAGCTCTTTGACCTTGAATAAGTTCTTAAGGGTTTCCCAGATGGCTGAGTGGTAAAGACTCCACCTGCCAATGCAAGAGACATAGGTTCAATCCCTGGATTGGGAAGATGCCCTAGAGAAGGCAACAGCTACCCCCTCCAGTATTCCTGCCTGGAAAATTCCATGGACAGAGGAGTTTGAGAGGCTATAGTGCAGGGGGTCGCAAAGAATCAGATACAACTAAACAAGCAACAGTCACCAAGTTACTTAAACTTGCCAAATCTCAATTTTCTCCTCTGTCAAAAAAAGCAAAAAGGCTAAATAAATAAGTGTACCAGCTTCATAAGGCTGTTGTGATGATAAACTGAAATAATACATTCCAAGTGCTCATCAAAAGACCATGGTAAATATTCATAAAATACTTATTACTAATGTATTATTAGTGATGATCCTGAAACTGGGTAAGATCCTGAAAGATATTCACATAGCTAACAGCCGTAGAATCTACCTTTTGCAATGGCATATGACACAATAGGCCTTATATATCAGACATTCTATGAACTACTCTATATTAACATTTTATTTTCTTTGTCTACTATACACACGTTTATAAAATATATAGATTATGCTGCTAAGTCGCTTCAGTCGTGTCCACTCTGTGCAGCCCCATAGACAGCAGCCCACCAGGCTCCGCCGTCCCTGGGATTCTCCAGGCAAGAACACTGGAGTGGGTTGCCATTTCCTTCTCCAATGCATGAAAGTGAAAACTGAAAGTGAAGTCACTGAGTCATGTCCAACTCTCAGCGACCCCATGGACCACAGCCCACCAGGCTCCTCCGTCCATGGGATCTTCCAGGCAAGAGTACTGGAGTGAGGTGCCATTGCCTTCTCTGCTATAGATTATATATATTTCAAATTATATATAGGGACTTGATTGACCAAGTATAATATATTCTACTCTGTACCTACCCAGGATGATTACTAAGCTCTACAAGCCCCTATGAAGTCTGTGGATAAACTAACAGAGAAACAGCAACAGTTCTAAAGTTGGAATGAAGGTGTCTGACTAAATTTGTCTCTTGTGTGAAATCTTTAGGAAACACAAATAGATCTTTTTGTCTATAATTTCTGATCTTTATCCCACACCTACAAAGCAAAGGAAGTGAGCTAAATATAGGATTTTCAGAGTCATATATGAAATACGTGTTTATGTGTTTCATATAGGATCTTGGTTTTTAATATACAGTCTGCTGGCTTCTGTGCCCATATCTGTCAAGTCTGAATATTAGAAAGGAAGCAACAGAACTATCCTTTTTTTTTTTTTAAGAAGGATCTCATCTACACTTAATCTCTGAGAACTGCTAGAATAGAAGAATGTCTAAATGGTATCTTCCAATTTCAATCCTCAATGGAATTTGTCAAACTGTTATCATTATATTTGAGATATATGCTTGAACTGGTAACTGTGCCCTTGGATTACTGTGAAAATTGACACTGGTTTAAAACCTACAGACCTTTCTCTCTGTTAAAACTATTACTGTCTACCTTATTTTTGCTGGAGCTTTTGTATCACCACAATTTTAACATCCACCAAAAGAGAAAAAAGTGTAGCCTTAATGGACTGTGAAGCAGTGAGCCTATCACAAAGGCAACACAAAATTCAATCACAAACACCGCAACTCATTACAAATTTAGCAGCACAAATGCCAGAGGCTGTAATGGGCCTCAGCTATTCTGTGCAACTCTGCCAATACTCACCTATAATTTGGACTTGACATTTACAAAAAAGACAACATTTACAAAAAGAAAAGGGCAAAGAGTTTTACCAAATAGTCCCACTCTTTCAACCCCCCCCCTCCCCCCCGCTCCTGCCAAGGCATTGCAGGAAAAAAAAAAGTCAATTCTAAATACAGGTGCTATTTGTATTCCTTGTGGAGTGCTTATGAAACCAAATTAATTGATGAAGAATATTCACAAAGGGATTTGGAGGTATTATCTTTTTCTGCAGTATGTAACATTTTCTATAAATATCTTTTAGCATAAAAATTAGGGACCAAAAGAAAAAGAAGGAAGATATATTGGAAACAGAAATAACATCAGTTTTATTTTTAGATTAGTTTCATATTTTGATTTAAGGATAAGGTGTAGGTGATAAACGTAGACTTGAATCTTACAAACGAAAACTGTCACACTTGCAGATTGGGAATGTTATGGGTGTCATCGTGTGGAATGGAAAGAAAACTAAACTCAGGCACCTGAAGAGTTTAATTCTGGTTCTGAATTCATTGCTAGTTGTGATACCTTGGAAAAGTTGTTCAGCAAACTGGGATTCCGTTTCCTCCATTTTAACTTTTGAGAACTGCAGACTATGGCCTGATATCCCCTCAGGAGCCTCAATTCCAGAGTCAGGACTCCTCCTCACCCAGCTGTGACTACAGATAGTTCTTCTCTCTATACTTCCTTCAATGTTCATTCTCTTCTCAACTTTTCATGACATAAACCTGAGAAACAGACACTGTTATTAGAAATAAACTTTTGATGTGCCTACTGGTAATGCACATACCATCCTAAGGAGAAATTTTCTTTCTTACTTTCTTCTGAAGTGTTTTAAAATCTTGACATGATTTTCCTTTGCCGATTCTCTCAGCACATTCTGGAAATCGCTTCCCTCCAGTGATATTTGATGTAAACTGAGGAAAGAAAATTCATTTTACTATTAGATATATAAGTAGTAAAATTCCATTGAAACATGTATAATATCATATATGAAACGAGTCGCCAGTCCAGGTTCCATGCATGACACTGGATGCTTGGGGCTGGTGCACTGAGATGACCCAGAGGGATGGTACGGGGAAGGAGGAGGGAGGAAGTTCAGGATGGGGAACACATGTATACCTGTGGCAGATTCGTGTTGATGTATGGCAAAACCAACACAATATTGTAAAGTAATTAACCTCCAATTAAAATAAATAAATTTATATTAAAAAATAAAAAACAGTGAAATATCAAAAAAATAATCTGCTAATTATCAAACCATAAATAAATAGAATAATTTAGAATTACTCTTGGATCTTCAGCCCACCAATCACAAGTGGTATTGAAGGGTTTATAATGAAGTACCGTTTGAGTCCTACAAATATGTGATTTCCCATTAGAAGTCACTTTCGTTTCTTTTCACACAGGTCCCATAATATTTTTTGTAATTTCTCCAAACTTCTGCTAACAAATATACTTAAAGTTGTTATATAAATGCCTTCCTTTTATCTGTCAAGTATGAAACTAAAAGCCTGAACCATCTTTGATTTAGGAGACTCAATCTCATATTTTAGGTGCTATATCATAATTCTCATCTAGAAGATACTCAACAAGTCATTTTTAAGGACATTCCTAAAGTGCCCTTTCAACACCTCATGCCATTTGGGAAGGGTCTTTCTTTAAGAAAAAGAACATATAGAATTTCTGAGTACCAGGACAGTGTGCAAAAGTCAGATATGAAGGGAATAAAAGGAACTACAAAAGGAAAACGATGACCAAAGATAAGTAGAAGCTATGTACAGATTAACTCTTATCTGTGTCTTAGTTTGTTTGGGCTGCAATAACATAATGTCATAAAATGAGTGATTTAAACAACAGAGATCTATTTTCTCACAGCCCTGGAAGCTGCAAGTTTGGACCATGGTGCCAACCTGGTCTGGTTCTGGTAAGAGCTATCTTCCTGATTTATAGACAGCCCCCTCACTACATTCTCACATGGCAGAAAGAGAGAGAGGTCTCTTCTTTTTTGTTGTTGTAAGGCAATGGCACCCTACTCCAGTACTCTTGCCTGGAGAATCCCATGGACAGAGGAGCCTGGTGGGCTACAGTCCATGGAGTCACAAGGAGTCAGACACAATGAACGACTTCACTTTAAATTTTTACCACATTTTTTTTATTTCTGCCACACAACGCTAATCAGCTGTAATTATACATATATCCCCTTCCTCGTGGGCCTCCCTCTCCGCCCCCCATCCCTTCCCTCCAAGTCATCGCAGACTAGGCTCCCTGTGCTGCACAGCGATTTCTCACCAGCTATCCATCTTACACCTGGTAGTGTATCTATGTCAATGACACTTTGTCCATTCGTTCCACTCTGTTTCTCCTACCCTGTGTCCACAAGTCCTTTCTTTACATCTGTGTCTTCATTCCTTCCCTAAAAATAGGTTCATCAATGCCGTTTTTCTAGATTCCATATATATGCATTAATAAACTGTATTTTGTTTTTCTCTTTCTGACTTACTTCACTCTGTATAACAGGCTCTAGGTTCATCCAGCTCACTAGAACTGACTCAGATTCATTCCATTTTGTGGTCAGTAATATTCTATTGTGTATATGTGCCTCATCTTCTTTATCCGCTCCTCTGTTGATAGACATCTAGGTTGCTTCCATGTCCTGGTTATTGTAAATAGTGCTGTACTGGGGGTACATGTGGTCTTTTTCAATTGTGGTTTTCTCAGTGTATGTTCCCAGTAGTGGAGTTGCTAGGCCATATGGTAGATTTATTTGTAGCTTTTTAAGGAACCTCCATACTGTTTTCCATAATGGCTGTATCAGTTTACAGGCCCACCAACAGTGCAGGAGGGTTCCCTTTTCTCCACATCCCCTCCAGCAGTTATTGTTCGTTGCCTTTTTGATGCTGGCCATTCTGACTGATGTGAGGCCATTCTACTTCGTTGTAGTTTTGATCTGCATTTCTCTAACAATTAGTGATGTTAAGCATCTTTTCATGCGTTTATTGGCCATGTGCTGCCCACACAGATACTGTGGGTGCAGGAGGGAGGGGAGATGGAGCAGGGCTGGCTGGGCGAGGGTCCCTCCAGGGAAGAGAGGGATCCAGGAGGTATTCCCCTACCAACTCAGCCCCCAGGGAGTCTCCTGGGGCCCAGGCCCTATCCTCCACACCCCAAAGCCAAAGGCACTGCAGAGGCCCCCTCGGTTGGGTTGAGCCCATGCCGCCCCCCACTCCTACCTAGGGCCTTTTCTGGAGGCTTGGGTCTTGAGTCAGGACCCCACCCCTGCCTAAACCCCACCTCCACCTAAAGCTACCCAGCCTAAGCTGTTCCACACCCCAGCCCCAGCTTCACAACCCAGCTTTTTCTGTTCTTTTTACAAGGCTTCAGTCTAATCAGAGTTTCACTATGACTTAATTCAGTGCTAATTGCCTCCTAAAGACCTATCTAGCTCCAGATGCATTGTGGATTAAGGTTTCAACATGTGGATTTATCAGGGAAGACATAATTTAGTCCATAGCACTATTATGAAAGTAATAAGGAGAAGAGATAGCTGCAACCTGTTCTAGTTTAAAGCAACAACTTACTATGATATTGTGATTTATAATAAGAAATGCATAGTTGGTCTTCATCCACTGTTTGTGGCACAGAGCTCTTTAAAAAACCTTTGGAATTTCCTAAAGTATTTTTGGTATATTAATCACAACACTTTTGTAAAGCTCCTAGGTAACCTAAGGATGGGGCTGGTTGACAGAGAATCAACTATGTATTTGAAGCGCTAGAACTTTCAGTCCTTCTCCCCATCATTAGGAGAAGGAAGAGGTGCTAGAGATTGAGCTCAATCAAAAATGGCCAATAATTTCATCAATCATGCCTATATGAAAGATGATAACCTGAGCTTGTGACTGTAATCTGAAACAGAGGTAGGAGCAGTCCTCTGGGACTGATGGATCCACCTCTTGGTGGATACTGTCAACTCAATAAAGTTAAACTGTAGGACAACTAGATGGTGTCAGAGAATTGCTTGGTATTTTGGAAATGCTTCCCCCAACATTAGAATTGGTGGCTAGAACTTTCACTTAATGTATATTAATATTGTATATATATGTATATATCCATAGAAAATAACTGGAAGGATGTGCTCTAATATATTTATGATAGTTACTTTTGGCAGTTAAATTATGAGTAATATCTAAATTTAATTTATATTTATATAATTTCCTATATTTAGGAAAAATGATATTAATAAATATTGTCTGAATGAACTGACAAACACTGGAAAAGAATCTGCTAACAACTATAGTGATTTATAGTCCTCTAACTCAGATCACTATAAGTGAAACTATTTCTCTGTTCTGATGAACTCTCAACCTCAAAATGCTTTTGTGAGTTCTCCTAGAGTGTAAATTATGAGATTATTCCTAACCTTGTCAGGTTCTGGTGACATACTGCCTACTATAATATAATAGAAGCAATTCATAAAATATTTCTTCACCTGAACCAGTTTCAAATTCTGTGGCTTTCAGCTGCCATTGTTCTTGTTCCACACAGAATGTTTAGTACAAGAGATCCTATATGGAACAGACCAGGTAGGAGAGAGCTGATTTTACTTGCTAATTCTTGACATTATTAGTTTGGCTTTAAGGTGGCATTAGAAGGATACAAAACAGCTGCTTCAATGAAAGGCATCTGTGCTCATGTTAGTGCTTGGCAAATGCTTTAAAAGGATATGGTACATGATATTAAATCATTACATCTTCAGAACTGCCAGGTGGGCCCCGGGATAGGCAGAAATCCTAGGTTGGTAAAGTATGAAAGTGAAAGTGTTAGTCACTCAGTCATGTGACTTTGTGACCCCCCCCCCCCCGCCCCCCTCATGGACCATAGCCTGCCAGGCTCCTTTGTCCATGGAATTATCCAGACAAGAATACTGGAGTAGGTTGCCATTTTCTTCTCCAGGAGATCTTCCTGACCCAGGAATTGAACCTGGGTCTCCTCCATTGCAGGCAGATTCTAAGTCTGAGCTAAAAGGTTGATGAAGACTTGTTTTATAAAGGCTCATCAAGGAATTCTTGGATAGTAGACCAAGGCAGCACCCTGCTAATCCCCACAGGCAGCAGGAGTTGTAAGCCGCGTTCAGCACACACTGTTCTTTATGGGTGCACGCAGTGACTCTGCTGCAGCACCTCAAGCTGAAGGTGAACCGTCTTTGATCAAATCAGGCAGTCAAGACCGCAAAAGAAAGTTGTGTGCCAATCTAAGGAACATTGTGTTCAATCCCAGGTATATGCAGTTGGGTTCAGGTGTAGGGGACAGAAAGAGGCCATGGCAGGGCTCTCAGCATGCACTGGATCAAGCACAAATCATCACACTTAAATATTCACTTCATTTTGCAGCTGATGACCACTATCAATGGTATCCAAACTTGCTTTATGAGTGGCATTTGTATTTTTAATACACAATATCTGTATTTGCTATGATAGTAAAAAGACTGGGAAGCAAAGGGTTAACCAAATAGCATTTGTCTTCCTCTAAGTTCAACACAATTATGAGAATTTAACACAAAGGAAGAAGATTTAAGATATTTAGTAGAAAAGCAAAAATCATTAAATATACAGAGGCAGTGTTTCTGCCTACTTAGCTGCCTCTTTGATGAATAGGCTAATCTGCGGATGACTTAAAATGCAATTCATTTAGTATTTCCTTTGCCACCAAGCAAAACCTAGTGCACACAGTTGTCTAAACACCCTGCTTAGTTGTGTCTTCAGTCAATATGCTGCCCTGGCTAGCATTTTACCCCATCATAGGGCTAAGAGACCTTG
This sequence comes from Aepyceros melampus, assembly GCA_006408695.1. Classification (NCBI taxonomy): domain Eukaryota; kingdom Metazoa; phylum Chordata; class Mammalia; order Artiodactyla; family Bovidae; genus Aepyceros; species Aepyceros melampus. Next base: position 167,576 of record SJXQ01009700.1, on the reverse strand, counting down.
AAGAGTGTTTATTTCACTTTCCACTAATTACATGTGTGCATTTGACCTTACTAATCTCTTCAGAGGAACCAGGAGAGAAATATTGCATATTTTAATAGAATAGTCTCTGAGAGCTAGTATGGGAGCCAAAAGTAAAGCCCAGACACAGTATCCAGGAGGTGCAACTATCCTTATCTATTTATAATCCTAGGAGGATCTCTCATTCTCTTGATCCAAAAAGTAGACTTAATATTTGCCCCCACCAAAGTATGTCTGATAGTCACAGGTAGGCTGTGCCTAAATGACACTGTCAGGTTCATTTTAGAAACAGCATTTGCTAACACTGGAGGAGCCCCCACTGGAGAGTTCTTGAGTAGGGTGGCTGACTTTCTCTATGTGTATATAAGCACTCTTAACACAATTGATTATATCATCAATATGTGTTTTCCTTTAAAAAAGTCCAAACCCTATTTCTATTTAGTCTATTAGTTTCTACCTTTTCCCTATTTACTTTTTTTAATATCGTAGGATAATTGCTTTACAATGTTGTGTTGGTTTCTGCTATACAACAAAGCAAATCAGTCAGATCTTTTCTACCCAGGGACTGAACCTACATCTCATATGTGTGCTGCATTGGTAAGCGGGTTCTTGGCCTCCAGCACCACCTGGGAAGCCCCAGATCAGTCATCAGTTTCAGTTTCAGTTCAGTCACTCAGTCGTGTCCAACTCTTTGTGACCCCATGAACTGCAGCATGCCAGGCCTCCCTGTCCATCACCGACTCCCAGAGTTTACCCAAACTCATGTCCACCGAGTCAGTGGTACCGTCTAACCATCTCATCCTCTGTCGTCCCCTTCTCCTCCTGCCCTCAATCTTTCCCAACATCAGGGCCTTTTCAAATGAGTCAGCTCTTCACATCAAGTGGCCAAAATATTGGAGTTGCAGCTTCAATGTCAGTCCTTCCAATGAACACCCAAGACTGATCTCCTTTATGATGGACCGGTTGGATCTCCTTGCAGTCCAAGGGACTCTCAAGAGTCTTCTCCAACAGCACAGTTCAAAAGCATCAATTCTTGAGTGCTCAGCTTTCTTTATAGTCCAACTCTCACATCCATACATGACTACTGGAAAAACCATAGCCTTGACAAGACAGACCTTGGTGGTAAAGTAATGTCTCTGCTTTTTAATATGCTGTCTAGGTTGGTCATAACTTTCCTTCCAAGGAGTAAGCATCTTTTAATTTCATGGCTGCAGTCACCATCTGCAGTGATTTTGGAGCCCAATAAATAAATACATATATAAATGTAATACAAATGTATATATAGTTTATATTTATAATGTGTTTCTGTTTTCCTCTTTAGACTAGATTACCTTGGAAAGCCATGATAGCCACAGGGAAAATGTTTTGTTGTGATTTGAGATTTATTTCTTTATACTGATGAACTCATCTTTATTGTCATTTCTTGGGTTTAAAAAAAAAGAATAACAGAAGCATCTAGAAATCTCAAAATCTTTCTCAACTTATTCACTTTTTTTCTTCTTCCACTCCCACAGCATCCTATTATTTTAAATTTGATAAAAGAAAGCAAGCTAACCTCATAGGTTTTAAAGCTTTATGTTCATTCTCTACAGAAATGGAAATACAGGATTGTAGTTGAGAACATGTGTTCAAGAGTTTAAAAAATAGGATTTAAGTCTTATGTTAATAATATCTACCAAAGCTTATCATGACAGTTACTGTTATTCCAAGTTACTATAGAAAAATAGAGAATCAAAGTATTAATTACCATATCAGTGTTTGAACCACCACAACCCAATTCTTTTTAACTCCAAAGTGTGTTTTTCTTCCATTGGCAATTATTGGTATATTAGGTATTTTATTTTGACTCATTGGAAAAGACTCTGATGCTGGGAGGGATTGGGGGCAGGAGGAGAAGTGGACAATGGAGGATGAGATTGGCTGGATGGTATCACTGACTTGATGGTCTTGAGTCTGAGTGAACTCCGGGAGTTAGTGATGGACAGGGAGGCCTGGCGTGCTGCGATTCATGGGGTCGCAAAGAGTCGGACACGACTGAGCGACTGAACTGAACTGAGGTATTTTATTTTTAAATTCTAATAGTCCAGGTCATAAAACCATGAGAAGGAATTTAAAACAAACAAATCTTTTTTTTTTAAAAAAGATCCAAACCTGCTGGTTATTCTTGGTCCTTGATGGAATATGTATTAATTGTTAAAGAATTCCAACCAGAATCGCTGCTTCAGCCTTTTCATCTTCAAATCCGTCTACTTCTGGCTGACCTGCACCAATAGGAAATATCCAGGACATTTCTTTGCTAACTGACTTTGTTTGTTTGTCCATCTCTCCCCCACTAGGTCTGCATTAACATTTTCTTTCTTTTATGAAAAAAAAAATATTCAAATGCAAAGAGGAAGCAAAACACTTAATCCACTTTATAGATCTGTGAGACATATGGCCTGTGGAGTAATTTAATCCAGCCCACCATGGAATCTGAAAATTGTTTCTTCCATCCCCTGCTGTACCTGAATCTGAATGCTGGAAGAACAGTCTCAAAAACAAGAACTCCTGAGTGCTGTTTCTAAGGGGCAAGACTACAGAGATGTGTAACAGTGGGGGTTTATGAATTCAATTTACTCATATTCAGAACAGTTAAAAAGAAAAGACGATAGCCCCACTCTCATACAGAACTCTAAGTTAGAATAGGAAGAAAAGAACACAAAGGTTCTGTCAAAATTAAATAAATATACAGCCAGATTGGATCCAGGAGCAGAAGGGAAGTTTCTGGAAATTCAGATAGCTCTAGTTGATAAGCTAATCCCTTGCCAAGACAAATCTAACATCATCACCTCCTCAATAATTATGGTACTCTGTGCAAATGACTTTAACACACACACACTTTGAGCTGCTGATTTATGAAATAGGTTCCTTAGGAAAAATAATCTATAAATTTGCTTGAACCCTCCTTTAAAAGGTTCTTCAATATTCTTCTTTGAGCCCACATGATTAGATTAATGATGCCTCCTTAACAAAAATAGGCTCTCCATTTCCAGGAGTTATATCCCTTGTAATAGTCTCATTAATTTGTCCCTTCTTTATCTCTATTCTGATTTATTTTATTTTATTATTTTCTATTTTGTGAATTATTTCATAAGCTTTCATTATCCACATGGCTGGAACATGTCCTAACATGAACATGACAATTACTTTAAATTAATCCAGTGGCCAAGAAATGTAATTCTTCATAAAATGGAAGGTATATCAAAAAACACAATTTGGTAGAGAATTTTCCAGGATTAACATTTTCCTCAGCAAAGTATCATCATTATATGCCAGAATACTGTAACACACGGAGAAGATGGCATGCAAACCCCCTCTCAATGCATGTCATTGCTGAATTTGGACTTTGAGAATTCACCACCTCAGCTTGGTGCTATCTCTTCATCTAGCTGTTCACTCATCAGTTGATTTAATAAATAATATTGAAATTTTTTTATATCTGTAGAGCCTATCTAATAGTCAAAGATGAAAAGATAAACACCTCTAGGGCTAGCTTAATGGATTAGTCATCTCTTATTCGCTCTTCTAGCCAAGTCACTTAAACTCCCTGAGCTCCAGTTCTAGCATTTACTGAATGGGATACTGCTACTTTGTAGCCTTATCAAGAGGATTAAACAAGATTATCTGTGTAAAAGTGCCTAGTACATGCCAACTATTCAAAGAAAACTAGTTGGTGATGTTTTCACTCCAGATTCAATATTTAAAATAAAAACAGTTACAGTGAAATTCTTACCTCTGTCTCTGTTAATTTTTCCATAATCATTAAGAGCCTTCTCACTGAGAACACATGCTCTAAGGGACATTACTGTATCACCTGACAAAATTGGAATATGGATAGTAAATAAGATAGAGTTATTGGATCAATGATAAATCTACTAAAGTTGGGAACTATACTATGGGTATGTAAGAAATTGTTACTCTTATCAAATACACACCCAAACAGGTTATTATCTAATTATTCAGAAAAAATACACATATTTATATGCACATATGTACACTCACATACAGATATTTAATATTGGAGAAAGAGAAAGAGAGGGCATGTGGCGAGCAAATGGGTCAATAGATTAGCAATAATTGAACCTGGGGAAATACTATATAGATTTTTGATACTATTCTTGTATCTTCTTAAGTCTGAAATAAAAACTTACTAATAGAAACTAAAGTTATGATAGAAGTCCCTGGTAGGTCAGATGGTAAAAAATCTGCCTGCAATGCAGAAGACCCAGGTTCAATCCCTGGGTTGGGAGGATCCCCTGGAGAAAGGAATGGCTACCCACAACCAGTATTCTTGCCTGGAGAAGTCCGTTGACAGAGGAGCCTGGCAGACTACAATCTATTGGGTCACTAAGAGTCAGACAGGACTGAGAGATTGGCACTTTCACTTTCAAAGACAATGTAAACACAGCTAGTTTGGCAGCATGCAACCGAGTGTGGAGGGGAGTTAGGGGTTGCTTGAAGTACAGAGAAGCACCTAAGAACAATCTGAATTCATCCTGGGAAAATAGGAGAGGTATAAAATGAAGAATGTAGCCCTTTGTGGCTCACAAAAGATAGATGTAGGGAAAAAAATCAGGTACAATTTTATTAATGGGCAGAAAGAAAACTCATTATTCCCCAACAGATGGTACAGCAAAAAGTAATATGTTCGAAAATATTTATCTGAGTTCACGGCTGAGAAATCAACCTACAGTGGACCAGGAAAATTGCTATGCTAATTCTCTAGCCAATTTTTTGCAGAACAATAATCTGGTTAAATGTTCCTGGGGGAAAAAAGTCACTGACAAGTTTGGGAAATGCTGTACAGCAGAGTCTGGTCTCAGAGATTCTTGATATATACAGGCATGTTATAGGTTCTAAGAATTCAGAAGGAAAAACCTGGATGATTTCACAAACGTTTAGTAAGCAGTCATTTTTCTGATGTCCTGTGTTGTATTCCCTGATGTAGACATTGAGATGGTATTCTAGGGTGCCAGGGGAAATGTCCTAACTCAATCGCCAGATGAGGGAGACCAAGAAGCCAGTTCTCTGCAACTGAGGCCCACCCAGAAGGAGCGGAGAGTGGGAGGAAATCTAATGACTGCTGCCTGCACTTCCTGAGGCCCAGACACAAGTCCTTCCTTGAAGGGAGCCTATCTCCATGCTGATCGAATTTAGTTACACCCATCTCCATCCTGCATAATAAATTTTAGGAAATGATGCTCTAAACTGATAAGAGCAAACAAGTTATCTCTCAAGCCAAATATTAATTTAGCTGCCAAAGATAGAACACTGAAGTATACATTCACTGCTTTCAAAAGTAACTTTTCTTTCATTCTTCTCTGTCTGTCCCCGGTGATAAGATTCTGATAACTGACTATAAGTTGTTCAAGGAGTATACTGTTTGTCATAGTGTTTACACAGCATTGTAGAAGTTGTTGTTGTTCAATCACTCAGTCGTGTCTGGTCTTTGTGACCCCCACAGACTGCAGCACACCAGGTTTCCCTGTCCATCACCAACTGCTGGAGCTTACTCAAATTCATGTCCATTGAGTCAGCGATGCCGATGCCATTGAACATACTCGTCCTCTCCCATTCCCTTCTCCTCCTGCCTTCAGTCTTTCCCAGCATCAGGGTCTCTTCCAACGAGTCAGGTCTTCGGATCAGATGGCCAAAGTATTGGAGCTTCAAAAATCAGTCCTTCCAATGAATATTCAGGGTTGATTTCCTTTAGGATTGACTGGTTTTATCTCCTTGCAGTCCAAGGGACTCTCAAGAGTTTTCTCCAACTCTACATCTCAAAGGCATCAATTCTTCAGCACTCAGCCTTCTTTATGGTCCAACTCACATCTGTACATGACTACTGGAAAAACCATAGCTTTGACTAGATGGATCTTTGTCAGCAAAGTAATGTCTGCTTTTTAATATGCTGTCTAGGTTTGTCATATTTTTTCTTACAGGGAGTAAGCATCTTTTAATTTCATGGCTTTAGTCACCATCTGCAGTGATTTTGGAGCCCAAGAAAATAGTCTGTCACTGTTTCCTTTGTTTCCTTATCTTTTGCCATGAAGTGATGCCATGATCTTTGTTTTGTGCATGTTGAGTTTTAAGTCAGCTTTTTCACTCTCATTTTTCGCCTTCATCAAGAGGCTCTTTAGTTCCTGTTCACTTTCTGCCATAAGGATGGTATCATATGTATATCTGAGGTTATTTGTATTTCTCCAGGCAATCTTGATTCCAGCTTGTGCTTCATCCAGCCCAGCATTTCACATGATGTACCCTGAATATAAGTTAAATAAGCAGTGTGACAATATACAGCCTTGACATACTCCTTTCCCAATTTTGAACCTGTCTGTTGATCCTTTAACTATTGCTTCTTGACCTGCACACAGGCTTCTCAGGAGGCAGTAAAGTGGTCTATGATTTCCATATTTTGAAGAATTTTCCACAGTATTTTATGATCCATATAATCAAAGGCTTTAGTCAAGAAACATAAACAAATGTTTTTTCTGGAATCCCTTTGCTTTTTCTGGGATTCAATGGATGTTGGCAATTTGATGTCTGGTTCCTATTTCTCTTCTAAATCCAGACTGTACATCTGGAAGTTCTTGGTTCACATACTGTTGAAACCTAGCTTGAAGGATTTTGAGCATGTTCTTGCCCTCATGTGAAATGAGTGCAATTGTGCAGTAGTTTGAACATTCTTTGGCATTGCCTTATTTGGGGTTGGAATGAAAACTGACCTTTTCCAGTCCTGTGGCCACTGCTGAGTTTTCCAAATTTGCTGGCATGTTGAGTGCAACACTTTAACAGCATCATCTTTTAGGACTTGTAATAGCTCAGTTGAAATTCCAGAAGCTGGAATTGTGGAAGTAGACAGTTAATATTTTTGATGGCAATATTCTCTTTTCTCCTACTGCCTACTTTAAACAAAACCTTACATCTTTAACATCAGGAAACCTCCTCACTCCTGAATACCTTTCAGCTTAAGATAAACCATTATGGTCAGTTTAGTATGATTTAAAATGTCCTAAAACCAGTGAAAAAAAGACTTAGCTGGATGTGAGTTACCACTACTAATGACCTGTAAATACATAAGGAAACGCAACTCTCCTTTCTCTATGAAAACTGGTTGAATCAATATGTGTGAAAATATTTTGCAAATCACAATACAATCTAAAATGCAAGGATTTACTTTGCCATCCTCATCAAACCTAGCAATTTTATTATTACATAAATAATGGAATACAATCACTCATAAATTTATAGTAGGGTTCAGCCTTCATTTATTTATATATTTGGTCATTCAACAACTTTTTAGCATCTATGATGGATCAGGCAATGTTTTTTGTGTTCATATCTTAGGATGAGTACATTATTGCAGCAAAAGAGACATCAACAAAAGAAGGTTTAATAAGATGAGTATGTAATTTGTTGTTGTTGGGAGACTTGTGACTTCGGGCACAACCACTTATTAATTAAAGCTGATTATTAGTATTACAAATCTTTTCAGAGTACAAGCAAGGGAAGAGAATTCCCCATTGCTAAACAGTTACCATTTGGGTCTTGCGCTCTCATCTCTCTATCAGAGCACAAGCAATGGCTGCTTTGAAAACCCCTTGACAGCCAATTCACAATCGTGCCTTGCCTCAAAGTAACTGAAGAGCAAAAACACCTGCTACATTCTAGAACTGTGTTATCAAGACAATAAAAATGAACTACAAGAGAGCCCTGCTTGATCTCAGTGAGAATGTGTTTTCCTCAACTTTTGTAGTAATATTGGTAAAAAGAATTGGGAGCAGATGGCAGAAAAAGGAAGGAAGGAGAGTTAATAGTCTTTTTTAAAAAATTAGAGCTCTGTTAAAAACTTCCCAGGGCTCTTAAATATAAAAATCGTGTATTTCACTCATCTAAAATGTTCTATCAATTCTGACACTGTTATATAACACAGAATAAATTAATAACATCTTCGGTATATCTCACACCCCTCCTGTTCTCATCGTGGAGGGCAGAAAGGTTAGTAGAAGGAAAGGAGAGAGGAATAGGAAGGCAGGGAGGAAGGATGGAAAAAAAGAAGAAGAATTTATTTTATTTCATTTCATTGACTGTCAGGAGATTTTATAAATTATTGGGGGAAAATATTTAGACAAAATTTATACTAAGAGAATTATTTAATAAACAGAGGCCAACTGGGAATCCATAATTTATTGCTCAAATGTGTAAAGTAGTTTGAGAATTCCAAGGTTTTTCCTTGTTTGTTAGACTAAAATATTTCAACACATAACCTTGCATACACTTGAGAGAAAAGTGCAAAAATAGTTGTATTCGATCAATCAGTACATTTTCAATTTAGTTTAGCAATTGTTTATATAATGTATATATTTTATTATGTGTTTTAAGGGGTACTAACTGAATACACAGGAATTTAAAGAAGAAAAATAGATATACACAAAAGATTATTTCCAGATTAATCTCTTCCAGTCAAATATCTTATTATGCACATTTTGTCCAGGTGAGCTAATTTTGGCCTGGATCTGGAATGCATCACCCACTTTTCAGCCCTGTATATGTTTTCTTGAAAGCAAAATTCAAGGGCATTTCCTCCATCTCCCCAGCTAGTAAGATAATTCATTTACTGCAGATCATATATGCACTTGATAAAAATATATTATAAAACATATTCTCAGAATGTGGTAATTATTGGTTTAGGTGAAAGTGTCAGCCAGTAGGATGTAGGTTCCTTGGATTCAGGGAAGATGTCTTATTCTGCTCAAGAAATGGATATGGTATTATTATTATCGAAACAGCAAACACTGTGAGAAAAGAGATTATGAATTATGAATATATGTAGGAAAATGTACAGAATGGGGATCATTAAACTTTAGTGTTCCCCTTTTGTGCCTTGGTTTCCCCATCTCTAAAAAATGTATAATGACAGAGTTTACCTCATAGCATTTTACAAGAATGAAATGAGCTATGCAGGAGAAGTTAATTGTAACAGTGATCTGGAACTAGTTGAAGAGCTAAAAATTGAAAGGGAGTGGTACTGACACATAATAAGCCCTCTGTAATTGATGATGGTGTTGATGACAGTGATATCTGTAAGTTCCTAACGTATTTTAGCAGCAAACTATTTGAATGAGTAGATATCAAGAGAATTTAGTTTTAGCTTCTGTTCTGCCATGGGCTATGTAACTTGGGTGAAATGTTACACTTCCTGAGTCTTAGGACCCCCATCTGTAAAACGAAAGGTAAAATGGAATACATCTTTTTGCTAAGGTTTCTTCCATCTCTTACTCTCATTTTTTAATTTGTAGGCAGAAATTCCCTGAATTGAATTCTGTTCCTTTATTTGTAGTTTTAAGGTAGAATATTGATTATAAGGTGTTTTTAAATGATTATTCCTTAAGGAGGAGCTAAGATAATAGAGCTATAACTTAATATGGAGGCTAATGGAATGGCTTATGTAGTTAGTAAGTTAACTCTCCACCACCAGGGGAAAAAATGGTAATTATTTGCTAATAATAGAAAATACTAGTAACAACTGTCATCATAAGGCCTGAACTGCCTCTTTGTTAAATGAAGTGAGATCTGCAAGCTGACCTCAACATATTCTTTCTGTAGGTTGTCAAGTGAACCATTAGAAGAGGAAATATATTTCCTGATAACTATATTAGAGTAAGAACAATTGTGGATAATTAAGATGGTTTCCATAAAATCAATCAATTGCTCTACATCATTTCTCTTTGTCTCTATGCTTTCTGGTCTCTTTGAGGGCACTATCACCTAAAGACTGAATTTTAGCATTCAGAGTACTCGCCTGCACTGTGAGGGCTACAACTTCCCATCTGGCCCATTACTGTTCTTTCTCCTGACCCATTCTCTCCTTTCCACAGTGGTTGTAAACTTCTAGTTGACCTCTACTTCTTTCTCAACTTCCTAGCTAATCGGTTTTCAAGAGCTGACCATTCTTCTTGATGTCTCACATTCCCCCCCCACCTGTTTTTTTCTATGGTAGCTGTTAGCCTTCAGTTCAGGTCATTTGTGATTTTCTGTACTGGCTCAATTGAATTCAAAAAGTACTACTGATGACCTAAACAAGCCTGCATATTAGCCAAAATAAGTTAACTGACAAATAACAATAATGTAAATCCATTATTGTTCCACTAGTTTACTCAATTATTAAATTTTGTGTAGAAGGGGCCTTTAAAAACATTCTATTCCAGCACATTCCAATAAAGTTTGCTGCAATGATGGAAATGTTCTATGCATGTAGCTACTGAGCACTTGAGTGTCTAATACTACTTATGAACTGAATTTTAATTCTATTTAATTAGCTTTAATTTTCATGTAAATAGCCATATTTGTCTGTGGCTAGTGACTATTGTAAAATAGTTTTCATAAATGAGAAAACATACCTACAAAATTAAAATTAGTATCCCGAGACCACACAGCTATAAAATTCCTAAAATTAAATCCTCTCTTTTCTTTAAAAAGTCATACTCGTCCCAACAGCAAATTATAACTTTAAAATATATCCACTCTCTGAAAGCCCCTCACTATTTCCACTGTTACTCCCTCTTCTGAGCCGCCATCCTCTCTCTCTCTGCTTTCATCCTTGCATACAAGGATAGCACACAAGACCTGACATGAACTGGCTTCTACTACCCTTCTGACATGATCTCATCAATGTAACACTCATTCTCACTATGTTCTAGCCACACTTGACTCTGCTACTCCTACAACACTCCAAGCATATTACACTTGCAGTGCCCTCTGCCTGGTAAGTTTCTCCATTCTTCTCAAATGTAACTTATCAAAAAGAAATATACAGAATTGTGTGTCACCTTGATATCAGTGCACCATTTCCAATGCAACTTATATGAGAGAAATTGGCTAAATCCTACACATACAGACACGGAAATAGGGTCATCTGAGAAAAATCCAAATGCAAAGGTTATGCCTCAATGAGGAGTTGATACTATTTCTCCCAGAACAAAGCTGAATGTAAAAACTGGTCTGGAACCAGTTCTGAAGGGAAAACTTGGAAAATTCTTTGTAGGGGAACTTTGAGATTACAAGGTATAAGGAATCCCCACCAAAAAATTAACTCCTGCTAAAGATGAGCTTGTAATCAGAATTTCCTAAAGCACTACAGGAAATGAGTTCTGAATGACAATGAGTCTATTTAATGAATGAGAAGATGCATATCCAAGAACCAATATTAATAAGAATTTGTATAAGTGACTTTCAAATGTGTCATTCCATTCTGAAACATGCTGCTGCTGCTGCTACTGCTAAGTCGCTTCAGTCGTGTCCAACTCTGTGTGACCCCATAGACAGCAGCCCACCAGGCTCCCCCTGAGATTCTCCAGGCAAGAACCCATAGACGGCAGCCCACCAGGCTCCCCCTGAGATTCTCCAGGCAAGAACCCATAGACGGCAGCCCACCAGGCTCACCCTGAGATTCTCCAGGCAAGAACCCATAGACAGCAGCCCACCAGGCTCTCCCTGAGATTCTCCAGGCAAGAACACTGGAGTGGGTTGCCATTTCCTTCTCCAATGCATGAAAGTGAAAAGTGAAAGTGACGTCGCTCGTTGTGTCTGACTCTTTGCGACTGCAGCCCACCAGGCTCCTCCGTTCATGGGATTTTCCAGGCAAGACTACTGGAGTGGGGTGCCATTGCCTTCTCCACTGAAACATGCTAGCAAGTCCAAAATGTGCAGAGCAGTCCAGCATACTGAAGACTAAAGAAAGCATTCATGTTGTAGCTGGAGGCCAAAGGCAGTTGGAGATAGAATTCCTTAAGAACCCATAGACAGCAGCCCACCAGGCTCCCCCTGAGATTCTCCAGGCAAGAACACTGGAGTGGGTTGCCATTTCCTTCTCCAATGCATGAAAGTGAAAAGTGAAAGTGACGTCGCTCAGTTGTGTCTGACTCTTTGCGACTGCAGCCCACCAGGCTCCTCCGTTCATGGGATTTTCCAGGCAAGACTACTGGAGTGGGGTGCCATTGCCTTCTCCACTGAAACATGCTAGCAAGTCCAAAATGTGCAGAGCAGTCCAACATACTGAAGACTAAAGAAAGCATTCATGTTGTAGCTGGAGGCCAAAGGCAGTTGGAGATAGAATTCCTCCTTTTTCCAGGAATCTCTTCTCTTTAGGTCTTTAACAGATTGAATGAGGCCCACCCACATTATAGAAGGTATCTACTTTACTCAAAGTTGACTGAATAAATGTTAAGGCTATCTAAAAAAATACCTTCATGAAAACGTCTAGACTCATATCTGACCATATATCTGGGAACCATGGCCTTGCCAAGTTGACACATAAAATTAACCACCTTAAGCCCCCAAATGTTAGCCTAAATGCAAGGCAGCAGTCCAGGTTGCAATGTCCTATGATTTCAGGAATTCTGTTTGAGTGTGTGGTCTCATAAATATTATATAGTAATATTTCACCATAAACATCTATATGTATAGCTAGAGAAAACACAATTTGCATTATGAATGTGCATACTTATTTAACCTGTAGCAATCATTTCTTTTTGAAAAGTTGCATCATCAGGTTCCTAATTTGTTTACATGACCATCTCACTCTCTGACTGAAGCAGAATGGCATTTTAAAAAGAGATTGAAATAAATCATATTTTTATTATTACTATAACATTTGTATGATTTGCCCTCCTGTTTTCCCCCACCTCATAAGAAAATAAATCACAGGAAGAGATGACATTCCATTTTATATTGCCTTATCCTTTTTCCAACTCAATTTTCATTACCAAAACAACACACAAGCATAATAAACAGCACCTTTCTCTTAGAGAGGCAGAATAAAAATCCTTTAAGATTTCTTTTCAAATTTCTCTTTTAGGGTTTTTATCAGTTGTATATGTGAACATTCAGCATCTCATTATTTATACTGTTACTAAGTAGGATATAAACGACCTGGCTCTTCCTACGAATTAGAATACAGTGTTTAGCTTTCATATGCCAAAAAGCATCTGCACTGATGCCACATAAATAAATGAATATAGAGATTTGATATTTTATAATAACCTAAACATACATAAAAAGATATTTTGAACTCCCTCGAGCCAATTAAAGACTTCTATTTAGATGCAGAAAATACAAGAGATAAGAGGACATTTTCCCTGTCAAAAATAATTATTCCATTTAATAATATGCTTTGAGCAACAACAACATTTGGCATCATCATATAAGACACTCATAATAAAAAAGGAGAATGAGAAGTTTCAGTCTGTGCAATCACATGGATTTTAGCCAAGTGAGCCACCTTTGTTGTTCAGTCACTCAGTTGTGTCTGATTCTTTGCAACCCCATGGACTGCAGCACACCAGGTTTCCCTGTCTCCACAATCTCCCAGAGCTTGCCCGTACTCCTGTCCAGTGAGTCGGCGATGCTATCCAACCATTGTGTCCTCTGTCATCCCCTTCTCCTCCTGCCTTCAACCTTTCCCAAAATCAGGGTCTTTTCTAAAGAATCAGTTCTTCACATCAGGTGGCCAAAGTATTGGAACTTTGGCTCAGAATCAGTCCCTCCAGTGAATATTCGAGACTGATTTCCTTCAGGATTGACTGGTTTGATCTCCTTGCAGTCTAAGGGATTCTCAAGAGTCTTCTCCAACAACACAGTTCAAAAGCATCAATTCTTCGGCACTCAGCCTTTTTTATAGTCCAACTCTCACATCCATACATGATTACTGGAAAAACCAGAGCTTTGACTATGTGGACCTTTATCGGCAAAGTAATGTCTCTGCTTTTTTTTTAACCTCCTTTAACAAGGAGAATAAAGAAACTAGAGGTAAATCCTCAAGATCCTATTAATGGGATTAATCTTGCAATATTTTCACCAAGCATTTCTGGCTCAGAAAATAAGTGTAAGAGAACTTAAGTGGTTTCTTAATTGGTTTGCTCCTGACACTAGTTGCTCAGCTCAAAACATCCCGGTTGTATCTGAACATTTGGCTTCCTTAACACGATACATACACCACAAAGTCCTCTCCTATGGAAGGAAACTGTCAGCTTGCCCAGATACTTTTTGCTGCCCCAGCAGGAATCCTCCTGGTTGAATAGCATTCCTTTGTACCAGGATCTGCATAATCATTACTTCACGTGCACACTGCATGCTATTCACTGGATGTTTAGTATCTGGGAATATCCTCCATCCAGCTTCTTGCCTGCTTTCATCCTCACTGGCTTTCCTAACTTTTAACTCCCTCTTACCCATGTTGATATTTTGGACTTAGTGACCTATTCTCCCAGCTTTGTTTCAGCTGACTGCCTTTCCCTAAATGATCTGAACTGCTTAAAGGTCTTCCAGGCAAGATACCAAGCCTAGAGTAACAAATTCAGAATATCTATGATTTTGGGGGGCCAAGTTTCCAGCCCTGATGGCAGGCTTTTTCAATGTGTTATAATACTGACATAGTGAGTCTGAGTTCGGGTGTCTGGTTTGCAAATTACTTCCTGTAAAACTACAAGTAAAGTTGTTTTTCTCTCTTTTTTTAGTTTATTATTAAAATGCATAGGCATTGCTAGAGTATACGGGAAAAGTGTAATGTAATTAATGATTTATAAATCTAGATGCATATACATATATATATATATAATGAAAGACAAAAGAGGATAATATTGTATATTGTGTTTCATTATGTTGGATATAGTCTAGGTATCACTTAGTGATATAGCAAAAGATAATATGATATCTGATCTTTAGCTACTCATGAATTAAAGGGGATAGTGTGACTTACATGGAATTTGGAAAATTAGGATTATTTGCATAGAATATTGAAGCTTATTGAATTTGATGGATTACAGATACCTCTATTATTGGAACTTCAACCTTACTTGAGATTGAAAGGTAATTCTTAAAACATGTAATATTTAACATGAAAGCATTTTATTTCCATGGAGGAAATAAATTAGGTGGAATAAGTAGAACATGGCATGTTTTCCTCTGCTAGAATTCTTGCCTTCAGTAACAAAGTGAAGTGAGCTAACAATAAAGACTTACTAAGAATATTCTACTAGGCTCTTTACACATTTTAGTGTTTTTAATCTTAATAGGAATATAATAATCAAAACATTAATAATTTTATACAATGGGGAAAATGTGGCTTAGTATAACTGAATACATTTCTAAAAATAATTAATAGATGGAGAAGAGTCAAAATTTGAATACATATCTATTTGACTACAAAATCCATACTCTTTAAATTACATCCTAGTAAAAATATCTTTCTAGAACCAAACAATAAGGAATTAAAACCCTGGATAATCCTAAACTTACCCACCATGAATGTAATAAAATTTTATCAGTGTATCAGAGTATCCATGATACTCTACTCTGCTTGTTCCAGTATTCCCATATGGGACATTCTTGATTTGCATATTATGGTGTATATTTTCTTCATTTTCTATAAATCTTCCAACTGAGTGGGTCAAAGAAGCAAGTCTGCTTAGTTGTTACCTTGTCTTTATTGACTGGTGCCTAAAACATGATAGCACTCAATATACTTTATTAATAGAATAAAAGAGACTGTAAAGAGGGATAGACTTATTTTCCAATCACTCATTTGCTTTGGTTTCATAGAAATCTAATGAGTACCACTAACCATTTGAATTATAGATTATTTTATGTTGGTATACTTCTTTTATTTAAGCCAGAAACATTCAGATTTAAAAAATATTTCATTGAATAGTATCTGTTTATTATTATCTTGAATTTTATAATTTATCATGTTTACCATAAAATATTGTGGAATTTAGTATTGCTACCTGGGTATAGCATCTGGTTTTAGGAATATTACAGTGGAAAAATACACTGAGTGCCTACTTCTAGGTGTTATTGAATGCTAGGAGAACAGTATTACACTGTGACTTTGATGGTATATCTATATTTTTTGATGATATTGAGGTTAGTGGTTAAATATAACGTTTCTCCAACCATAATAATTGTTTAAAATACAGTGGCAGAGAGTCACAAAGCTCACATGAATTTTAGCTGTCATCATTTTTCTCCTCACTAATTTCCAAGTTGGTATATAATTTTTCATTTCATTATCACTCCGTGTACTTTTTTCTTTATATAGTGTACAATCATTTCTTTTTGAAGAAATGATCCTTTCCTTTTATTTTGCTTCCTTTGATAGCCTAACAGTTGGATATAAGAGAATGTCACTTTTATTTATTCTCTGTTTTCTTTTAAGTGAAGGCAAGGAAATTAACACACTGATGGAAGGCATACTTAATAGAACATATTAACATCATAGAACTCTTAAAAACATCTCAGTCTATTATTATTACTAAAATTAAAGGAACCATTTTAATTTTCTACTTGTTCTAGTTTCCACCTCAATTTCCACTGTTACAAAATGATGTTAATAAAAATGATTCTTAGAAAGCAAACTGAAACTCTTTAACATTGTAGTCAGCCCCGGTGAGAAACAAGGATCAAATTTTAG
Organism: Aepyceros melampus; assembly: GCA_006408695.1. Lineage (NCBI taxonomy): Eukaryota > Metazoa > Chordata > Mammalia > Artiodactyla > Bovidae > Aepyceros > Aepyceros melampus. The sequence goes on along the minus strand of SJXQ01009700.1, from coordinate 151,054 downwards.
CCTATGTGAAATGATGAACTCAATGAGAACTGGAACAGACAATTAAATTACCATATATGTTTCCCTGGATATTCTAACAACTTTAGTATTCCCTTTGCTCTCAAAGAAAGTCTAGAGTATTGAATATAGAAAATAGTAGTCTGCGATGCACTCCAGAATAAAATTTCAATCACTTACCGACTAAAAATATATTCAGAATAGTTTTGTGAAGATAATTTTGCCATTATTTAAGGCTTTTTTCACAAAGTGTTACTTGGCAGAATTTTTTTTAAGGGTTTGCCACCATTTTTTTCACCACAATGCAATTAGCAAGCTCGCTCAGCATAAGCTCAAGTATGCAGGTGACATATAGAATGTACTTTGAAAAGTTTGCAATATGATATATACTACCTAGAAACTATCTTACTTGAAAAAACGTAAAAACAAATAGTGAAAAACAAATATGTTTCTACCATATTTAAAATATCTTTTCAGAGCTCAACTGACTAGTTTCTGTGGTGCATTTTTCATGGTTTAGTAAGATCAAATGTAAAACTATTAAATTCTGAAATTGACCATACAATTTTGTTATATTGAAAATATATGTGAGTATTCCAGATCCCTGTAGGACAAAAATGCTATCTAAAATTTAATTCATCATTATATTCTCCAAAAATGCTACAAAACAACCAGAGAATAGCAGCAACAACGACAACAACAACAAAAAAAACAGCTAAGACCCATGCTTAACCAAGCCTAGGAGAAACCACTGCATATGAGTACAAGGTTATTAAAACTAGCAGATCAGAATGGGAGGAAATAATAGCAAATGAAACAACAGACAGAGGATTAATTTCCAAAATATACAAGCAGCTTATACAACTCAATATCAGAAAAACAAACAACTCAATCAAAAAGTGGGAAAAAGACCTAAATAGACATTTTTCCAAAGAAGACAAACAGATGGCTAACAAACACATGAAAAGATGCTCAACACTGCTCATTATTAGAGAAATGCAAATCAAAACTACAATGAGATATCACCTCACACCGGTCAGAATGGCCATCCTCAAAAAGTCTACAAACAACAAATGCTGGAGAGCGTGTGAAGAAAAGGGAATGCTCTTGCACTGTTGTTGGGAATGTAAATTGATACAGCAACTATGGAAGACAGTATGGAGATTCCTTAAAAAACTAGGAATAAAACCAACATGACTGAGCAATCCCACTCCTAGGCATATACCCTGAGGAAACCAAAATTGAAAAATACACATGTATCCCAGTGTTCATTGCAGCATTGTTTACAATAGCTAGAACATGGCAGCAACCTAGGATTCCATCGACAGATGAATGGATAAAGAAGCTGTGGTATATATGCACAATGGAATATTACTCAGCCATAAAAAGGAACACATTTCAGTCAGTTCTAATGAGGTGGATGAACCTAGAGTTTATTATATAGAGTGAAGTAAGCCAGAAAGAGAAAGAAAAGTACTGTATTCTTAGACATATATACGGAATCTAGAAAAATGGTACTGAAGAATTTAATTGTAGGGTAGCAGTGGAGAAACAGGCATACAGAATAGACTTATGGACATGGGGAAAGGGGAAAGAGGATGAGATGTATGAAAACAGTAACATGGAAACTTACATTACCATATGTAAAATAGATCACCAGTGGGAATTTGCTGTATGGCTCAGGAAACTCAAACATGGCTCTGTATCAACAGGGGTGAGATGGGGTGGAAGGGAGGTTTAAAAGGGAGGGGATATATGTATGCTGCTGCTAAGTCACTTCAGTCGTGTCCGACTCTGTGCGACCCCATAGACGGCAGCCCACCAGGCTCCCCCATCCCTGGGATTCTCCAGGCAAGAACACTGGAGTGGGTTGCCATTTCCTTCTCCAGTGCATGAAAGTGAAAAGTGAAACTGAAGTCGCTCAGTCATGTCTGACTCTTAGCAACCCCATGGACTGCAGCCTACAAGGCTCCTCCATCCATGGGATTCTCCAGGCAAGAGTACTGGAGTGGGGTGCCATTGCCTTTTCCATATATATGTATACCTATGGCTAATTCAAGTTGTAGTTTGACAGAAAACAACAAAAGTCTGTAAAACATTTATCCTTCAATAAAAAGTAAATCAATTTGAAACACACACACACACAGAACCTGGTTCTGGTTACTTAGAACCTATACTAGCAGAGAGAAGCAGAAGAATTATACAGGGAATAGGGTGCAACAGGGTCATAGGTGGCCCACCAAAGATAACACCTCATAAGTATTACATCCAAAAGACTGTATTCTATCTTTCAGTTCAGTTTAGTTCAGTCACTCAGTTGGGTCTGACCCTTTGCAACCCCATGGATTGCATCATGCCAGGCTTCCTTGTCCATCACCAACTTGTGAAGCTTGCTCAAACTCATGATCATCTAATAGAAGTTGCCATCCAGCCATCTGATCCTCTGCCGTCCCCTTCTTCTCCTGCCTTCAATGTTGCCTAGCAACAAGGTCTTTTCTAATGAGTCAGTTCTTCACATCAGGTGGCCAAAGTATTGGAGTTTCAGCTTCAGCATCAGTCCTTCAAATGAATATTCAGAACTGATTCCCTTTAGAATTGAATGGCTCGATCTCCCTGCAGTCCAAGAGACTCTCAAAAGTCTTCTCCAACACCAGAGGTCAAAAACATCAATTTTTCAGTGCTCAACTTTTTTTATAGTCCAGCTCTCACATCCATACATACTACCGGAAAAACCATAATTTTGACTAGATGGACCATTGTTGGCTTTTTAATATGCTGTCTGTATTGGTAATAACTTTTCTTCCAAGGAGCAAGCGTCTTCTAATTTCATGGCTGCAGTTACAATCTACAATGATTTGGGAGCCCACAAAAATAAAGTCAGCCACTGTTTCCACTGTTTTCCCATCTATTTCCCATGGAGTGATAGGACCAGATGCCATGATTTTAGTTTTCTGAATGTTGAGGTTTAAGCCAACTTTTTCACTCTCCTCTTTCACTTTCATCAAGAGACTCTTTAGTTCTTCTTCGCTTTCTGCCATAAGGATGCTGTCATCTGCATATCTGAAGTTATCAATATTTCTCCCAGCAGTCTTGAGTCCAGCTTGTGCTTCATCCAGCCTGGCATTTCACATGATATATTCTGTATATAATTAAATAGCAGGGTGACAGTATACAGCCTTGAGGTACCCCTTTCCTGATGTGGAACCAGTCTGTTGTTCCATGTCCAGTTCTAACTGTTGCTTCTTGACCTGCATACAGATTTTTTAGGAGGCAGGTCAGGTGGTCTGGTATTCTCATCTCTTTAAGAATTTTTCCACAGTATGCTGTGATCCATATAGTCAAAGGCTTTGGCATAGTCAATAAAGCAGAAGTGGATGTTTTTCTGGAACTGTCATGATTTTTTGATGATCCAACAGATGTGAGCAATTTGATCTCTGGTTCCTCTGCCTTTTCTAAATCTGGCCTGAACATCTGGAAGTTCACAGTAAACATACTGTTGAAGCCTGGCTTGGAGAATTTTAAGCATTCCTTTGCTAGTGTGTGAGATGAGTGCAATTGTGTAGTAGTTTGAACGTTCTTTGGCATTGCCTTTCTTTGGAACTGGAATGAAAACTGAAATCTTCCAGTCCTGTGGCCACTGCTGAGTTTTCCAGATTTGCTGACATATTGAGTGCAGCACTTTCACAGCATTATCGTTTAGGATCTGAAATAGCTCAACTGGAATTCCATCACCTCCACTAGTTTGTTCATAGTGATGCTTCCTAAGGCCCACTTGACTTCACATTCCAGGATGTCTGGCTCTAGGTGAGTGATCATACCATTGTGATTATCTGGCTCATGAAGATCCTTTTTGTATAGTTCTTCTGGGTATTCTTGCAACCTCTTCTTAATATCTTCTACTTCTGTTAGGTCCATACCATTTTTGTCCTTTATTGTGCCCATCTTTGCATGAAATATTCCCTTGGTATCTCTAATTTTCCTGAAGAGATATCTAGTCTTTTCTATTCTATCCTTTTCCTCTATTTCTTTGCATTGATCACTGAGGAAGGCTTTCTTTTCTTCCCTTGATATTCTTTATAACTCTCCATTCAGATGTTAATATCATTCCTTTTCTCCTTTACCTTTAGTTTCTCTTCTTTTCTCAGCTATTTGTAAGGCCTCCTCAGACAACCAAATGCCTTTTTGTGTTTCTTTTTCTTGGGGATAGTCTTGGTCACTGCCTCCTGTACAATGTCATGAACCTCCATCCATAGTTCTTCAGGCACTCTGCCTATTAGATCTAATCCCTTGAATCTATTTGTTGCTTCCACTGTATAATCATAAGGGATTTGATTTAGTTCATACCTGAATGGTCTGGTGGTTTTCCCCACTTTCTTCAGTTTCAGTCTGAATTTGGCAATGAGGAGTTCACAATCTGAGCCACAGTAAGCTCCCAGTCTTGTTTTTGCTGACTGTATAGAGCTTCTGCATCTTTGGCTGCAAAGAATACAATCAATCTGATTTCTATATTGACTATCTGGGGATATCCATATGTAGTCTTCTCTTGCGTTGTTAGAAAGAGGTGTTGGCTGTGACCAATGCATTCTCTTGGCAAAACTCTATTAGCCTTTGCCCTGCTTCATTTTGTATTCCAAGGCCAAACTTGCCTGTTACTTCAGGTATCTCTTGACTTCCTACTTTTGTATTCTAGTCCCCTATAATGAAAAGGACATCTTTTTTGGGTGGTAGTTGTAGAAGGTCTTGTAGGTCTTCAACTTCAGCTTTTCAGCATTATTGTTTGGGGCATAGACTTGGATTACTGTGATACTGAGTTGTTTGCCTTTGAAACGAATAGCGATCATTCTGTCATTTTGATATTGCACCCAAGTACTAGATTTCAGACTCTTTTGTTGACTATGAGAGCTGCTCCATTTCTTCTGAAGGATTCTTGCCCACACTCATAAATAATGTTCATCTGAGTAAATCCGCCCATTCCAATCCATTTTAGTTCACTGATTCCTAAAATATTGATGTTCACTCTTGCCATCTCCTGTTTGACCACTTCCAATTTACCTTGATTCAGGGACCTAACATTCCAGGTTCCTATGCAATATTGTTCTTTACAGCATCAGACTTTACTTCCATCACCAGTCATATCCACAACTGGGCATTGTTTTTGCTTGGCTCTATCTCTTTATTCCTTCTGGAGTTATTTTTCCTCTCTTCTCCAGTAGCTTATTGGACATCTACCAACCTGAAGAGTTCATCTTTCAGTGTCTTATCTTTTTGCCTTTTCATACTGTTCATGAAAAGGAAATTCTCTAAGTTTGTGCTTTGGAGGCTGCATGGGTCCTGCTTGTCGCCTACCCTTGACTCACTTAGGGGATTATTTTTTGGGGGGAAGAAAATGGATTCTATCTTTGGAAGGGAAATATTGAAGAGACCAGAGACTTGGTAGTTTAGAGCACTAGCCACTAGGGGCTAAAAGAAAAGAGCATGGTGACTGTCTTAGAAAGGAAGTACATTGAGGAAAGATAGAGGCAATTTGAAGAAAGGTACAGGTGTTTACAGGTTTATGGATGAAAAAAGAGATGTAACCAAAAAAAAAAAAAAAACTGTTAAGATGTTGAACAAAGATATCAAAAATTAGGTAGGTAAAACATACCTTTTTTTAAAAAATTAACTTCATTATGGCTCAAAAGAGGTTGCTTAGTACCAAAGAAACCATTCAAATCCATTATGACATGCCACTGAATTGTTGCTTGTCTAAAAAAAGCAATATAAACACAGATAAACATAAAAGAATCAGTATCTATGAACATCCATTTAAGAAGGAAACAGAATTATAGATGTTCTATAGATGAAAGCAGTAAAAATAGCTAATAATCAGATGAAAACTATTACATAATGTTCCAAGAGAATTTAAATAACATTAAACAAACAACTGGGGCTTCCCAGGTGGTTCAGTGGTAAAGAATCTGCCTGCCAGTGGAGGAGACAGAATAGACATGGGTTTCATCCTTGGGTTGGGGAGATCCCTTTGAGAAGGAAATGGGAATACTCATTCCAGTATTCTTGCCTGGAAAATTTCATGGACAGAGGAGCCTGGCAGGCTGCAGTCCATAGGGTCACAAAGAGTTACATGATTACTACATTAAAATTTTCTATATGTTATATAAAGACTTTCTTTGCATTTAAAATACTCTTGGAAATTACATTATAGCAACCAGGCCCATTGTGAATATCTAAAATTTAAATCAGCCCTTTTGCTTTCTTTTTTTCTTTTTCTTTTTTTTTTTTTTTGGTATAGCTCTTAGCATCTTACAGCACTATTCTATATTTACTGGAGTCAAAAAACTAGATTTCATTTTCATAATAGTTTATATTTTGTTTCAGTGGAGTGAGGGTTTTTTTTTTTTTTTCAGTATTGCCATAATAGACCAAATTGAGTGGTAGTACTTTCTCCCTTTAAAACTGGCTTTAGCTCTGTCTTAGCCATTCAGAAGTTGTGATCCTTGGCTGATTTCTCAGTCTGAGACATTGCAGCTTAAGTCCACTGAAACACTTCAACCCGCTTCTTGTCATCTAAACTGGGAGTTCTGATCATATTTGAGACAAGTTCTGTTTCTTGTTTGTTTTTTTCATACCCTTGCTTTGATGGATCAGTCTTATTTAACATGAACTTTGAATGACTTTTGTAAGCCTTTGTTTAGTGGATTTCTTCTCAGATGTCTGTGTTCAAACAAAATGCCTTTGAATGAAAGAAGCAATCTAACTGTATTAAACCACCAAAAACACTGGTGTTGTTCAAGGACATCTTGTTTGATGCAGATATGAACATCAGTCTCTTCTCTAGAGCAAAACATGTATTTGTGATTAAAAGAATGGTATTGTATGTTGCTTTAAGCCATGTGGTACAAAAGTTGATTCCAGATGGATTGACACCAGCCCCTGCCTTTAAGTTCTCAGTTCTTCAAAATATGTTTGAGGAAATCCATTTAGTGCATTGAACAAATATATGTTGAAGCTTGGCAGCAAAAGTTGTTGACTTTCCTCCCCAGTGCTGATGCAGTATTTGTCACTCACCTTTGTACATGTCTTTATGCGGTGTATTCCATACACAAAGATGACACAAGGTCTAGTTTCAGGGAGTCAAGTACTGATGCAGGATATGGACACATAAACTTATACTGCTGATTCTGTAAATACTATAAACATAAAGGGATATATGCACGGGGTATATGAGAAAAGGGACCTACAAATCAAGTCTAAATCCAGGAGTTCATGGTGCTATTTCAGAACTATTAAAAAAAAAAAACCTTCCTTATATTATGTTCATTTTCATCAACAGTAGGACTAGATTTGTTCTTTTAGACACCATTGTTCATTTTATTTCATTTCCAACATACAATACCATTCTTTTCATCACCATCATTTAATAGTGAAGAAAGTTCAACAATGTGGAAAGTGAAGTTACATTAGTAAAAGATGGAGGAGATTTAACTTCCCTTAACATAATTACAGTTGAACTCTGTGCCTCGTGCTGCCTGCTGTCTTTTTTATTTATGGCAGAGATTGTTTTGTATATACATTTCAAACCAAAAATTTTCCCTTTGTTTAGATTTTTGATTCTTTCATCACTTCAGTCTGTAGTGGCATGTACTTAATCTTTTGTTTAGAATTTGCAAGGATTTTAGAGAATGACATGGGTAAAATTTCTATCACAGACTCAGAATATTTCACTAATTTTTCCCATGAAAAATTAAGTTATTTAGCTCTGAGAACTTTGCATTGAGAACTCCAAGAAAAATTTTACACGTTGTAAATTCATTTTATGCTTCCTTCTATAGGATCCAAACTATAGTGTCTCATGTTCAATATGGTGTTTTTCAACTTCAACTGTAATGTCTTCCTTTGTTCAGTATAGAGAATAACTATCACCTATAACCCACCACCTATGAGAACCTAGAATATGCAACACAATAATGAGGGATATAGAAACTTTTCTTTAACTATGACTTTTTATAACAGAGAAAAAGACTTGATCATAAATTTTTGTATTTTTAAATGGTAAAGTATATGATGTTACTTGACATATAGTAATTACTAAGAAATACTAGTATCTTCAGTCCTCAATTATAAAAGAGATTAAGAGTCAGTGGCATGGAAAGTAGTATATGCATACTTTTGGTGGAAAGAGGGTGAAAGGATCCATTGGATTAGGAAAAAAAATCACAGTTTTTGTATTTAATTTTTAATTATTACATTCTATTATGTTGACTATTTTTGTATGTTTTATGTTACATATAATATATTTATAAGATTTATAATAATTTGAGTTTTTGATTGGTACATCAACAGACTTCGGAATACACTAGGTTAGTTTTGCGCAAACATCAGCCCCTCACTATTTCATCAGTTCTGCTCTATTTGACTGTCATTAGACTGGTTCCAAATAGGAAAAGGAGTACGTCAAGGCTGTATATTGTCTCCCTGCTTATTTAACTTATATGCAGAGTACATCATGAGAAACGCCGGACTGGAAGAAACACAAGCTGGAATCAAGATTGCCAGGAGAAATACCAATAACCTCAGACAGGCAGATGACACCACCCTTATGGCAGAAAGTGAAGAGGAGCTAAAAAGCTTTTTGATGAAAGTGAAAGAAGAGAGTGAAAAAGTTGGCTTAAAGCTCAACATTCAGAAAATGAAGATCGTGGCATCTGGTCCCATCACTTCATGGGAAATAGATGGGGAAACAGTAGAAACAGTGTCAGACTTTGTTTTTTTGGGCTCCAAAATCACTGCAGATGGTACTGCAGCCATGAAATTAAAAGACGCTTACTCCTTGGAAGAAAAGTTATGACCAACCAGATAGTATATTCAAAAGCAGAGACATTACATTGCCAACTAAGGTCCATCTAGTCAAGGCTATGGTTTTTCCTGTGGTCATGTATGGATGTGAGAGCTGGACTGTGAAGAAGGCTGAGCACCGAAGAATTGATGCTTCTGAACTGTGGTGTTGGAGAAGACTCTTGAGAGTCCCTTGGACTGCAAGGAGATCCAGTCAGTCCACTCTGAAGGAGATCAGCCCTGGGATTTCTTTGGAAGGAATGATGCTAAAACTGAAGCTCCAATATTTTGGCCACCTCTATGTGAAGAGTTGACTCATTGGAAAAGACCCTGATGCTGCAAGGGATTGGGGGCAGGAGGAGAAAGGGACAACCGAGGATGAGATGGCTGGATGGCATCACAGACTCAATGGACGTGAGTCTGAATGAACTCCGGGAGTTGCTGATGGACAGGGAGGCCTGGCGTACTGCGATTCATGGAGTCGCAAAGAGTCGGACACAACTGAGCGACTGAACTGAACTGAACTGAAGTTGGTCATAACTTTCCTTCCAAGGAGTAAGCGTCTTTTAATTTCATGGCTGCAATCACCATCTGCAGTGATTTTAAAGCCCCCCAAAATAAAGTCTAACACTGTTTCCACTGTTTCCCCATCTTTCCCATGAAGTGATGGGACCAGATGCCATGATCTTAGTTTTCTGAATATTGAGCTTTAAGCCAACTTTTTCACTCTCTCACTTTCATCAAGAGGCTTTTTAGTTCCTCTTCACTTTCTCCATAAGGGTGATGTCATCTGCATATCTGAGGTTATTGATATTTCTGCCAGCAATCTTGATTCCAGCTTGTGCTTCTTCCAGCCCAGCATTTCTCATGATGTACTCTGCATATAAGTGAAATAATCAGGGTGACAATATACAGCCTTGATGTACTCCTTTTCCTATTTTGAACCAGTGTTGTTCCATGTCCAGTTCTAACTGTTGCTTCCTGACCCGCATATAGGTTTCTCAAGAGGCACATCAGGTGGTCTCTCCGTTGCTGCCCTGTAATAAATCCTTCAGTATCGTTTTTCTAGATTCCATACATATGCATTAGAATACGGTATTGATCTTTCTCTTTCTGACTTAATCGCTCTATAATAGGTTCTAGGTTCATCTTCCTCATTAGAACTGACTCAAATGCATTCCTTTTTATGGCTGAGTAATATTCCATTGTGCATATACACCACAGCTTCTTTATCCATTCATCTGTCGATGGAATCCTAGATTGCTTCATTGTTCCTGCTATTGTACATGGTGCTGCAATGAACATTGGGATGTGTGTCTTTTTCAATTTTGGTTTCCTCAGGGTATATGCCTAGGAGTGAGATTGCTTTATTCCTAGTTTTTAAAGAATCTCTATCCTGTCTTTCATAGTGGCTGTATCAATTTACATTCCCAACAGTGCAAGAGTGTTCCCTTTTCTCCACACCCTCTCCAGCATTTATTGTTTGTAGACTTTTTGAGGATGGCCATTCTGACTAGTGTGAGGTGATATCTCATTGTAGTTTTGATTTGCATTTCTCTAATAACGAGCAATGTTGAGCATCTCTTCATGTGTTTGTTAGCCATCTGTATGTCTTCTTTGGAGAAATGTCTGTTTAGGTCTTTCTCCCACTTTTGATTGGATTGTTTGTTTTCTGATATTGCGTTGTATGAGCTGTTTGTATGTTTTGGAAATTAATCCTCCATCTGTTGTTTCATTTTCTATTATTTTCTCCCATTCTGAGGGTTGTCTTTTCTACTTGCTTATAGTGTCCTTTGCTGCACAAAAGCTTTTAAGTTTAATCAGGTCCCATTTGTTTATTTTTGTTTTTATTTCCATTATTTATTTACATAAGAAGTTGGTCATAGAAGATCTTGCTTTGATTTATGCCATTGAGTGTTCTGACTATGTTTTTCTCTAAGAGTTTTGTAGTTTCTGGGCTTACATTGAGGTCTTTAATCCATTTTGAGTTTATCTTTGTGTATATTTTTGGGAAGTGTTCTAATTTCATTCTTTTACATGTAGCTGTCCTGTTTTCCCAGCACATTTATTGAAGAGGCTGTCTTTGCCCCATTGTATATTCTTGCCTCCTTTGTCAAAAGGAGGTGCATGGGTTTATATCTGGGCTTTCTATCTTGTTCTATGGGTCTATGTTTCTGTTTTTGTGCCAGTACCATAGCGTCTTGATGACTATAGCTTTTAAGTATAATCTGAAGTCAGAAAAAGGTTGATTCCTCCAGTTGCATTCTTTCTCCAGATTACTTTTGCTATTTGGGGTCTTTTGTGTTTCCATATGAATTGTGAAATTTTTTGTTCCAGTTCTGTGAAAAATGCCATTGGTAATTTGATAGGGATCACATTGAATCTGTAGATTGCATTTGGTAATATATTTTACAATATTGATTCTTCCTACCCAGGAACATGGAATATCTCTCCATCTGTTCATGCCATGTTTGATTTCTTTCATTAGTGTCTTATAATTTTCTGTGTACAGTTATTTTGTCTCCTTAGGTAGGTTCATTCTTAGATATTTAATTCTTTTTGTTGCAATGGTGAATGGGATTGATTCTTTAATTTCTCTTTCTGATTTTTCATTGTTAGTATATAGAAATGCAAGTGATTTCTGTGTGTTGATTTTTTATCCTGCAACTTTTTAAATTCACTGATTAGTTCTAGTAATTTTCAGATACTACCTTTAGGGTTTTCTAAGTTCAGTATCATGTCATCTGCAAACAGTGAGAGCTTTATTTCTTCTTTTCCTAACTGGATTCCTTTTATTTCTTTTTCTTCTCTGATTGCTGTAGCTAGGACTTTCAGAACTATGTTGATAGTGGCAAAAGTGGACACCCTTGTCTTGTTCCTGATCTTGGGAATACTTTCAGTTTTTCACCATTGAGAATAATGTTTGCTGTGGGCTTATCATATATGGCCTTTACTATGTTGAGGTAGTTCCTTTTTGCCCATTTTGTGAAGAGTTTTAATAATAATGGGAGATGAATTTTGTCAAAGTCTTTTCTGCATCTATTGAGATTATCTTTTGGTTTTTATCTTTCAGTTTGTTAATATGTATATCACATTGATTGATTTGCATATATCAAAGAATCCTTACATCCCTGGAGTAAACCCAACTTGATCATGGTGTATGAGCTTTTTGATGTGCTGCTGAATTCTGTTTGCTAAAATTTTGTTGAGGATTTTTGCATCTATGTTCATCCATGATATAGGCCTGTAGTTTTCTTTTTGTGTTACATTTGTTTGTCTTGTTCCTGATCTTGGGAATACTTTCAGTTTTTCACCATTGAGAATAATGTTTGCTGTGGGCTTATCATATATGGCCTTTACTATGTTGAGGTAGTTCCTTTTTGCCCATTTTGTGAAGAGTTTTAATAATAATGGGAGATGAATTTTGTCAAAGTCTTTTCTGCATCTATTGAGATTATCTTTTGGTTTTTATCTTTCAGTTTGTTAATATGGTATATCACATTGATTGATTTGCATATATCAAAGAATCCTTACATCCCTGGAGTAAACCCAACTTGATCATGGTGTATGAGCTTTTTGATGTGCTGCTGAATTCTGTTTGCTAAAATTTTGTTGAGGATTTTTGCATCTATGTTCATCCATGATATAGGCCTGTAGTTTTCTTTTTGTGTTACATTTGTCCGGTTTTGGTAGCAGGGTAATGGTGGCTTCTTAGAATGAATTTGGAAGTGTTCCTTCCTCTGCAATTTTTTGAAAGTTTCAGAACAATAGGCATTAGCTCTTCTCTAAATATTTGATAGAATTCCACTGTGAAGCCATCTGGTCCTGGGCTTTCGTATTTTGGGAGACTTCTGATCACAGCTTCAATTTCTGTGCTTGTAATTTTGTTGTTCATAATTTCTATTTCTTCCTGGTTCAGTCTTGGAAGATTGAACTTTTTGAGACTCTGTCCATTTCTTCCAGGTTACCTATTTCATCACCATGTAGTTGTTCATAGTAGTCTCTTATAATCCTTTGTATTTCTGCATTTTCTGTTGTAATCTCTCCGTTTTCATTTCTATTTTGTTGATTTGATTCTTTTCTCTTTTGTTCTTCGTGAGTTTGGCAGAAGCTTTGCCAATTTTGTTTATCTTCTCAAAGAACCAGCTTTTAGTTTTATTAATCTTTTCTATTGTTTCTTTCATTTCTTTTTCATTTATTTCTTTTTGGATCATTATGATTTCTTTCTACTAATTTTGGCTCTGTTTGTTCATCTTTATTCAGTTGTTTTAGGTGTAAAGTTAGATTGTCTATTTGATGTTTTTCTTGTTTCTTCAAGTAGGATTGTATTGCTATAAACTTCCCTCTTAGGACTGTTTTTGCTGCATCCCATACGTTTTTTTGAGTTGTTGTGTTTTCATTGTTATTTCTGTCTAGAAATTTTTTGATTTCCCTTTTGGTTTCTTCAGTAGCCTGTTGGTTATTTAGAAACCTGTTGTTTAATCTCCATGTATTTCTTACATTTTTTTTTTTCTTCTAACTGATATCTAGTCTCATGGCTTTGTGGTCAGAGAAGATGCTTGATATGATTTCAGCAAAAGTAGGAAGTCAAGAAACACCTGGAGTAACAGGCAAATTTGGCCTTGAAATGCGGAATGAAGCAGGCTGAAGACTAATAGAGTTTTGCCAAGAAAATGCACTGGTCATAGCAAACACCCTCTTCCAACAACACAAGAGAAGACTCTACACATGGACATCACCAGATGGTCAACACCGAAATCAGATTGATTATATTCTTTGCAGCCAAAGATGGAGAAGCTCTATACAGTCAACAAAGACAAGACCGGGAGCTGACTGTGGCTCAGATCATGAACTCCTGATTGCCAAATTCAGACTTAAATTGAAGAAAGTGGGCAACACCACTAGACCATTCAGGTATGACCTAAATCAAATCCCTTATGATTATACAGTGGAAGTGAGGAATAGATTTAAAGGTCTAGATCTGATAGATAGAGTGCCTGATGAACTATGGAATGAGGTTCGTGACATTGTACAGGAGATAGGGATCAAGACCATCCCCATGGAAAAGAAATGCAAAAAGGCAAAATGGCTGTCTGGGGAGGCCTTACAAATAGCTGTGAAAAGAAGAGAAGCAAAAAGCAAAGGAGAAAAGGAAAGATATAAGCATCTGAATGCAGAGTTCCAAAGAATAGCAAGAAGAGATAAGAAAGCCTTCTTCAGCAATCAATGTAAAGAAATAGAGGAAAAGAACAGAATGGGAAAGACTAGAGATCTCTTCAAGAAAATTAGAGATACCAAGAGAACATTTCATGCAAGGATGGGCTCGATAAAGGACAGAAATGGTCTGGACCTAACAGAAGCAGAAGATATTAAGAAGAGGTGGCAAGAATACACGGAAGAACTGTACAAAAAAGATCTTCATGACCCAGATAATCATGATGATGTGTTGACTAATCTAGAGCCAGACATCTTGGAATGTGAAGTCAAGTGGGCCTTAGAAAGCATCACTACGAACAAAGCTAGTGGAGGTGATGGAATTCCCGTTGAGCTGTTTCAAATCCTGAAAGATGATGCTGTGAAAGTGCTGCACTCAATTTGCCAGCAAATCTGGAAAACTCAGCAGTGGCCACAGGACTGGAAAAGGTCAGTTTTCATCCCAATTCCAAAGAAAGGCAATGCCAAAGAATGCTCCAACTACCGCACAATTGCACTCATCTCACATGCTAGTAAAGTAATGCTCAAAATTCTCCAAGCCAGACTTCAGCAATATGTGAACCGTGAACTCCCTGATGTTCAAGCTGGTTTTAGAAAAGGCAGAGGAACCAGAGATCAAATTGCCAACATCCGCTGGATCATGGAAAAAGCAAGAGAGTTCCAGAAAAACATCTATTTCTGCTTTATTGACTATGCCAAAGCCTTTGACTGTGTGGATCACAGTAAACTGTGGAAAATTCTGAAAGAGATGGGAATACCAGACCACCTGACCTGCCTCTTGAGAAATCTGTATGCAGGTCAGGAAGCAACAGTTAGAACTGGACATGGAACAACAGACTGGTTCCAAATAGGAAAAGGAGTACGTCAAGGCTGTATATTGTCACCCTGCTTATTTAACTTATATGCAGAGTACATCATGAGAAATGCTGGACTGGAAGAAACACAAGCTGGAATCAAGATTGCTGGGAGAAATATCAATAATCTCAGATATGCAGATGACACCACCCTTATGGCAGAAAGTGAGGAGGAGCTAAAAAGCCTCTTGTTGAAAGTGAAAGAGGAGAGTGAAAAAGTTGGCTTAAAGCTCAACATTCAGAAAATGAAGATCATGGCATCTGGCCCCATCACTTCATGGGAAATAGATGGGGAAACAGTAGAAACAGTGTCAGACTTTGTTTTTTTGGGCTCCAAAATCACTGCAGATGGTGACTGCAGCCATGAAATTAAAAGGCGCTTACTCCTTGGAAGAAAAGTTATGACCAACCTAGATAGTATATTCAAAAGCAGAGACATTACTTTGCCGACTAAGGTCCATCTAGTCAAGGCTATGGTTTTTCCTGTGGTCATGTATGGATGTGAGAGTTGGACTGTGAAGAAGGCTGAGCACAGAAGAATTGATGCTTTTGAAGTGTGGTGTTGGAGAAGACTCTTGAGAGTCCCTTGGACTGCAAGGAGATCCAACCAGTCCATTCTGAGGGAGATCAACCATGGGATTTCTTTGGAAGGAATGATGCTAAAACTGAAGCTCCAGTACTTTGGGCACCTTATGCGAAGAGTTGACTCATTGGAAAAGACCCTGATGCTGGGAGGGATTGGGGGCAGGAAGAGAAAGGGACGACCGAGGATAGATGGCTGGATGGCATCATGGACTCAATGGACGTGAGTCTGGGTGAACTCCAGGAGTTGGTGATGGACAGGGAGGCCTGGCGTACTGTGATTCATGGGGTCGCAAAGAGTCAGACACGACTGCGCGACTGAACTGAACTGAACTGAACTAAATTTACTGAGATTTGATTTGTGACCCAAGATATGTTCATCCTGGAGAATGTTCCATGTGCATTTGAGAAAAAGCTGTATTCTGCTGCATTTGGATTGAATATCCTGAAAATATCAATGAGATCCATCTCATCTAATGTATCATTTTAAGAATTGTGTTTCCTTAGTAGTTTTCTGTTTTGATGATCTATCCATTGGTGTGAGTGGGATGTTAAAGTCTCCTACTATTATTATTTTACTGTCAGTTTCTCCTTTTATGTCTGTTGGTGTTTGTTTTATGTATTGAGGTGCTCTTTTGTTGGATGCATAGATATTGACAATTGTTATGTCTTCCTCTTGGATTAATCCCTTGATCATTATGTAATGACTTTCCTTATCTCTTGTAATCTTCTTTATTTTAAGGTCTATTTTGTCTGATATGAGGATTGCTACTCCAGCTTTCTTGCTTCCCATTTGCAAGAAATATATTTTTCCATCCTTTCACTTTCAGTCTATATGTATCTTTAGGTCCGAAGTGGGTTTCTTGTAGACAGCATATATATGGGTCTTATTTTTTGATCCATTCAGCAAGTCTGTGTCTTTTGGTGGTGAATTTAATCCATTTACATTTAAAGTAATTATTGATATATATGTTCCTATTGCCATTTTCTTAATTGTTTGGGGTTGATTTTGTAGATCATTTTTCTTTTGTTGTATTTCTTGACTATGTAAGTCTCTTTAACATTTGTAGTAAAGCTGCTTTGGTGGTACTGAATTCTCTTAACTTTTGCTTATGCGAAAAGCTTTTTATTTTTCCATCATTTTGAATGAGATCCTTGCTGGGTACAGTAATCTTGATTGTGGATGTTTCCCTTTCAGTACTTTGAATACATCCTGCCATTTCCTTCTGCCTGCAGAGTTTCTGCTGAAAGATCAGCTGTTAAGCATATCAGGTTTCCCTTCTTGTTACTTGTTGCTTCTCCCTTGCTGCTTTTAATATTCTTTCTGTGTGTTCAGTCTTTGTTAGTTTGATTAGTATGTGTCCTGGCATGTTTCTTCTTGGGTTTACCTTGTAGGGGACTCTTTGTGCCTCTTGGAATTGATTGACTATTTCTTTTTTCATATTGGAGATATTTTCAACTATAATCTCTTCAAAAATTTTCTCATACCCTTTCTTTTTCTCTTCTTCTTCTGGGACCCCTATAATTCTAATGCTGATGAGTTTGATATTGTCCCAAAGCTCTCTGAGACTATCTTTAGTTCTTTCCATTCTTTTTGCTTTATTCTGCTCTTCAGAAGTTATTTCTACCATTTTAATCTTCCAGCTCACTGATTTGTTCTTCTAATTCAGATATTCTGCTATTGATTCCTTCAACAGTATTTTTAATTTTGTAATCATGTTACTTGTCTCTGTATGGTTATTCTTTAATTATTCCAGGTCTTTGTTAATTGATTCTTGCATTTTCTCCATTTTGTTTTCAAGGCTTTTTATCATCTTTACTATCATTATTCTGAATTCTTTTTCAGGTAGTTTGCCTATTTCCTCTTCATTTATTTGGACTTCTGTGTTTCTAGTTTGTTCCTTCATTTGTGCAGCATTTCTCTGCCTTTTCATTATTTTTTTTTTTTAAACTTACTGTGTCTGTGGTCCCTTTTTGCCAGGCTTCAAGGAAAGTTAAATTCTTTCCTTGAAGAAGGTTGAATTTTTTCTTCCTTTTGGTTTCTTCTCTCCTAAGGTTGGTCCAGTGGTTTGTGTAAGCTTCATATAGGGTGAGATTTGTGCTGAGTTTTTGTTTGTTTGTTTTTCCTCTGATGGGCAAGATTGAGTGAGGTGGTAATCCTGTCTGCTGATGATTTGGTTTGTGTTTTGCTTTGTTTGTTGTTTAGATGAGGTGTCCTGTACAGGGTGCTACTCATGGTTGGGTGATGCTGGGTCTTGTACTCAAGTGGTTTCTTTTGTGTGAGTTCTCACTATTTGATACCCCCAGGGTGAGTAAGGGGTAGTCTAAGGTCTTGGAATCAGTGCTCCCACCCCAAAGGCTCAGGGCTTGATCTCTGGTCAGGAATGGAGATTCCACAAGGGGTGTATTATAACATTAAGTGAAATTAAAACAAATATACAAAAACGAGAAATCAAAGTTGAACCCCAGACAAATGGCAGCTACAAAATCAGGCAAATAATAATTAAAATAGTGGAATATACACATATACATAACACTCATGAGCAAAGTCAAAACAGTCCAATAAAAATAAATAGAAAAGAAAAAAAAAAAAAAAGGAAAACTCCACAGAACTTCAAAAGCCCAAGATAGGGGCAGATGTTTGTAACAACAATGAAAAACGTGATTGAAGGGAAAAATAACTCAAAAGCTTAATTGGATTTCATAGTGCCAAGAAAATTGACAACTACAATAGAGAGGGGAATAAAAGGAAAAAGAAAAATAAATCCAAAAAATTCTACAGAACAAGTCAAAAAATAAGAATAATGTTTTTCTTAAGTCACTGCTACCAGAGTCCTTTCCCTTGCTGGGAGGCACGGTTCACCTTCCCTCCCTAGGAGGCCCTCCAACACTGCTGACCTCTGACCTGCTGTGGGGGCAGCTCAGATTCTAATCTGGTCCTACTCCTGTGTGTTCTTGCCTCCAATGTCCACAGCTATCAGAATTAGTGTGTTTTCTTTTGTGGGAACTCTTGGTGACCATTTATATATTTCATAGACAGAGAGTCTGCCTAGCTGGTCATGTAGATTTAATCTACAGTTTTTACAGCTGGTGGGAAGGTTTAGGGTCTCCTTCCTTAGCCACACTGCCCCTGAATTTCAATTGTGGTTTCAGTTCCATCTCTACATGTGGGTCATCCACTGGGGTTTGTTTCTGAGGCTTCCCTGGAGGACTTGGGTTTGCCCTTGTGAGGGCCAGGTACAAAGGTGTTGCAGCTGCTTGGGTTGCAGGGGTTCTGGCAGCACCAGGTACTCAGGGGAATTGGTGGCTAGGGCAGCAGGAAATACATGCTCTAAAAGGGTATGACAACCAACGGTGGCCAAAACACTCCAGTATTCTTGCCTAGAGAGACCCCTCCCTGACAGCCACAGTCTACAGGGTCACAAAGAATAGGACATGACCAGAGGAACTCTGCATGCATAGACACAAGAGTTGTTTTTTTTTTTTCCCCTTCTGTGGCAGCTCTGCCCAAGTGGGAGTTGAGCGTGAAGATGGCACAACTGCTCAGCTTATGGGGACCCTAGTGGCTCCAAGTATGTAGGGACACCCTCCACCACAGGAGTTATAGCCCTATCAGAGTCTTTTTTCAAGCCTCTTGTAGCTGGTGATCAGTAGGCCTCTTTGGCCAGTCTTTCTCTGTAGCTCCACCCATTCAGGCACATAGAAGGTTCCCTTGCCTGGGGTCCTTCTCTGTTGTTCCGTGCATCAGGCACATAGAGGGGTCCTCCTGGCTGGGGTCCTACTCTGTAGTTCAGTGCATCAGATATTTGATGGGCCAGCCTCTGTATTGTTCAGTTCCTCATGCTGGCATGTGGAGAGAGAGAGGCTCTGGTGATGACTCCACCCACTATGTGTGACGCAGCAGTATTGCCTTGCTTCCATGGCTGCCCAGCTTTCCTCCACAGGCATTTCGCCCCCCTCCAACCCCAGTTTCCTCCCTTACATCCCCTCAATCAGTCCCTCACAGTCTACAGCAGCCCTCGCCCTGGAATTACTCCACAATCCCTAAACTCAAACTCCCAGCTACTGCACCTTCCAGCAGACCATCATCCCTGTCCAGGCTGTGTATGGCTGCAGCAAAGACTGTCTGATTCTCACCAGCTGTTACACTTTCAGCCTTTCTCCTCTGACTCAGACAATTGCCCCAATGTGGGGACTGGACCCCTGCTTCAGTTCCCCCACCCACCAAGGGCAGGTCCAGTCCTACTAACACTCCTGTTTTTCCCCCTAGTTCCTTCATCCTGCCGAGTTTTGCATGGTTCTATATATTCTTTTCCTCTGATTAGGTACTCCTGTCCACTTTCAGCTGGGTTCTGCATGCACTCGTGTCTGAAGGTACATTCTTGATGTATCCGTGGAGACAGATGTACTCCAGGTCCACCTACTCCTCCACCATCTTGTTCTCTCCCAGAGTAACTTTTTAATACTGATGCCATAAATCCAGTCTTACATAATAAGCTTTCATGTGCTGTCCTATCTCTTCCCCATGTTGAAAGCTTGGATTTATGACAGTGGCAAACCAGGAAATTAATTTCAGATTCAATTTTGCAATCTGCAGTATCCTTTTCTTCAGGTATCTAGATGTTGATTTTCTACATCGATGTTCATATACCACATATGAGGAAATGATCTGGTATCTATTCCCAAAATCGTTGCTAGATCTCCGTGCTCATAGCTAATATTGAGTCCTCTCAGACTCATTTCTCTAAGTTTCTGAGTTCCTTGAACTTCATCTAAGGTGGATACACATATCAATCTTTCTCATTCTACTTTCAAAATGAAATTTCCTCTCGACCTTCTTCTCTGCCCAAAGCAGGAAGCAACTCTCCTACTCCCAAGCAATTCTTGCTGTTTTCACAATATTAGGAAGCACTGTGTGCAATTTGGAATCATTCTGGTTTATTATAAGGGCTCATACTGTACTTCATTAGCAGGGCTGCTGTGAAATTATGAAACATTTTGGTGAAAATTACAAGATATTTAGACTTGTTTTTTTGCTGAAAATATGCAAAGCCCTTCAGGGAAAATACAGGCAGATGGTGTTCAAGACATTTATTGTTTTCCTATGTATTTGTAAATAAATACTATAAATTGAGAGTTTCAGAATGATCTTTAGGAAGTCTAGTAGCAAGTTAACATATGAACCTCAAATTAAAGAAACTGCTATCCATTTCCTTTTTAATCAGTGTTTTTATTTCCTGTATTTAACATTTTGAAAATGTTTCAGAGTTGATCCATAACTGATTGCTGAAAAGCTCCAGAAAAACAAAAGCAGAAGCCTCTTTTTTTCCAGGTATAATTTTTGTGAATCCTGTCTGCTTTGTAATTACACACTAAAAATATTATTTCTCCTTCTATATATACCCATAT
This sequence comes from Aepyceros melampus, assembly GCA_006408695.1. Taxonomy (NCBI): domain Eukaryota; kingdom Metazoa; phylum Chordata; class Mammalia; order Artiodactyla; family Bovidae; genus Aepyceros; species Aepyceros melampus. The sequence goes on along the minus strand of SJXQ01009700.1, from coordinate 130,166 downwards.
TGCTTGTATCTACCCAGAAAATCTTAGGTAGCTCAAATCCACAGCCATCTAGAAGTGAATTAAATTATTCACTTATTTCCATTTAAAGACCTCAAAATGTAATTTATATTCTTTGTCAGTTCTTTCCGAGGAAGGGCTGTGATTTTTGGATGTTTACAGGTGCTATTTGGAGGACTTTATCGGAGAAGCAGTAGCACATGAGTAACTGTGTATTCATAACTTCTAGCTGCTTTGGCCATATATTACAAGCATCTAAGGCAAGAAATTATTTGCTGGTTATAATAGAGTTCAAACAGGACTCTCATGCAAACCAAGGAGGTATATTCTGAAAGTATAGATCATCTATACCTCTCCACTAATTGATTTAAACTATTCCCTTTTACTTTGCCTAATGCTATTTCTCCTTGTTCTCATAGCAGTCTGCCTCCTCATTCTGTCCTTTCATTTTCCAATTTTGTTTACAGAAAAGCAAAGAAAAGGTCTAAATGACGTGTCTGATCACCAGAGGATGTTTCTAAGAATACAAAGTGGAAATAAAACACATTTTAGAGCATGCCTTTGAAGATATGTTATTGATAAGCAATTCTATTTTAGTGCAAGATATTTTATTCTATTTTGACATTCAGATTAATTTTCTGTGGTTGAAGATGAACATAGATACAGGAAGAAAACAATCTATTTTAATGAAGAAAGTTAAGGTAGTGAATCATATTGTTTTTCTGACTTTTAAAAATAGACATAGTCATGTCCCCCAGTATTCCCATTAGAATTGAAGTTACAAATTGAAGTGCCCATTCTTTTCCTTTCTCTCTCTCCTTTTCTACATTTCCCTCATATTCTCATATATTACACAGATATGCATGTCAGAAATTGCTGAGAATTTATGATGAGGTATATTGACTTTGAAGATGCTCCTGATGTCAGACAATATCCAGGTGTTCATCTTAAAATTGGATGCTCTTGAAGGATGAGCTGACTTTCTTTCAGACTGTCCACATAGGTAGTTTAGTGAAAATAATTCATACTAAGTATCAGGCATTCCAATGTGAAGAAGAAACCGTCTCATCTACTGGAAAGTCCCTCTAGTTGGGGAGATAATTACAATATAGTTCTCTAAGTCTTTATTAAATACAAAAATAAAGTCTTTAAAATGGTTTTAGGAGTACAACGCTGAAATCCTCTTCCAGGATAACATTGCCCAGTTCAGTTCAGTTCAGTCTCTCAGTCGTGTCCGACTCTTTGCGACCCCATGAATCACAGCACGCTAGGCCTCCCTGTCCACCCCGACTCCCAGAGCTCACTCAAACTCATGTCCATCGAGTTGGTGATGCCATCCAGCCATCTCATCCTCTGTCGTCCCCTTCTCCTCCTGCACCCAGTCCCTCCCAGCATCAGAGTCTTTTCCAATGAGTCAACTCTTCGCATGAGGTGGCCAAAGTACTGGAGTTTCAGCTTTAGTATCATTCCTTCCAAAGAACACCCAAGACTGATCTCCTTTAGAATGGACTGGTTGGATCTCCTTGCAGTCCAAGGGACTCTCAAGAGTCTTCTTCAACACCACAGTTCAAAGGTATCAATTCTTCAGCACTCAGCTTTCTTCACAGTCAAACTCTCACTTCCATATATGACTACTGGAAAAACCATACACTTGACTAGATGGACCTTTGTTGGCAAAGTAATGTCTCTGCTTTTTAATACACTATAGATGTTCAAGCTGGTTTTAGAAAAGGCAGAGGAACCAGAGATCAAATTGCCAACATCTGCTAGACCATTGAAAAAGCAAGAGTTCCAGAAAAACATCTGTTTCTGCTTTATTGACTAGGCCAAAGCCTTTGACTGTGTGGATCACAATAAACTGTGGGAAATTCTGAAAGAGATGGGAATACCAGAGCACCTGACTTGCCTCTTGAGAAACCGATATGCAGGTCAGGAATCAACTGTTAGAACTGGACATGGAACAACAGACTTGTTCCAAATAGGAAAAGGAATACGTCAAGGCTGTATGTGTCACCCTGCTTATTGAACTTCTATGCAGAGTACCTCATGAGAAACGTTGGATTGGAAGAAGCACAAGCTGGAATCAAGATTGCTGGGAGAAATATCAATAACTTCAGATATGCAGATGACACTACCCTTATGGCAGAAAGTGAAGAGGAACTAAAAAGCCTCTTAATGAAACTGAAAGAAGAGAGTGAAAAAGTTGGCTTAAAGCTCAACATTCAGAAAACGAAGATCATGGCATCTGGTCCCGTCACTTCATGGGAAATAGATGGGGAAACAGTGGAAACAGTGTCAGACTTTATTTTGGGGGGAGCCCCAAAATAAAGGGAGCCCCCCCCAAAATCACTACAGATGGTGATTTCAACCATGAAATTAAAAGATGCTTACTCCTTGGAAGGAAAGTGATGACCAACCTAGATAGTATATTCAAAAGCAGAGACATTACTTTGCCCAGGATAACAAAATTTATACTTTTTTGAGTGACTGTATTTAAAAAAAAAAATTCTTGGGGTGAAATTTTTAGCTTGCAGCAGAACTTCTTAATTGCCTGAACACCCAGTGCACACGTTTCTACTTTGTCCTTAAGTAACTAATAAAATGTTTATAAAATATCCTGCAGAAATCCTGATACATCATGCCAATGGACTGAGGGATATGAATAAATTTTCCCCAGAGCCGGAAGACCTAGGCTATAACACACTTGCCTCTGTTCTTCACAAGGAACATAAAGCACCTGGCAATACCATAGTCCTCGTCCCTCTTTGCCCCTCCTATACTAAAATAAGTACAGGCACATGACATACGTTTTCCAGAAAAAATTCCCTGGCACCGCCCTTTTTTTTTTTTTTTGCCCATTTCCTGAAAAGCAAAATCAACCGTTTAAAGTTTATTCTCATAAATAGAAAAGTTATCCAGATAGTATCCAGGAAGTCCTGGAAATGGAAATTTGGTTTCTTCAGAAACCAGACTTTTTTAAAAAAATAAACCTGGAAGCCACTCATGATATATTTACCTGTAATACCATAAGATAAAAAGTAGCATACTTGGTACCCAGTATACGCGTCCCACGAAATCAAGCACCTTAATCTTGTGCATTTTGTGAAGTTTGTCAACTCAGGTTGTGGAAACTGGGAACTTAGGAGTACTCAGCTACTAAGTTAGTAGCTTTGTCACCTGCTAATGAATATTATCAATATTTTTCCTTCTGACCTATACTCACATACCAACAATGTTAAGAGGCATTTTCTTCTTTGTTTTTTTTTTTTCCATTTCTTAGAGAAAATGTATTTATGTTTACAACTATAATATAAAGTGATTATATTTTATAAGCCCCTTCAAAAATAAAAGGAAATGGCGGATAGGGAATAGGGAGATAAGGAGGAAGGCAAAGTTGTTATTTTCTGCTGTGTCTTCAGGGACTGCTTCAGTAACATTTAAGTGAAAATTGGAAGAAGTGGGCCATGTACTTATCTCCTCAGTCCTTTTCAGTCCTTTTGCATGAAACCAGGCTTTTTTTTTTTTTTTTACTTCCTACAACCATTAGAATCTTCAATTCTATGAAACCAATGCTGACTTTGTATATCATTGACAGTGTGGCCATAGATGAGGCCCCATTTCTTCAGTCCTAGGTGTTAAGGGGCTCAGTCTTAGTCAGAAGTAGCTCTCCTGCAGAGATTATGCTCCTTAATCACCTGAGCTAGCAAGCCTCACTAGGTCCTCATTCTCCTTGATCTCCCCATCACTGCTGATCTGTTATGAAATTCCTTTCTATCTTGAATATTGAGAAACTACACAATTCAGCTTTTCCTAATAATTCTCCAAGTAGTGCTCTTTTGCGCTCTTCTTCACCAACTCCATGACTTCATTTGCCCATTACTGCAAATTATCATGTTCTGTGATCCATCTCTATTTCTTTGCCATCTTCTTTACTGGCTAAAATTCTGGCTTTGTGAATAGATTGCCTGGGTTTGAAACCATGACTCTGACACTTGCCAGCTGAATGATTTTGTGGAATTTACTTAACCTTTTGTTCTCTCTTCCCTTGTCTGTAAATAAGCACAATAGTAATACCTACTTCCCAGGGTTGTTGTGCAGATTGAGTTAGTTTATGCAAAGCATTTAGGACAATCTGTGGCATACAAAATATGCTCAATGTGTGTTATCCATTATTATTAGTCTTAAATGTCACCTTCTTGTACAATAGATTATAGGTTTTTAAGTTAACAGTATAGGTTCTCAATTCTGTTATAAGATTTATCTTTATATTTTCTGATTTATGTTGGAAATGTCTTCCTAGATCAAAATCCCAGTACCTCAAATTATTATGTCCCAACTTCACTATTTATTCTTCTCCAAATCACACCTTCCTTGTTTTCTGGACCATCATATCATTACTTTTCTTATAGTATTCTCTACATACAGAGAAAAAGAGTCCAAATCAGAATATGCCTCCCAAAAATCAACCATAAATCGGATTTTTTCTTCAGAATTGTCTCATTCATTTTTAAGTAAAAGCTATGGTTTTTCCTGTGGTCATGTATGGATGTGAGAGTTGGACTGTGAAGAAGGCTGAGCGCCTAAGAATTGATGATTTTGAACTGTGGTGTTGGAGAAGACTCTTGAGAGTCTCTTGGACTGCAAGGAGATCCAACCAGTCCATTCTGAAGGAGATCAGCCCTGGGATTTCTTTGGAAGGAATGCTGCTAAAGCTGAAGCTCCAGTACTTTGGCCACCTCATGCGAAGAGTTGACTCATTGGAAAAGACTCTGATGCTGGGAGAAATTGGGTGCAGAAGGAGAAGGGGACGACTGAGGATGAGATGGCTGGATGGCATCACCAACTCAATGGACATGAGTCTGAGTGAACTCCGGGAGATGGTGATGGACAGGGAGGCCTTGCGTTCTATGATTCATGGGGTCGCAAAGAGTCGGACACAACAGCGACTGAACTGAACTGAATTGGATAATACTTAAATAAATAATTGTTAATAATATTTTATATTAAAATGACTATCTTAAAATTTGATCTAGAAACAAAACGTGACAAATAAAATTTTGAGTCATAGAATAAGGAAAGATGGATTAAAAAAAAAAGAATAAGGGAAAGGCAGTACACAACTTTTATTTCACCTTTTTTTCCTTTTTCTTTGCTTAATATTTCTGTTTTGTTTCAGCTATGACTAAAGTAAGTTACCATCTTTGTTTTTATAAATACATATTTATAAATATATACATGTATATGCACATATCTATAAAATGAAGAAAGAATGCATTTACCAGAAGATCTTAATAACAGCATTCAGAGTGAGAAAATTGTATACTTCTTGTACACGTGCTATGAAGTTACTGAACCTCCAACCATCACTAAAGCAGCCTTCATGATTCATGAGTGGCTGCAGATATCCTGGAAGTCACTTCCAGCTGGGAAGCATGTAAAAGACCAGAGAAAACAGAAAGAAGTGAGAAAAAGAGAGAAAGATTTATTGCAGTTCTCTATGAAATATGAGAACTCAGAATATGTGCCTGCCAAGAACTATGTGTTATGTATATAAGACCCTGGGTTGGCCGCCTTAGGAATATATACCTATAAGAAGGGGCTTCCCTGGTGGCTCAGCAGTAAAGAATCTGCCTGCAATATAGGAGCTGTAGAAGATGCAGTTTTGATCCCTGGGTCAGGAAGATTCCCTGGAGGAGGGCATGGCAACCCACTCCAGGATTCTTACTTGGAGAATCGCAGGGACAGAGGAGCCTGGAAGGCTGCAGTCCACAGGGTTGTAAAGAGTTGGACACAACTGAAGCAACTTAGCATGTATGCTCATACCTATAATATGTCATGTTATTTAGGGTTCTAAGTGGGATTTGTAGTTTCTTCAAGAGAAATTCCATGGAAACTGAACCATATATGAAATACATAAACAGAAGATATTAGAATATAATCCCTTAAAGTTTTATTCTCTATTCTTATGGCTTGAGGTGAACTTATCCTAAATTAGCAGTATGAAGCCCCCAATAAATAATCTTTATTAAAATCCTACTCCAGAAATCAGTATCCAGACACATACGTAAATATAAACAATATGATGACAAATCTCCTAAGTTCTGATTCTGTGCTGTGATCAGATTTGACTTCAAAATCAGTGACAGTGAATGTAGGAAAAGGTGTATTTACCTGATACTATAGGTAAGTTTCAAAATTATGCTGTTATTTAAAAACAAGTAGATGAATCAGAGAAATGTATGGGATCAGCAAAATGACTAACCTGATCCCCATTTCCTTTCTTCCTTCCAGCTTTTGCTAATGTGTCTACTTCCTTTTCTGCTGATGCTGTCCATTAGAAAAAAGACTTCTACGCTCATCATCGATAATGTGACTGCCACGGAGAAAATTCAGGCCAGTTACAATGCATGTACAAAGCTATCTAAAATACAAGTGTGGGTGTTTCAGCTTGGGTCTTATCTCATTTGAAATTGAAATATGTTTGCATGCTTGAATGTGGGAAGATTAATTATCACCTCTGTTTCAAAATAAGCAGCAGTAGAAACCCATCACATGAAAATGTGGAAGTGACATTGTTGACAGCTAACAAGAGAGGTTTTCAGCTGGAAAAGGGTGCAAACAGAAACAAATGCATTCATAGTTCTCATCTGCAGCCAAACAAAAATGGTGTTTGATACTGGTGAGCTTGCCTCAGAAAACCAGGGTCTTATTTCAGTTAGGACACTAAATATGGCAAGATGAACCATGGAGTTTGCCTACCAATTATACCAATGATTTTACATTTTCAAAGCAGTACAGATCTCACTTTGGTTTTTTCCCCACTAAGAGAAGGAAAAACCCTCAAAGGCCCACCACTGACTAGCAAGGTGGCAAAGAAATTGATCTCTCTAAGCCTTAGTACCCTCCTCTATAAAATGGACCTACTAAGTACATACTTAATTCATACAGGCGATGTGAGTCCATCGTGTACTGGTACAGACAATTAGCATAATTTCTGCCATGCAATAAGAGCTCAATAATTGTTAGCTACTGCTATTTCAAAGTCATCCCACTACTATAGGACATCTAAAACAAAAATTCTGGCTTCCTGTCTGAACGCAGGTCTATCTCAAATAGAAAGGTATTATCCTTTCTTCTTAAACTTCACTAATTATAAGAGATCATTTTGATGCTTTATTCTGTAAAGATACTTCTTTTTGTTTTGTTTTGTTTTAAATGTCATGTCAGGATCCCCATAGTTAATATCAGGTCTTTAAGAAAGATCCCTGGGGCCGTTTGAGCACTGGCATTGTGAAACCCAGGTCTTATTACGGATCTCTTTTGTTAATGGGGACGTTTGAAGTTAGCAAGTCTGCTGTCTATACCATGCATTAAGATAATGAGATGAAAATCATATAAATTCAAATCATTTGGCCCCCTATCTCATCTCTATTTCTCTCTCAGTTTGTGTTGCACAATGACACAAAGTACCACTTTTAGAGGTGAGTCTGCCTCGTGGTTAATCATCCCCATGCACACTAAAATACACCACACTATAATTTAACATGAAGAACAGCTAAGGGTTGTGTTGAAACTGTCATGACTCACAGAAATCTACTAATTTTGTCCTGTTCACCTTCATTCTATAACTTTGCAAGAATTTCTGCTCACATTGGCAAGGGTGGGGAGAGTGGAGGGGAAGAAAGAAAAAAGACTCTGTGAAATGGCACCTCGAGTCTGTGCCATTGATAGCATCTTCCTGACTCCCCAGACAAGCTCTTTCTGAGCCACTCTAAGCCCTCCAGAGACAATTTCTTTTATAGAAGTCAAGTTTCCTTCTATCAGGCTCTCACATGTTCGACAATGGCAATCATTTTTGAAGCTGGAAGTGTTGTTTGCTATCTTGATGTTGCTGGTGCTGCAAGAGGCAAACAAAGTCAGCTTGATTGTTTTAGGTTTGGATTAATCTGGAGTGTATAGAGAAACATTTTAAAAGACTTATTTTGACTATCAAAGTGAGTCGATATGACAGCAGTCGTCAGGGGAAAAATGTGCACCGTGCAAACACACAAACATCCCACAGCAACCAGCTCCTGCTACTTTGCAGTAGCACATTAGAGGGGAAATTGCTTCCTGAATAACAGTGAGAAAGAGAGCATTTCCCAAGTTACTTAGGAAAAGATACAACCTCAGAGTGACACCCAGGATGACATAGAGGTCAAAGGAGTTTGGAAATAAACTCTTAAAGCACATAATCTCACTACATTATTCTGTGATTTGGTATGCATGTGTTGGTGAAAATGTAATTATTTATAAATCACTCACAGATAGGCAGATAGTGGTCTATTGTGTCTAAATGATTTCATAGAAAAGAGGGTAATTTGGGTTAGGAAATTGGGGAACAATGAACTAACATTTAACAAAATAAAAAGTAAAAGCAAGATTAATGACTAGCTATGGAAACATTTACTTGCTGAAAGCAGTGTGAGAATACAGCTCAACCACCTAAATACGAGTTTGTGAATGAAAAGCTACCTTGACCATTATAATTATATTATGAGAAGCCTTTTTAGATTTGTCATTCAGGTAAGAAAACTCCCATTAACCCGGCATGGAAACTGCATGACTCCTCACCAAAATGCATGAAATTAAAGATGGATTTTTGCTATTACTTCTAAATAATCCAATTCTATTTAATCAGTTAGAAAGGTCATATGACTGCCACTTTTCAAGAGAGATTAAATCTGCCAGGGTTTATCCCAGCAAAATATTGATGTCTACCTAAACACAATTTGCATTAACCAGCTCTTTTGTTAGAAAAATAGAGCAAAAATACCAACTCACTTTGGCACAAACAAGTATTACTTAGAAATAGTAATCCTCAATATGTTTCCAAGAGGTAGGCACACTTATTGTATGATATGAAGACAAAATGCTGCTATTCATTCCTGTTACTTAAAAAGAGTTGTACAGAATCCTCTTTCAGATCATCTAGGGAGATTATATAAAGTCATATTTTAAAGCACATATGAAAGAAAATATTCAGAATTTTTTTCTATATGTTTGTAGAAAAGTCTTACCTCTTAGATTCCTATGCCAGGAAACAACACATATTTCCAATTTATTATAGAGATAAATATTTTAAAAGATCATAAAGGTAACAAAATAAAAGTAGACATTCATCTGTTTGAGAAGCATTCTTATTATTTTAAAGGTACCTGCTCAGAACGTATACCAAGAATATAGACTTAACAGAGGAAAGCTTGGGCTGCATACCCACCTCAAGGTAAGAGCTGCTCTGGAACTTGATCCTCTCGTTAATACTAGGAGGGACTTCCAGGTGGCTCAGACAGGAAAGAATCTGCCTGGAAAGCAGGAGATTCAGGTTCTATCCCAGGGTCAGGAAGATCCCCTGGAGAAGGAAATGGCAACCCACTCCAGTATTCTTGACTGGAGAATTCCATGGAGAGAGGAGCCTGGCGGGTTTCAAGAGGACTAGTTCAGGCAGGCCTACAATGAGGTCCCTGATCTAGAATTCCAAGTAAAAGAAAATTCATCCTGAGATATTTTAGACAGAGTAGGCCTAATCCTAGTCTTGATTTATCCCTGTTCTCTTCATGAATATGTATTCCTAGAATAACTTTCCTTATTATTTCACTTAGAGAGCTTGGATACCAACTTTAATTTTCTTCTCTCCAAGAATACTCTCTAGGTACAACAGACCCTTCTAGTGGTCAGGGCCATTGAGGTTGGCAGAGGCAGAAATGTACCTTTACTCAGGCCAATAAAAAAGGCTTATGAACATGGGGAGGATGGGGAAGACGCTGAGATGGACCAGGGGCAGCATATTGTTTCTTTTTCCTGCTGTTCCCCACCAGTCGCCTTCCTCCTCTCCCCAACTATATGTCACCAACAGCTTCTATGCTCACCCTTTCCAAACCCTCCAGAGAGAAAAGGGTTCTTCCTACCCCACAGCACTTCCAAAAGATTTGGGGGAGACAGAAATAGATTCTGATTGGCTTAACTTGAGCTCATGTTCAACATTATCTGTGGTCAGCAAGTGATGTGTTACAAACGTCAGACTCTCCTTGAACCACATGTGAAAGATAAAGAGTTTCCCAGAAGGTTCCAGTTGGGGAGAAATGGTGAAGGCAGGTCTGTGTTATCAAAGAAAGTTAAGGGGATGGCGATGACAGAAAGCACTGACCTTGCTGCATCTTCCTGTGCCATGGGCAGATGGCTATTAGGGATACAATTCATCAAATTAAACACATTCACAGATTTGTGAATGGCAAAGATTGATTTCTTTGCCATTTACCAAATAATGCACGCATTCCACAGAAAAAATACAAAATTACCTCTGTGTGCTTACACTCTCTGCGAGAAGTTCAGAAGCCAAGGGAAAACACAGAAGGCTTAGAAACCCCAAACAGAATATTGGTGTGCGTTGTACTAGATGGAGACAGTATGCTGCTGCTGCTAAGTCGCTTCAGTCGTGTCTAACTCTGTGCGACCCCATAGACGGCAGCCCACCAGGCTCCCCCGTCCCTGGGATTCTCCAGGCAGGAACACTGGAGTGGGTTGCCATTTCCTTCTCCAATGCATGAAAGTGAAAAGTGAAAGTGAAGTCACTCAGTCGTATCCGACTCTTAGCGACCCCATGGGCTGCAGCCTACCAGGCTCCTCCGTCCATGGGATTTTCCAGGCAAGAGTACTGGAGTAGGGTGCCATCGCCTTCTCCGGAGACAGTATAGAAACCAACTTTAACTTTTCAAAGAATAATTTACATGATCTACTGCAATCCACAGGAAAAAAGAAACTCCTAAATCAGGATATCAGTCCTGAACCAATTGGGTGGATTGAATGGCAATTCTAGACTTTTGTAATTGCCATAATACAGAAAGCAGGCTCTCTAGGCAATCAAGGGTTGCGACAAAGGGAACTCTTCATTACTTCTCCTTACCCTTCTGCCTCAGCACTCCTGTCACTGTACCTCATGGAGATTTCATGAAAATGAAATGAGCTACTATATATTTTAATACATTAAAAACATTTTAATGTTTCCCACGTGGCGCTAGTGGTAAAGAACACGCCTGCCAATACAGGAGATGTGGGTTCAATCCCTGGGTCAGGAAGATCCCCTGGAGGAGGATATGACAACCCACTCCAGTATTCTTGCCTGAAGAATCCCATGGACAGAGGAGCCTGGCAAGCTATGTCCATGGGGTACAAAGAGTCCTACATGACTGGAGCGACTTAGCATGCATGCTTATTAAAATGTCTATCAAAGATTTTGACACAGAGATACTTGATAAAATTCAGTTCCCTTATTTTGCCTTTTTTCCCCAGAAAAGAGTTAACAGAGCAAGACTAAGACGGCTATAAAGTCCTGCTTCCAAGATTGGTCCTTGGCTAACTTCTTAGAATTTGGCTTTCTTGTAGGTTCCCACCATTCCCTGACAGGTATTATTGGCTCACTGTGCCTAACCTGTGCAAACTATATGGTTTATGCTGAACAACCACTTTTCCTCTGGGAGTCTCAAATTTTCATCCAAGCTAGGCAGACAGTGCTTGTCTAACCAAGCGCCAATAAAAACCTTGGGCAATGAGTCTCTAATGCGCCTTCGTAATAGACAACACATCATAATTTAATTCTTGGTGGTACTGAAGGGATCCAATCCAGCCTTGAAACCCCTAGTCACAGTGCTTCAAATTCAGTTCAGCTTTCCAAAATCTCTTGTATACAAGCGTATGGCCTATCTCCTATTAGTTCTACATAAACCCCACATGCTCAGGAACTATAAACCTGAATATACACCTAAAATAATATTAGATTTAGAATAGCAATCAATTCTTTCTATTACAATTTACCAGTAGAGTTAGTTATCTAAAGAAAATATAACCGTATATTCTATATACAAAATTTCAGACTATATCCCTAGTGAAGTAAACATATTTTACATATGTAATTAATGCCCAAGGGTTTATGTCATATGCATAGTTATAGCAGCTTTCGTCTAGAGAAGTTTTAAATCAGGTATAGCCAAGATGACTACCTGAACCATACCAAAAAAAAAAAAAAAGAAAGAAACTTGTAGAATGCCTAACTTTTGAGCAATGCTCCTTTATAGCAAAATTTCCAAAAATAAAATAACTGTAAGGTCTATATAAAGGTAACTGGGTGAGATGACAAACAAATGGAATTCTGCATAAAACCAAGGTTGAATAAAGGTATTTTTAGTCATGTAAATAATCAAAGGGAATTCTCTGGTGGTCCAGTGTTTAGGACCGCACCATTTCAATGCAGAGGGCCTGGGTTCAGACACTCATTGGGGAGCTAAGAACTCACAAACCAAACAACAGCACCCCCCACCCCCCGAAAAGAAAAAGACTCAAAATTTTAACTTTCTTTTTGGCATGTGCTCACTAAAGTGAAAGAGTAAATGTAGAAAGAGAAAGAAAACAGGGCAAACAACAGTTGAAAGGGACAAACGGGATTCCTAAAATAATGGAGAAAACCCACTGGATAAATATGCAAGGCCCGCCAAGCCATCAGTCCAACTGGAGCAGAAATATGGATGGCTCCGGAAGTGATATCTTTCAGAAGACTATGGAACCTTTAGTTTGTTGATGTGCTTGTCCTCAATGGAAAGAATTTGTCTTTCTGTCAAAGAGTTTAAGGAATATTTTATGATCAATCCATTGAAAAGTTTCACAGGAGAAAAACAAACATTTTTAACTTAGAGGAAAATAAATAACTGTATTACTGTGTAGATTAATGCTGAATTCTATTTCAGTTCAGTTCAGTTGCTCAGTCGTGTCCGACTCTTTGCAACCCCATGAATGGCAGCACGCCAGGCCTCCCTGTCTATCACCAACTCCTGGAGTTCACTCAGGCTCACATCCAATCAGTCGGTGATGCCATCCAGCCATCTCATCCTCTGTCGTCCCCTTCTCCTCCTGCCCCCAATCCCTCCCAGGATCAGAGTCTTTTCCAATGAGTCAACTCTTCGCATCAGGTGGCCAAAGTACTGGACTTTCAGCTTTAGCATCATTCCTTCCAAAGAACACCCAGGACTGATCTCCTTCAGAATGGACTGGTTGGATCTCCTTGCAGTCCAAGGGACTCTCAAGAGTCTTCTCCAACACCACAGTTCAAAAGCATCAGTTCTTCGATGCTCAGCTTTCTTCACAGTTCAACTCTCACATCCATACATGACCACAGGAAAAACCATAGCTTTGACTAGATGGACCTTTGTTGGCAAAGTAATGCTCTGCTTTTGAATATACTATCTAGGTTGGTCATAACTTTTCTTCCAAGGAGTAAGTGTCTTTTAATTTCATGGCTGCAATCATCATCTTCAGTGATTTTGGAGCTCAAAAAAAAATAAAGTCTGACACTGTTTCCACTGTTTCCCCATTTATTTCTCATGAAGTGATGGGACCGGATGCCATGATTTTCATTTTCTGAATGTCGAGCTTTAAGCCAACTTTTTCACTCTGCACTTTCACTTTCATCAGGGGCTTTTTAGTTCCTCTTCACTTTCTGCCATAAGGGTGGTGTCATCTGCATATCTGAGGTTATTGATATTTCTCCCAGAAATCTTGATTCCAGCTTGTGCTTCAATCATAATTATAATACTACTATAATAAATATTGATTTAAAATTTAGGCATCATTATGTTGAGATTTGGAGGAAGAAAGGTTTGTGTATGTGTACGTAGAAAAAGAGAGGGCAGTGTCATAAATGAGTTAATTCTAATTTTCCAATAAATGAGAATTATAAATATCAATAGATCTTGTCATTGTGCCTAATATTGTAAAAGTTAACAGTCTAATCATATTTACTTAGAACTTATCAGTTAAATGTCTGAAAGTGATGAGATTGGTATCAGAGTAGCTGGAGATGGGAAGAGGTGGGATATAAGACCAGAAGGCTACAGCTATTTACAATAAACCTCACCTATATATATGTATCAGTTCAGTTCAGTTCAGTCGCTCAGTCGTGTCTGACTCTTTGTGACCCCATGAATCGCAGCACGCCAGGCCTCCCTGTCCATCACCAACTCCCGGAGTTCACTCAGACTCACGTCCATCAAGTCAGGGATGCCATCCAGCCATCTCATCCTCTGTCGTCCCCTTTTCCTCCTGTCCCCAATCCCTCCCAGCATCAGTCTTTTCCAGTGAAAATGTGTGTGTGTGTATATATATATACATATATATATACACACACACACAAATACACATATGTTGTAGAGAAGAGAATATAGCATTCACTGTGATAAATTGCTCATATATACAATGAGAGGACTTCCATCATAGCTCAGTCAGCAAAGAATCTGCCTGCAGTGCAGGAGACCTGGGTTCAAATCTTGGGTTGGGAAGATCCCCTAGAGAAGGAAATGGCAACCCACTCCAGTATTCTTGACTGGAGAATCCACAGACAGAGGAGCCTGGCAGGCTGTACAGTCCATGGAGTTGCAAGAGTTGGACATGACTTAATGACTAAACCACCATTACCACCACACACATATTTGTATACATGTGCATATAAACATTTATATATAAATATATGTGTATATTATATATTTTTAAAAAATAAAGATTTGATTTTAGAAAGCAAAAAGATAAACTAAATCAATTATGTAATTATTTACTATATGAAAAAAATCATGAGCAAAAGTCCTAAGGAAAATAGAATTTAGTAATAGATCAAATCATAAGTTGGAAAAAATAAAAACTATAAATAATTTATATGAATAATATAATATTTAAAAAGATCTATGACTAGTCTGATTTTAGCATGATATAATTCATAATAAATTTGAATGCCTAGAAGCAATACAGCATGCAAAATGGAGTTCCATTTTTCTCATATCTCTTAAATAAAAGGATCCTAGTGCATAGACTTTCAAAACTATTATAAAAATCCCCTTTCTACAATACATGTCTTCTCTAGAGTGTTAGATCACTTGATGCTCTCAGCCACTATAGAGAGCTAGTACTCAGGATAATTCATTCCAAGGTCCTACCTAGCCTTTGCCTCAGTATAACTGACTTAAATGACTCAAAATTCAGCCAGGAATAGGAAAGTAGTAGATTAAAGCTCTTTCGATGTGGTTCATTAAAATTTGGAAACCAAATAATTCGCTTGAAATAAGCCAGCTTCCTCACTTGTGTCACTCAAAGCACAAATATGAATTTCCAAATTGGCCGTGCAGACAGATCCTTGCAGCTCTTTGGTCCACATGCCTACCTCGACTGCAGCAGCAAAAGAATTGACTGAGATGAGGCAGAAATATGTATTTGAAACAAACATGTAACTCTGAATTAAAAGAAAAGTGATAATTTAGATTCAATGATTATCGTAAACACTGTATGGTTCAGACTGTGAGGAATCTGCGTGCAATGCAGGAGACCCAGGTTCAATCCCTGGGTCAGAAAGATCCCCTGGAGGAGAGTTTGCAACCCACTCCAGTAGTATTCTTGCCTGGAGAACTCCACGGACAGAAGAGCGTGGTGGGTTACAGTTCATGGGGTTGCAAAGAGTCAGACATGATGGAGCAATTAACACTTTCACTTTCATAAACACTGCACATATGGGTGGGGAAAAATTTAAGTCTTGTTTCCCATTAATTAGTGGAGGTAGTAAGTAAACATAAGAAAATATTTTTAATACCCAAGGTTGAATTCAGGATAAATCAGAAGGAACCAAGAATGGGAACCTGTATTGTACCACTACAGATTAAATCAGGTTTTCACGTCCAGTGTGAGGTAATGGTACCTTCTGGAAGGATGGAGAGTATTTCTGAATAGACATATATGACAGCATTATTTACAAATTTCCATGTTTTTGTAGTGAAAGTCTAAACTTAGTCCTTCCTATGAAGAAAAGTGGGTCTTATGAACCAGGAAGAAAAGCTTCTTATTTGAAGTAGTGTGTCCAAATACGCTGAGAGGTCGTAGGAAAACACATCTGATTTGTTGTCACTAACCCTTCCATGTTTCTGACACTATTGGTATCAGGTTTAAGGAGTCTTCCTCTATAGGCTCTATATTGTGGCTGCAGCTTGAGATGTCTGTTGCCCTAAGCAGTTTATTCAAATTTGGAGAAGTAGTTTTTCTATAGTCTCAAAATTTTGCCTTAGTTTTCTTCATTTAAGCTTTTATGTACAGTGGTTTAATAACTGTCTCTATTCTCCCATTCCCAACACACACACAAATAGTTTTTTGCAATTAGCATCTTTTATTGAACATGTTTATCATTTCTATTTTTTAATTTAGCATGCTTAAAGAATAGTTCACATAAAACATCCTCTAACACTGACTTATGAATAATCACATGGTCATGTATGGACGCTTTATGTCAGGAGTCCCCAACCTCTAGGATCAAATGCCTGATTATCTGAGGTGGAACTGATGTGATAATAATAGAAATAAAGTGCACAATAAGTAAAATATACTTGAATCATTCTGAAACCATCCCCCTCCATCCATGGAGAAATCATCTTCCATGAAGCCAGCCCCTGGTGCAAAATTTGGAGACTGCTGCTTTATACGATAGAGAAGGCAGTGGCAACCCACTCCAGCACTCTTGCCTGGAAAATCCCATGGACGGAGGAGCCTGGTGGGCTGCAGTCTATGGGGTTGCGAAGAGTCGGACACGACTGAGCGACTTCACTTTCACTTTTCACTTTCATGCATTGGAGAAGGAAATGGCAACCCACTCCAGTGTTCTTGCCTGGAGAATCCCAGGGATGGGGGAGCCTGGTGGGCTGCCATCTATGGGGTCGCACAGAGTCGGACATGACTGAAGCGACTTAGCAGCAGCAGCTTTATACAATGAAACATGAGAGAGAGAACTGTGTGAACTTACACAGTCTTATCACTGTGAGGATTCAAAACAACCTAAAAAGGTTGAAACCATAAGTAAACTTTTACTGTTTTTTGGAATATAAAATCATGTGTTTGTCTTCCTCAGGAGACATGATCTGTCCATTGGAATGGTGGTAGTTTTTGTAAGAACTTCTCAATTGTACACTCAGATGATGGATAAAATTGCCTTGATGGTGGGTTAAAAGAAGAAAAATGTAGTAGAGCAATATACAGAACTTCTCTAACTTCATTCTCAGTCACTGAAGACTTCAAAAGCCCTATGGTCAGTCCCTGTGGTCAGGTTCCTACTAAATCTTCCACTTATGTTATATGCCATTCTTCGGCTGGTGACCAGTGAAATCTTGATATGGTTGCTTCCAACTATCAGAGTGACACATTTATTCATTCAGCAAAATAGTTGTGAAACACAGTCTACATCCCAAGCATTATCCTATGTGCCTGGCATACTTTCATGAGCAAACAGAATCTCTGCCAACATAGAGCTTGTGTTCTAGCATAGGTGTTCTAGGGATAATGAGGTGTCAAAAAAATAATAGACATAACAAACAAGTAAATTACAGTATATATTAGAAGTGAGAAATGTTATGGTAAAAATGGAGTCAGGGAAAGGGAATTAGGAGTGCTGGGGGCTCTAGTTTCAATATCAAAAAAGGTCATTAAAATAATCCACATTATGATGAAAATGATGAGCAAAAACTTGAAGTGATAGGGAGTTTACCACTCAAGTATCTGGGTGAAGTGCATTGAAGCAGAGGGTCCTGCCAGTTCTTTGGCCAAAGGCAAACAGCAAAATTTTCACTCCAACTCCAATAGTCTGTCTCTATCATGTCCTAGATTTTCTGTAAGTAAAGAAAACCTAGTCAAGTCTTTACTTAGGAAGGATGAAGAAAAGAACAAGAGATGATAGAAATCAGAGGAAGAAGAGAAGAGAGCTGGCATTAAAATTTGGGTGAAAAGCATCTGTAGTGTCACCATTCAGGAATGGATATCACACTACTGCCACAGGAAAAAAAAAAATGTAACTGCCCCTGTTTCTTACCCAGACACACACACATATTTATGAAACAAACCCTTCTCTATGCTTCTTTACCCTGCTTTCTGCCATAGGAATGGCTAAGAAAAGTCATCTAGCCCAACATACAAAACACAAATGGACAGCATCATTTTGACTAAAAGTCTCCATGCATTTTCTGGAGTATATGTTGCATATTTATTGCTTCAGACTTTTAAAGTTGTTCTGAGTCTTCACAGTGATAAAATTGCATAAGCGTACATACTTTTTATCTCTCTCACACACATTTTGTCATGGAAAGAATCCATACATTTGATTTCTTCATAAACCAGTGTAGAGGTAAGCCTATGGTCAGGTCATTCTATTCTCTTGCTCTGGGTACATTCCCTGCTCGACCCGGCCCTGCTTCTCTCACATCACTACCCAATTTTTTTCATCACTAGGCTTAGTTAGTCCTTGGTAACTGATAAGTCCCCTGACACCAATTCCCTATAAATGGTAACCTCTCTCAGCAAACAAAGACTGCTGCTGTGTCCTACCCACCGCCTGCTGCACAGGGTAAGGTGTCACTCCAGGACTCTGTGTTAAGAGTCCCCTGTCGAGTAACCAACTGAGGTCTCTGTGGCTGTCTTCAGGCTCTTCGGTCTCAAGGCTGGGCAACTACAAGGCTTGCAAGCCTGCAGGGTGCAGCCCAACTGAAGGTAAGAGGCAAATTGCCCAAATCACCCAAAATGAGTATTCTGTAAAATTGTGTGTATGTGTGAAGGAGAAGAGATTCTACCCTGGATTTTTGTTCTTTGTCCATACAAAGGACAATCTTGTCCTCTTTCCTCATGCCTTAACGTCCTACTCCATACTGAAATATGACAGTGTTCTGGAAAGTGGCAGTATCAATTTTGATTCCCTACACCCTGAAAACATCTTTTTCAGTGGTCCCTTTTTAAAACTTGCCTTGAATTATCCTAATTTGAGCATACCATCTGTTTCCTGCTGGAACCGTGACTGATAAAAGCACCATCTCCCCTTCTTCTAAGCCCACAGAAATAATAAAGTATAAAATGATAAAAAGTGAAATGAAATATTGGTGTCCAAATAGGAAGATAAGCACTGCTATGGTCTCACAAGTAAAAGAGGAACACAATAATCTGTCCCCAAAAGCAGACCTATAGACCTCAGGCTTGAAAGTGAGGAGGTCTATTCCTTTGGATAATGAGGGGTAAAAGTTTTTCACCTGAGGACAAGGCGGACTGGGTCTAGGTCTCTTACATGAAAAGTGTGGTTACAGCTTTCCTTCTTTACTTACTGAAGGAGGCAAAAATAACCTCTCAAACTTGCCCTGAAGTGTGACTCCTTACATGAAGCTGAGAGTTTCCCTGGTGGCTCAGTGGTAAAGAATCTACCTGTCAAGCAGGATACATGGGTTCAGTCCCTGGGTTGGGAAGATCCTCTGGAGAAGGAAATGGCAACCCATTCTCGCCTGGAAAACGCCATGGACAAAGAGCCTGGTGGACTACAGTCCATGGCATCATACTAGAGTTGGACACGTCTTAGCGACCAAACAACAACATGAAGCTGAAAACTCAGAAGAGAAGGTTGTGGGACATATCCTGGCAGATAAAGACTTGAGACAAGCTAGTACCTCTCAGTGGCTGCAGTGTCCCAGATTATCAACTCATCAAGAACTTTGAGCTATGAAGGTGTGATTGCATCTGGACTGGGGCCCCTAGGGAGACAGGTAGAAACATTTACAAAATTTGTAGACATTGCAGTGTTTGAGAAAAGAAGGAGAAGGAAGAGCAAGAGAATGTAGGTTTCCTTGTTGATGAGCAATTCAGAACACATGAGTAAAACTAATTGCAAGTGAAGCAAGAAAATCAACCAGCTGAATTCTCCCTGGAAAAACTGAAAACCATAGAACTATCAAAAATGACTTTTAAATGTGTGTATTAATGTGTTGTATTAATGATATTAAATAATTGTATATTAAAAATAGGAAAATCATACTAAGAGACATGTAGAGAAGATTCATGAGTTCAAAAGTAGTCCAATAGTGGTAAATAGAAGAAAGTGGCGGGGGTGGGAATCATTGAAGAGACACTAGCTAGGAATCTGCCTGAATGGAAGAGACACATGCATCCTTATACTGAAAGTGCATATCAAGTGCTGTTCAGGATAAATAGAAAAGTCCACTTCTATTTCTTAAAGACAGAAGTGATACTTCAAATAGTTAACTATCTGAGTGAAACAGGCAACATTGCATTGCAGGATTACAAGCCTTAAGGCTAAAGCAGAACGCAGAATTCCCATCCTGAAGTTTCTTAAAATTACAGTTTTTTGGTTCACAGGGAAATCTAGAGGTTTCAGGAAATGGGCTGAGTATACAAGTCAGGGGCTTTGGCTAGTAGCTATGTACTAAAAGCTGTGGAAGAATTTTAGTATTCTGCAATGAGTACAGTCTTACTGATAAACAGCAATACCGCCTCCTGCCTATACTGTTTGGCTGACTTGTCCCCTTCCCCTGTTGATAATACAATTGCTGTTTCTCTTCTCCTTATCATTTGCCTAGGCAACTGTAATGTTCTATTAACTAATCCAGATCCCCACATCCTTTCCTCACAGTTCTGCTCTAGATAGTGATGATTCAAATCTTGTCTGTTAGTGTTTTCTCTTGTTATACTTTTGATAATACCAACATAACTGAGGCATTCAAAAAAGAGCAGTTGTTTTATTTTTGCATCTTTATTTTAAATAGAGTAAATATGTGCTGTGGGGGAGGCGTGCTGGGGGTATTGTATGGAAAGCATCATTGAAAGCAGCAAAATTCCAGAAGAAACAAAATAGCATTAAGAAAACACCTTTAAAAACATATTTTTTTTATTACCTTGAAAATTTGGAGAAGAAAGTATCATTCATCTTTTAGCATAACTGATATAATTGTGCAGTCTCACGTCTGGGAATAGATCTTAATTGATAGCTGTGTGGAAGGTGGTAAAAGCTCAATATTTAAGATAAACCCATTGTGTCATTTTAATTTGTAGCATTGTGTATTTTTCAAGACAATGGGTGATATTTAGTTTTTTCCATCTTAGAAGATTTAAAGATGTTTTTGGCTTAAGCATAAATTCAACTTGCATCTTATTAAATAGTAAACAAAAAATACCTGCTAATATATATATTATGAGGATCTTTTCATGTGCTTTCAATGTACAACTAGCTTCTGTCACACAGATAGCAATTATCTGCTAATTTATGCAGTTTAAAACTCATTTGGAAATTAAAATGACCCCATAACACACATCTCAATTTATTCATGGTGGTCACTTTGTGAGAGTGAAGATAAACAAATAATATTTTATAAATTTCTTAGCATTCTCCTTTCTAGGTCAGGTCTCTTTAAAACAATTATGTGACTTTCTTTTAAACAAACTTATTTCTACTATTACACTATTTAATACTTAATATTCAGTCAATTTTATTTTTTAATGAAAACATCTATTTCTTTAAAACATTCACATAATTTTTCATAGTGATTCCAAAATAAAATAATGCTAGTATTTTATGATTAAAGATTGGATTCCTGATTTTGGAGAATTCTGAATATAATTTTAGAATTAATGGATAGGATATTAAAAAGCATGACTGAAAATTCAAGAGGCATGTTTCATTGCTTGATACAAATCTACAAATGCACTTCTAATTTCTGTTTCTTAAATTTTCAGAGTGAATAAGCAAGTTTTTCTCACAATAAATGTTACTTCATCATATGTTACAGATCTGCTAATATTAACCAATATGAGTTTCAAATAATAACATTAAATTTTATTTACAAACAGAATTATCTGTATATATACATAGCAATGCATAGTAATATTATATTCATTATTATTATCACCATAATAATTGTGACAATAATATTTTCACCATAGTTAAAGCTAATGTGTGTTCTAAAAATAAGAAGTAATATTTCAAACAAATAGCAGGAAGTATTATTTCACTCAAAGGATTGAAATTCTAATTCTTGAGTTTACAGGACATTGTAAATCCTTAAAAATATTAAGGATCCCAACTTACATCATGTTGGGATTTAGGCATAAGCCATTTTAAAATAAAGAGACAAACATTAACCAAAGTGAAGATTTTTATTCTTACTTATTTTTAAAATTGTTTATAACAATGGCCTTCCTACACAAGTAGTTTTGAGATCATAAAGGTTTTAATATTCCCATTAGAATTGAATCCCAAGAAGAACAGGAATTATTTTCTGCTTTATTCATCTTTGCATTACCAGGATCTCATAGGTGTCCAATAAATATTTGTGGTGTGGCAAAGAATTTGTATTCAATTAATGTTTATCTAATATCTTTAATTAAAAATTGATTCTTAGAATGCTGATTCAACATATAAGACTTCATTTTTTAAAAATTAATGACAGACAAAAGGTTCTATTCTTGATATATGGAGAAAGAACACAGCAAATCAAGTGAGAGCATGAACAGAAAAGTTACAAAACAATATAAACAATTGATAAACACTAACAGAACATTCCATCTTGCTAACAAGTGTCATAAAACCATTCAAATACTATAGTTTATCCTTATAAAATTGGGACTCTTTTTAAATGACAGTACCTAGTTTGGATGTGAGTAAGGAAGAGCAAATTGATATCAACTCTAAAGAACTAAAAAAGTCCTTTTGAACATTTTAAGATTTACTTCAAAATTGTTTCGAGCAATCCCTAACCACAGGTACAGGCTCTAAAAACTAGTCACCTTTATGAAGAATCGGGTCTACTGAGGGGGAAAATGTGGCTGATACCAAGTCTAGGACAGGAAAACTTGTCACACCAGAAAACAAGTTTATCAAAGACCACCAGTATCATGTCAAAAAGACACAGGAGCCAAGTCAAAGATTCCCACTGGCCAAAGATGGAACCATTTTAGAATTCTAAAAACTGATTTTAAAAAATTACATGTGAATACGTTTCTGTATTTTTTAATCTTAAGGATGATTGATAGATATTTTAAAGCTATATTCCAAAGGAAAATCTAATATTCTATAACCACTGTGATATAAGCACAGTACTATTTCAGTACAGCAAAGATTAATGCATAACCAAATCTATGAAAAAATGGAAAGCTTTTGTATATAAAAAGTGATTTTTACATTTGAAATCAATAACCTATACCATTTCATAGCAATTTAATTATATTTATCATGTATACATTCAAAATTTTAGTACTTAAATCCTACCTTTAGCTACATCTTCAAAATCACTTACTTTGGCTATACTTTCCTTTTTAAGTAAATGATGAATTCTATATCATTTCATTCAAATTTAGATTATGTTAAGAAATTTTTAAACTCCTGCTCCTGGTATACTCTTGTCTTATTATTCAATATATAAAAATCTATCACTTTCAGTGTTGGAAACTCAGATTCCATATCAGCCCTTTAGGGCTATCATTGAACCAACAAAACACTCATTAATCTCCACCTGGATTAAGACCAGCATCTATAGAATTCTGGATAAAATGACTCACTCTTCTCAGTTCTCTCATACAACCTGATACCATATAGATTGCCCAAATGTCTCAGATAAATAAAGAAGACAAACCATCTTTCTACAGAAATTAACATCCAATTGCTCAGAACTTCCTGCCAATGTTAAACTTGATAGAAATTTATTTATTTAAATAATCCTAGAATTCTACATGAAATCACTAACTTCCAAGGGACCAATTTATTTTCAAAACAGTGAAAGGAGATGTTCAGTTTAATCGAGAAGATTAAACAGCAAATTTTAAATAAAATGCCAAATTGAGTTTGCTCTCTCTCAAATTACTCACGTAAATTATTTTAGAGAATGTAGGCAGCTTAAAAATGCATATACCTCATTGTTTCTCAAATCTGAGCATGCTTAAGAATCACCAGGAGAGTTTGTTAAAATACAGATTCCTACATCCCTCCTGCAGAGATTCTAAAAGTATGATTGAGTTCACTTGGAAGAGAGTTCTAGAATTTGCATTTCTAACAAGCTCCCAGGTGGTGCTTATGGCCAATTGGAGCAGCTAGAAGTCAGCACTCCCAGTCGAATCTGTCTTGGTCCTAAGATAGTTTGGCACTAATTTTTCTCCAATCCGTTTTTCCCCTTCCAACCACTCTCCCTTATTTTTAACAACACCTTCTTTTATGTCAGTTTTTATTTTTAAATGCCCTGGGAGCTACTATTCACATGCTATTCCTTTACCCAGAAGATGACCTTAAGTAGTTCTGATTATCATTTCACTGAAAGAAACACTCTACTATAGATACAAGTTTAAGCAGCCTCTGGGTCTTGGTCATTATACCATACACTGCTGAAATTATAGATAGCTTCATTTCAGTATCTCAAGAAAATCTTTTTGCTTTGGGTGATAGTGTTTATGTGGCACAATCCAAAGTAAGAGTCTTGATCTGATGTTGCCTTGGAGTTTGAAAAGCTTTGCTCCCTTAATAAACTTGTTGGAAATTGTACAATATCCATTTTCTCATTATTTTACTTCCTTTGAAATCATGTTCCATAGATTTAAGACTTATATAGTGTTATGTTAGTTACTAGTTTATGTGAGATGTCTATATAGTATAGTGAGACTAACAGAAAAAAATAATAGCAGATACAAATATGATAAGATTTCTAGGATAAAAAATATATATGCATGCTTATAATTTATATGTGTTGTGTTAGTCACTCAGTCGTGTCCGACTCTTTGCAACCCCATGGACTATAGCTTGCCAGGCTCCTCTGTCCATGGAATTCTCCAGGCAAGAATACTGGAGTGGATTGCTGTTCCCTTCTCCAGGGATCTTTCTGACCCAGGGATTGAACCCACGTATCCTGCACTGCAGGCAGATTCTTTACCACCCAAGCCACCAGGGAAGATATAGTAGTAGCGTATATCTGTTAATCCTAAACTCATAACTTATCCCTCCCGCCTCTCTTTGGTACCTGTAAATTTGCATTCTATGTCTGTGAGTCTGTTTCTGTTTTGTAAATAAGTTCATTTGTATCATTTTTTTTCATTCCACATTTAACTGACGTCATATGATATTTGTCTTTCTGACTTAGTATGGTAGTCTCTAGGTTCATCTGTATTGTTGCAAATTACATTATTTCCTTCTTTCTGTGGCTCAGTGTATATGCATACCACATCTCTATCCATTCATCTCTCGATAGACCGCTGGCTTCCTCCATGTGTTGGCAATTGTCAAGAGTGCTGCAATGAAGAGGGATGCATATAGCCTTTAAAATCGTGTTTTTTTATGGATATATGCCCAGCAATGTGATTGATGGATCGTATATCTATTTTTAGTTTTTTAAAGGAAATTCCTTACTGTCCTTCATAGTGGTTGTACCAATTTACATTCACACTAACAGTGTAGGAGAGTTCCCTTGTCTCCACGCCATAGTCAGCATTTATTTTTGTAGATTTTTTGATGATGGCCATTCTGACTGAAGTTAGGTGATATCTCATTGTTGTTTTGATTTGAATTTCTCTAATAACTAGTGATGTTGATCAGGTTTTCATGTGCCTCTTGGCCACCTGTATGACTTTGAAGAAATGTCTATTTAGGTCTTCTGCCCATTTTTTATTCAGTTGTTTATATATATATATATATATATATATATATATATATATATGGTTTCTTTTCCTGTACAAGAGCATTTAAGTTAAATTAGGTCCCGTTTGTTTACTTTTATTTCCATTACTCTAGGACACAAATCCAAAAAATATTGCTGCAGTATATGTCAAAGAGTGTTCTGCCTATCTTTTCCTCTAGGAGTTTTATAGTATCCAATTTTACATGTAGGTCTTTAATTCTTTTAGGACATATGTTTGTATGTGGTGTTAGGGAATATTCTAATTTCATTCTTTTATATGTTGTCAAGTTTTCTCAGCACCATTTAATAAAGACACTATCTTTTCTCCATTGTATAATCTTGCCTCCATTGTTGTTGATTGCCACCATATATGCATGGGTTTATTTATGGACTTTCTTTCCTATTCCACTTGTCTATGTGTTTGTTTTTGTACCAATATCATATTATTTTGATTATTGTAGCTTTGTCAGGGAGCCTGATTTCTGCAGGTCCATTCTTCTTTCTCAAGATTGTTGGCTATTTGGGGCTCTTTGTATTCACATACAAATATTAAAATTATTTGTTCCAGTTCTGTGAAAAATTTCATTGGTAATTTAATAGGAATTGCATTGAACCTGTAGATTGCCTTGGGTAGTTTGGTCATTTCAACAATATTGATTCTTCCAATCCAAGAAACCAGTATATCTTTCCATCTGTTTATGTCATCTTTGATATCTTCCATCAGCGTCTTATAATGTTCAGAGTACAGGCTTTTTGCCTTCTTGATGCTACTGCTGCTAAGTCACTTCAGTTGTGTCCGACTCTGTGCAACCCCATAGACAGGCAGCCCACCAGGCTCTGCCATCCCTGGGATTCTCCAGGCAAGAACACTGGAGTGGGTTGCCATTTCCTTCTCCAAAGCATGAAAGTGAAAAGGGAAAGTGAAGTTGCTCAGTGTCTGACTCTTCACTACCCCATGGACTGCAGCCCACCAGGCTCCTCCGTCCATGGGATTTTCCAGGCAAGAGTACTGAGTGGGGTGCCATTGCCTTCTCGGTTTTGCCTTCTTAGGTAGGCTTATTCTTAGTTTTTTATTTTTCTGTTGTTGTTGCAGTGGTAAATGGGAATGTTTCCTTACTTTCTGATCTTTTGTTGTTAGTGTATAGCCATGCAATAGACTTATGTAATATTAATTTTGTGTCCTGCAACTTTACTGAATTCACTAATGAACGCTAGTGCTTTTCTGGTAGTATCTAGGATTTTCTGTGTATATTATAATGTCACCTGTCAACAGTTTTACTTCTTTCCAATTTGGATTCCTTTTATTTGTGTTTCTTCTCTGATTGCTGTGTCTTGGACTTCCAAAACTATGTTGAAAAAAACTGGTAAGAGTGGACATCCTTGTCCTGTTTTTGATCTTAGAGGAAATGCTTTTATTTTTTAACTGTTGAGTGTGATACTAGCTGTGCATTTGTCATATATGGCCTTTTTATGTTGAGGTGTGTTCCCTTTATGTTCACTTTGGGGAGAGCTTTTATCATAAAGTTTATGTCTTTTGGCTGAAGCATTTAATCCCTTTGTATTTAAGATAATTAACAATATGTATGTCCTTATTGCCATTTGTTAACTGTTTTGCATTTTTTTGGTAGAATCTTTTCTATCCCATTCTTTTTTTGTTCTCTTGTGATTTGATAATTATCTTTAGTGTTATGTTTGGATTCCTTTTTCATATATATATTTTTATAAATTTTTGGTTTGCAGTTACCATGAAGTGTTTGTTCAGTAGTTTATACACACACACACACACACACACACATATGATTGTTTTAAGTCATTGATCTCTTAATTTCAAATTTAAAAACCCTTTATTTGTACTCTCCTCCCTCCATGATTACTGTTTTTGAGGTCATATTTTACATCTAATTTTTTTTGTGGATCCCTTAACTGCTTATTGTGGATACAGATTATTTTACTAGTTTTGCCTTTTAACCTCCCTACTATTTTTGTGTGTGGATTATTTTCTACCTTTACTTTATGGTTGCCTTTACCAGTGATTTTTCTTTTTTGTAGTTTTCTTATATCTAGCTGTGACTTTTTCTTTTTTGCCCAGAGAAGTATCTTTAACATTTGTTGAAAAGCTGGTTTGGTGATGCTGAATTCTATTAGCTTTTGCTTATCTGTGAAACTTTTCATTTCTTCATCATATCTGAACAAGAGCCTTGCTGGGTAGAGTGTTCTTAGTTGTAAGTTTTTCCTTTATATCCCTTTAAATATGTCATGCCACTCCCTTCTGGCCTGCAGCGTTTCTGCTGAAAAATCAACTGATAACCTTATGGATGTCCCCTTGTGTATGATTTGTTGCTTTTCCATTGCAGCTGTTAATATTCTCTCTTTATCTTTAGTTTTTGTCATTTTGGTTACAGTGTATCTTTGCCTCTTCCTCTTTGTGTTAATCCTATGTGGGACTCTGGTTTCTTAGACTTTAGTGACTGTTTCTTTTTTCCCCCAGGTTAAGGACTTTTTTAGCTATAATTCTCTTCAAATATTTTCTTAGGCCTTTTCTCTCTGCTGCTGCTGCTGCTACTGCTGCTAAGTCACTTCAGCCATGTCTGACTCTATGCGACCCCATAGACAGCAGCGCACCAGGCTCCCCATCCCTGGGATTCTCTAGGCAAGAATACTGCAGTGGGTTGCCATTTCCTTCTCCAATGCATGAAAGTGAAAAGTGAAAGTGAAGTCGCTAGCGACCTCACGGACTGCAGCCTACCAGGCTCTTCCATCCATGGGATTCTCCAGGCAAGAGTACTGGAGTGGGGTGCCATTGCCTTCTCCGTCTAGGACCCCTAAAATGTGAATATTAGTGCACTTGATGTTTTATCAGAGGTTTCTCATACAGGCCTTATTCATTTTCATTCTGTTGTTTTTTTTTTTTTTTCTATTCAGTTCAGTTCACTTCAGTCGCTCAGTTGTGTCTGACTCTTTGCGACCTCATGAATCTCAGCACGCCAGGCCTCCCTGTCCATCACCAACTCCCGGAGTTCACTCAGACTCACATCCATTGAGTCAGTGATGCCATCAGCCATCTCATCCTCGGTTGTCCCCTTCTCCTCCCGCCCCCAATCCCTCTCAGCATCAGGGTCTTTTCCAATGAGTCAACTCTTCGCATGAGGTGGCCAAAGTACTGGAGTTTCAGCTTCAGCATCATTCCTTCCAAAGAAATCCCAGGGCTGATCTCCTTCAGAACGGACTGGTTGGATCTCCTTGCAGTCCAAGGGACTCTCAAGAGTCTTCTCCAACAACACAGTTCAAAAGCATCAATTCTTCTGCGCTCAGCCTTCTTCACAGTCCAACTCTCACATCCATACATGACCACAGGAAAAACCACAACCTTGACTAGACGGACCTTAGTCGGCAAAGTAATGTCTCTGCTTTTGAATATACTATCTAGGTTGGTCAGAACTTTTCTTCCAAGGAGTAAGCGTCTTTTAATTTCATGGCTGCAGTCACCATCTGCAGTGATGTTGGAGCCCAAAAAAACAAAGTCTGACACTGTTTCTACCGTTTCCCCATCTATTTCCCATGAAGTGATGGGGCCAGATGCCATGATCTTCGTTTTCTGAATGTTGAGCTTTAAGCCAACTTTTTCACTCTCCTCTTTCAATAAGAGGCTTTTTAGCTCCTCTTCACTTTCTGTCATAAGGGTGGTGTCATCTGCATATCTGAGGTGATTGATATTTCTCCTGGCAATCTTGATTCCAGCTTGTGTTTCTTCCAGTCCAGCATTTCTCATGATGTACTCTGCATAGAAGTTAAATAAGCAAGGTGACAATATACAGCCTTGACGTACTCCTTTTCCTATTTGGACCCAGTCTGTTGTTCCATGTCCAGTTCTAACGGTTGATTCCTGACCTGCATGCAGATTTCTCAAGAGGGAGCTCAGGTGGTCTGGTATTCCCATCTCTCTCAGAATTTTCCACAGTTTATTGTGATCCACACAGTCAAAGGCTTTGGCATAGTCAATAAAGCAGAAATAGATGTTTTTCTGGAACTCTCTTGCTTTTTCCATGATCCAGCGGATGTTGGCAACTTGATCTCTGGTTCCTCTGCCTTCTTTAAAACCAGCTTTTCTATTCAGTGACAGAGAATTCCATTACTCCAAATTCTAATTCATTGATCAGTTTTCTTGTAGCTAATCTACTACTGATTCCTTCTAGTGTACTTTTCACTTTAATTATTGTATTCTTCTTCTCTGGTTGTTCTTTATATTTTCTAACTGTATTAAAAACTTTTAATTTCCCCTTTTTGGTATCTATTCTCTTCCTGAATTCTTTGATCATCTTTATGATCATTATTTTGAGCTCTTTCTTGGATAGATTGCCTATGTCCAAGTATAACTTAGTTCTGCTGGTGCTGCTGCTGCTGCTGCTAAGTCGCTTCAGTCATGTCCGACTCTGTGTGACCCCATAGATGGTAGCCTACTGGGCTCCCCCAACCTTGGGATTCTCTAGGCAAGAATACTGGAGTGGGTTGCCATTTCCTTCTCCAGTGCATGAAAGTGAAAAGTCAAAGTGAAGTTGCTCAATCGTGTCTGACTCTAGAGACCCCATAGACTGCAGCCGACCAGGCTCCTCCATCCATGGGATTTTCCAGGCAAGAGTACTGGAGTGGGGTGCCATTGCCTTCTCCAAGTTCTTCTAGGGTTTTGGAATTTATTCCTCCACTACCTAATTTTATCTATGTTTCTATTTGTATTTTTTGTATGAGTAGGTTGGTTAAGTTCCTAACCTTGGAGAAGTGGCTCTCTGTGTAGGAAACATTCTATGCATCCCAGCAGTGCATTCCTCTCTCACCACCTAAGCTATGCGCTCCATGAGTTCCCTCTAATACGACTACATTGGTCCTTCTGCTGTGGTAGACTGACTGTGTGGACAGCTTAGTAGGTTTGGTAGGTTTTGTTGGGCCCTAGTCCAGTTGGTGTTCTTGTCTGGAGAATCCCAGCGATGGGGGAGCCTGGTGGGCTGCTGTCTACGGGGTCGCACAGAGTCGGACATGACTGAAACAAATTAGCAGCAGCAGCAGCAGTCCAATTGGTTGGGCTTCCAGGTGGCGCTAGTAGTAAAGAACCTGCCTGTTTACACAGGAGACATAAGAGATGAAAGTTCAATTCCTGGGTTGGGATGATCCCCTGGAGGAAGGCATGGCAACCCACTCCAGTGTTCTTGCCTCGAGAATCCCATGGACAGAAGAGCCTGGAGAGCTACAGTCCATAGCATCACAAAGAGCCAGCCATGACTGGAGCAACTTAGCATGCATGTATGCAGTCCAATTGGCTTCCAGACTCTGCTCTGTATGGATACTGCCAGATGCTGCTTAGCAAGTTCCGGTTATGAAGTGACTGGTTGTGGAACCCTAAGGGGCCCCACAGACAGTGCTGGCTCACTGGTGGATGGAGTCAGAGCCCCAAAGACTCTGGGGCTGTTGCCCACCCACTGGCAGGTGAAGCCAGGTCCCAGGGTTACTGCCAGACTACTGGCAGGCAGGGCTGATTCCTAGAGAGTCTGGCTACAAGGCCCAGGGATCCTAGAGCTCATTTTGGATTGTTCTGGGGAAAGAGAAGTCCTAATACAGTTGGGTATGGTGTCCTATCCAGGGTGTCCTGAAGGTTATGTTGGCCTTCTGTTAAGTAGTCTGGGTCTAGCTGGTCCCAAAATAGGTTCTGGCCTATACTGGCAGGCTCATCCCTCAGGCTGCAGTATCATGGTTTTCTTGCACCTAGTGTCTGCCCCCTGGTAGGTGAGACTCATCTAGGGGCTTGTGCAGGTTTCCTGACAGGAGGAATCAGCTCCTGCCCATTGGTGGTTGGCTCTGGGTCTTGGCCCTCTGGTGGGCAGGGCCCTGTCTACAGGCAACAGTGGGCTCAGGAAGTCCTTAGGCAGCCTGTCTGCTAAGCGGTAGGGTTGTGCCTCCACCCCACTAGTTTGGCCTGAGGCATCCCAGCACTGGCATCCACAGGCTGTTGGGTGGGACCAGGCCTTGGCATAAATAAGCCAAGATGCCCATTGCCAGCAACAGGCGTGTTCACTTGGCTGGACATTCCCAAATATGTTTTCCTCCCGTATCTCTATCTCCAAAGTGAGTCACAGCCACCCCCTACTTTTCTAGGGGGCTCTCTAGCAGGTAGTCTGGCCCAGGCTCCTATCAAATTATTGTTTTTACCCTGGGTCCAGTGTGTATAAGATTTTGTGTACACCTTTTAAAAGCAAAGTCTCTATTTCCCCCAGTCCTTTGGGGCCTGAAGTTAAGCCCTCCTCCATTTGGCATTCAGAGCCAAATGCTCCAGGGGCTCATCTTCCCAGTGCTGTACCACTAGGCCAGGGCACTAAGGTCTCACTCCTCTGGGAGAACTTCTGAAAATACAATTATTCTCTAATCTGTGGTTTGTCCCCCTACAGGAGGGTATGGGATTTGATTATATCATAAGTGCATCTCTTCTACCTGTCTCAGTGTTGTTTCTTCTTTGTCTCTAGTTGTAGAAGAGCTTTGCTGGTAGATCTCAATCTTTTTTATCAGTGGTTGTTCTGCAGATAGTTGTGATTTTGGTGTGTTCATGCGAGGAGATGAGTAGAAAGAGTTTAGGCTCTGCTACTCAATTATCTTGCCCACTCTCCTGCCAGAAAGTATTTTGATAAATCACTGGAGACTGAATATGAGGTGCTAAGGGAGTCTGAGCAATAATAACAAAGGAGATGACTTTTTAAATAAACATTTTGTTGCTTACTCTATGCCAAGAACTATTGTAGGTACCAATACATGTTGACTCATTTAATTGTCTTAACTACTCTTGTGAATTATGAATTATTTTCTCCTCACTTTTACAAATGATGATCCTGAGGTATAGAAGTTAAGTGCCTTATTCAAGGTCGTGCCTCTGTAGGCAGAGCTGGGATTTGAACTAAGGAAGCCTCAACCCTCAGTCCGTGCCACAACCAGCATACAATACTGACTTTATTGATAAAAACTTTTGTAGGTGTTTTCTATTGTTTGAATGTTTTTTTTTTCTATGAAAAAGAAGGGAAATGGAGAAAAAATGAAACAGTAAGAAAAAGAAATCATAGAGATGGAAAAAAGCTCTGCCTTCAGAGCTGGTGTGACTGAAAGTTTTTTTTTTTTTTTAAAGAATTTCATACTGTACAAGTATGAGAATCTCATACTCATCAAGTACAGTCTCATTCTGCTACTGCACAATAGGCCAGTAAGACAAGCTGCTGGGGAAAGAAAGAACTTGATTTGGAAATCCAGAAGTCTGAGAAGTTAGTGGACCAGAGAACCATCTTACCCAAGTTAGGATTCAGGCTTCTTTCGTACTAAAAGGGGAGGAATGTGGTTGATCGTTATAAACCTCTTGGTGTCAGAATCCTTTTTATTCTTATAGCTGTCCAAATAGACCAGGCCAGATATTCCTGCAAACCTCCAATGGGACAAGTGTTATTACATGTTCTGCAACTTTTTATCTCTATATGAATGGGAAAGAGTTATATCTTTAAAGGTCAGAGCTTTAAGAACTGGGCTATCCTGTGTATTTCAGTCTATAAGCAATATTCTAAACTTGCAGCAAAAGCAATAGAATACAAAGGTTAAACTAAAAAAAAAAAAGATCCAATGGGAGTTAGATTTTTTCTTCCTGTTATAAGAATAGAAGTATTTTACATGACATTTACATTCTTTTATTCTTCAGTGAATATTATGGCCCCCTCTCATGATGCCAAATCCACAGTAAATCTAAAATCATAGTCTTATAGAAAACAGCAAAGGGGTAAATTTTACCTCTGGGTTATTGCTGTACAGGATGTAGATTTCATGGGGGCACACACACAGAGACACACAGACACAGACACAGACACACACATGAAGCAAGAGCCCCAAATTAATCAGCTAATCATAATCCCAGGTAGTCTCAGAAATCTTGGATCAGGCTTTGGACTTCCAGGCTATGGAAATGTGATTAAAATAAAACTTTTCTATATCTCAAGAGGAAGGGAGTTCCAATAGACACTTGCATTTCATTAAAAAAAATCTTTTATTGAAGTGTAGTTGGTTTACAATATTGAGCTAATGCCTGCTGCACAGCACAGCGACTCAGTTATACACATACATGCATTCTGTGTTTCTATCATCTTCAGTTATGGTTTATCCTAGGAGATTAGATATGGTTCTCTGTGCTTCACAGTAGGAGCTTGTTTACCCATTCTAAACGTAATAGCTTGCATCTACTAGCCCCAGACTCCTAGTCAGTCCCTCTCCCACCCTCCCTCCCCCTTGGCAACCACAGGTCTGTTCTCTGTGAGGTTGCTTCTGTCTTGTAGGTAAGTTCATTTGTGCCATATTTCAGATTCCACATATAAGTTATAGCATATGGTATTTATCGTTCTCTTTCTGACTGACTTCACTTGGTAAGATGATCTCTAGTTGCATCCACGTTCTGCAGCTGGCATTATTTCATTCTTTTTTATGGCCAAGTATTGCATTGTGCGTATGTACCATGTCTTCTTCATCCATTCATTTGTTGATGGACATTTGGGTTGCTTCCATGACTTGGCTACCATGAATAGGGCCACTGTGAGCATAGAATGGCAATGAAACATGTATACTATCATGTAAGAAACGAATCGCCAGTCTATGTTCGAATAGGATACAGGATGCTTGGGGCTGGTGCACGGGGATGAGCCAGAGAGATGGTATGGGGAGGGAGGTGGGAGGGGGGTTCAGGATTGGGAACTCATGTACCCCTGTAGCGGATTCATGTCAATGTATGGCAAAACCAATACAGTATTCTAAAGTGCAATAAAGTAAAAATAAAATTTAGAAAAAAAGAAGTGCATGTATCTTTTGGAATTATAGTTTTGTCCAGTATATGCACAGGAGTGGGATTGCTGAATCATATAGCAACTCTACTTTTAGTTTCCTGAGGCGCTTCCATGCTATTTTCCATAGTGGCTGTAACACTGTGCTGAAAGCATTTCAAGTTAAGAAAAATATTTTCTTTTTCTCCACAATAAATTGAGGATGAGGATGGCCTATATTAGCTAATTTTAATAATGAAGCACCATTACTCAAATGCCACAAGTATCTATTTTAGTTATAATAGAAAACTACATGAATATTTTTAACATTAAGCTAAGATTAATAAACAAGAACACTTTCAAAGACTTTTCTGTGTCAGTGGACAACACAGTTTCCATCAGATAGGTAATTCCCATTCCAGTTTACTTTCAAACTATAGGATGTGCTTTTTTCTATCATAAAGATATATTTCCATGGGGCAAAAGTAAATCATTTTCTTTCATCTATAAAGCCAAAATTCTCTTATATGTGGCTGCTGCTGCTGCTGCTGCTAAGTCACTTCAGTCATGTCCGACTCTGTGCGACCCCATAGACAGCAGCCTGTCAGGCTCCCCCGTCCCTGGGATTCTCCAGGCAAGAACACTGGAGTGGGTTCTTATATGTGGCACCACAGTCCAAACAAGAACAAGAGGGTTGAATAAGGGCCATTTCCAGGCTGGTGACCTGGTTTCTTATGCATACTGGCCATTATTTTGCATTAGAGTCCCTGAGGATTCCCAGACAGGGCTTTAGCAGGTGAGCTTCCTGGCAGCGTCAATGAGAGCACTGATACACTTATCTCAGATAGATGATATCCTGTGCATATTTTGCATCTCTTTGTTCTTCCAAGGAAGTGCTTCCAGCTCACCACTTACACTGTTCCCATTGGTCTGGATGTTTGCACAGACTTATTTGTTGCCCACACAACTAACTTTTTTGGTTGTTTCTTCTTAGTTGTCACAAACTTTTTAAAAGACTAAGAAACTTCAGTGACTTAAAAAGAAAATATTTTTGTTCATTCAATAATTAAAACTGTTATGGTGAAGATCAATATAATCTTAACCCTATGCTAGGCATTCTGGGATTTATAGATAATAATAACAGTTTTCATTGTTTGCCACTTTGGTAAGAGATTTTTTTTTTTTAATTTTTGTATTAGATCCTCTGGTGGCTCAGCTGGTAAAGAACCTGCTTGCAATGTGGGACACCTGAGTTTGATCCCTGGTTTGGGAAGATCCTGTGGAGAAGGGAATGGTAACCCACTCTAGTATAATTGCCTGAAGAATTCCACAGACAGAGGAACCTGGTAGGCTACAGTCCATGGGGTCGCAAAGAGTCGAACATGACTGAATGACTAACACTTTCACTTTCTTTTCATTATAGCTAGTTAACAATATTGTGACAGTTTTAGGTGAACAGCAAAGGAACTCAGCCATACATATACATGTATTCATTCTCCCCCAAAATCCTCTCCCATCCAGGCTGCCACAGGACATTGAACAGAGTTCCCTGTGCTATACAGTAGGACCTTATTGGTTATCCATTTGAAATATGCCAGTGTGTACATGTTGACCCCATACTCCCTAACTCAATACACCATCATGTTTAAACCTCATTACAGCTGTATTAGATATATTGCTGAGGCATGAATTAGGAAACTGAGGCTCAAAGAGGTTATGAATTTTCCACAAATCCAAACAGCCTCTAGATTATAAAGGCTAGGTATTATTTCTGCTTATGTGACTCCAGGATTCTTTCTGTTAATACTTAAAGTAACAAATGGTTCTGGCCCTCAAGAAGTTTACACTTTAGAGACATACAGAACTCAGTTTAAGAAAAATCAGAATGATTAAGTGCTACAATAATGGCATGATCCAAGTCCATTAACGGGACAGACTGAAATAACTCCACATTTTGCACTTTTCTTTGGGGACAATGAAAATTACTCCAAATCCTTCAGGCAAGAAAATACAGGGGCAGATTTGGGACAGCATAAAAGTCACGCTAGGAAAAGCATGACAAGTTGAATGTGATGCTTGGAAATATGGTTTGAGAACAAATCAAAGAATGTCTTAGTTTACAATCACAATTAGAAAACATCAATGTGTGGTGGTTTCTGGTAAGGAAAACTCAAACTTTATCCAGTTTCTCACATCAGTATGTTCATTGTATATTAATTAAGACTACCAGCTTTTGTGAACTTCCTCTATTCCATAGATCTTTTCTCCTCTATCTAGTTAACATAGACTGGATTTCACTAAATTAAGTGAACAATCCATGTAATCCTAGGTCATGAGGTGAAAAGTGAAGTGAAAGTCACTCAGTCATGTTCGACTCTTTGCGACCCCATGGACTATACAATCCATGGAGTTCTCCAGTCTACAGTACTAGAGTGGGTAGCCTTTCCCTTCTCCAGGGGATCTTCCCAACCCAGGGACTGAACCCAGGTCTCCCACATTGCAGACAGATTCTTTACCAGCTGAGCCACAGGGAAGCCCATGAGGTGTTACAAGCTACAACTATAGTCTTGTATTCCCCCTGGATTCACAGTTTAGGTTACCTTGTTGGTGAATGAGACAATGTCCAATTTTCCTTGATAATTATGTGAATAGGAACTGAAATCAACCTTCTGATTCTGTTCTCATACAAAGACAGAAAGGAAAAAAAAAGAAGGACAGGTAGATATATCAGAGTTCTCTGGTACACATAAATGTTCCTGTTTGTGTGTGTATGTGAGTGTGTTGGGGGGAAAGGGCTGTGGAAGGAGGGAGGGAGGAGGGGCATGCAGGAAAGTGAATACAGTTTCCCCTTTCCCTGTATTAAGTGGGCCTCCCTGGTGGCTCAGACGGTAAAGAATCTGCCTGCAACGCGGAGACCTGGGTTCAATCCCTGGGTTGGGAGTATCCCCTGGAGGAGGGCATGGCAACCCACTCCAGTATCCTTACCTGGAATCTTCAAGTTCAGGGGAGCCTGGAGGGCTACATTCCATGGGGTCACAAAGAGTCAGACATGACTGAGCAACTAAGCACAGCAGAGCTGTATTAAGTATGTAAGCTAGGTATGTCCATAGTGATAGGATAACCAGTATTTTCCTCTTTTAGTGGAGACTTGGAGTTAATCTTTTTGTTCAGGGGAACAATAACATGGTGAAAGAAGAGGTAACATATATTAGAGTTTAAAAACTAAATATTTTATTGTATGTATCTTGTAACATTTAAATTCCTGATTGCTCATCCTTCAAATATGTTTCCTGTTCTTGGCTGTTTGGGAATGCTGTGACTTTAATAGAACTTGGTAATGTGTATCCATATTATACTTTGTTCACAGAATTTCTTAAAACTTGAAATGTGCCCAATGGAATGTGAATGGGAAAATTATTTTTCAGCCTTGCAAATCTATTCACTAGAGAGTTTTAAGACTTTGCCTTTTCAAATCAATGTCTTTCTGCACTTTTGAGTCTTATTAGTTAACACAGAGTGAAGTGTTTCCTTCAGGAGCCAAAGATAGGGATAGGCAATTGGGGGTCCTCTGTTTGTCTGTCCCTGTGTGAAAAGTTGATATAGAGCAGGACTAATTCTATAGTACTACTGAATGACCTTTCCTTAGCCCTTCCTTGGAGAAAGGCAAAGTTTCAAAGGTACCATTTTGCCCTATCAAAGAGAAGTTAATCCTAGTAAACTGGTGCTTTCTTTCCTAAGCATTTATGGGCATGGAGTATACACTGATAGCTATTATCCTATTTTTGCTATGGTGACAGCAATGCGTTGTCATCTAAATCCCTGGGCGTAACATCAGAGGCATGGTGCCAATAGGACTAACCACATTAGGGTGGGAAGTTAAGTTGATGTCAGTTCCCTCGTTTTGTGTTAATGTCCTACTGAAATGTCTCTGAGTCTCACACTTTGCTTTGATCAACATCTTTCAACCTTCAAAGGTATCCTGGAGGTGTTTGTAAGACAACTGCTTGCGGAAACAACCTTGATTACTTGTTCTAAGAATTGTCACTGCATGTCTCATTGATTTGTGGGGAGTCTCTACAAAAAGCTGCTGACATTGGCACCCACATTCAACTATATTCACTGTAATAAGTCCCCCTGACTACTGACACCTCAATTTTTTTGAGTGTACAAATAGTTTAAATACAAATTATCTAATATACTACCCATCTTCTTATTCTAAATGTTCACATAATTTTTTTCTTGCACAAAAGTAACACACGTTCGGTTATAGAAAATTTGAAAATTCTCAAATAATAGAGGAGGAAAGATATCCCTCTTTGAGATCACCACTAAAACATGAGTACTTTTCTAGTAGTCTGTAATGTGACTGGTTTTAGTTTTGTGTATTATTAAATAATTATAGAAAGAATATATACAGATTAGAGTGTACCAGTTTATTTTTAATTAATACATAAAACATGCCTTTCAAAGGTGAAAAAAGAATCATCCTGGTGTTACACTGACTCTCTGATGAAAACTTCCCTTATTCCATTCTTATATTTTCCTTTATAAGAAAATATAAGTTCCTCAAGCTTTACCAATACTCTCTGTTGAGAAAAAGGAAAAATGCCAAGTTAAATAGTTGGGTGCTTGAAGAATGGTTGGTTTGGAACACATAAAAAATCAGCTTCTGAATTGTAGTTTCTTTTTTATTACTGCATAAAAAACATACTAGTGTTTAAAGTATTCTGATTCACTGGACTATGTATAAAGAAAGTGAGTTTCGCAATCACTGTTGGAATGCTCATGGAGAATATTGTCAAGGTGATTGGTAGAAGATAATTAGCAGCCACCTGGCATGGACTGTGAAATAGTAATAGGGAGATATTGAAAGCCATATGGAGGAATTGCAGGAAAAAAGCCACAGAGACATAGAAAATTTTGTAAACATAATAGTGAAACAATGAGATAAGAAAGGAGGATAAGGAACTAATATCTTGATTTGTTACTTGAAACAGGTACTGGGCTTATCAATTTCCAAATATTACTTCTTTCAATCTCTATAATTATACTATAAAATAGTGATACAGTGAACACACAAATGTTAAGTAACATGACCATTTTCTTAGAGTCAAGAATAACAAAAAGCTGTCAGGTAGATTTTCAAAGCAAAATGAATCAGGTTTTTTGTGTGTGTGCATGTATTTTTGTTTTTTTAAAGCAGCTTTATTGACATATAATTCATATACCAATGCAATTTAGCCATTTAATATGTTCAATTCAATGGTTTTTGGTAGATTCAGAAAAATGCTCAAATTTCACTACTGGTTTTATATGTCTTTATCACCCCTGAAAGAAATGAACCCATCAGAAGTCATTCCCCATACTTGCCTTCTGCAAGCCTCTGGCAACTGCTAATCTACTTTCTGTCTCTATAGATTTGGCTATTTTCTCATATCTTATAAATAAATTCATATATGATCTTTTATGACTGTCTTCTTTTCCTTAGCATAGTATTTTCAAGGTTCATCTATGCTGTATCATGCATTTGTATTTCATTTTGTTTTATTGCTGAGTAGTTTTCTATTGCATGAATATATCACATTTATCCTTTTATAAGATATGGATAGTTGGGTTGTTTCTGAATGTTGGCTATTTTGTATTGTTTTTAATTGAGGCAACATTGATTTATAATAATATATAAGCTTCAAATGTAAAGTACTATATTTCTCTTTCCAAAGACCCTACAGCATGCTGACCATCAAAAATTTAGTTTCCCCAGAATTGAAAGAGACACATGTACCCCAATGTTCATTGCAGCACTGTTTATAATAGCCAGGACATGGAAACAACCTAGATGTCCATCAGCAGATGAATGGATAAGAAAGCTGTGGTACATATACACAATGGAGTATTACTCAGCCATTAAAAATAATACATTTGAATCAGTTCTAATGAGGTGGATGAAGCTGGAGCCGATTATACAGAGTGAAGTAACCAGAAAGAAAAACACTAATACAGTATACTAACACATATATATGGAATTTAGAAACATGGTAATGATAACCCTGTATGCGAGACAGCAAAAGAGACACAGATGAATAGAATGGACTTTTGGACTCAGAGGAAGAGGGAGAGTGTGGGATGATTTGGGAGAATGGCACTGAAACATGTATACTATCATGTAAGAAATGAATCACCAGTCTATGTTCGATACAGGATACAGGATACTTCGGACTGATGCACAGGATGATCCAGAGAGTTGATATGGGGTGGGGGTTCAGGATTGGGAACTCATGTACACCAGAGATGGATTCATGTCAATGTATGGCAAAACCAATACAGTATTGTAAAGTAAAATAAAGTAAAAAAAAAAAAATTTTTTTTTTAAAATTTAGTTTCCATCCATCACCATACAGCTGATCCCCTTCACATATTTTGCACTGCCCTGAATGGCAGAAAGTGAAGAAGAACGAAAGAGCCTCTTGATGAAAATGAAAGAGGAGAGTAGAAAAGTTGGCTTAAATCTCAACATTCAGAAAACTAAGATCATGGCATCTGGTCCCATCACTTATGGCAAATAGATGGGAAAACAATGGAAACAGTTAAAGACTTCATTTTGGGGGGCTCCAAAATCTCTGCAGATGGTTATTGCAGCAATGAAATTAAAAGATGCTTACTCCTTGGAAGGAGAGTTATGACCCACCTAGAGAGCATATTAAAAAGCAGAGACATTACTTTGCCAACAAAGGTCTGTCTAGTCGAGGCTATGGTTTTTCCAGTGGTCATGTATGGATGTGAGAGTTGGACTGTGAAGAAGGCTGAATGCCGAAGAATTGATGCTTTTGAAGTGTGGTGTTGGAGAAGACTCTTGAGAGTCCCTTGGACTGCAAGGAGATCAGTCCCAGGTGTTCATTGAAAGGTCTGATGTTGAAGCTGAAACTCTAATACTTTGGTCACCTGATGCAAAGAACTGACTCATTTGAAAAAGACCCTGATGCTGGGAAAGACTGAGGGCAGAGGAGAGGGGACGACAGAGGATGAGATGGTTGGATGGCATCACCGACTCAATGGACATGAGTTTGAGTGAACTCCAAGAGTCACAAAGAGTTGGATGTGACTGAGCGACTGAACTCAGCTGAGCCTCTTCCCCTTTCTTGACCATTATTATGGGCTCTGTATTGGTGTGTTTGTTTTTGTTTAATTTATTCATTCATTTTGGATTACCTGTTCTTTATATTCCACACAAGTCAAATCATGTGGTACTTTTTCTTTTTTCTTAGTTGAAGTAGAGTTGATTATTAGGTATACAACATAGTGACTCAGTATTTTTTACAGATTATACTCTCTTAAAGATATCACAAGATAATGGCTATAATTCCCTGTACTATACAATATATTTTGTTGCTTATCTATTTTATACATAATAGTTTGCTTCTTCTAATCCCTCACTCCTAATTTGCCTCTGCCTTCTCCCCTCTACCACTCGACAACCAAAAGCTTCTCTTCTGTGTCTGTGAGTCTATTACTGTTTTGCATATGCATGTTTGTTTTATTGTTTAGATTCCTGCCATAAGTGATACCATACATTATCTGTCTTTCTCTGACTTATTTCAGGAACGATAATATTCTCTAGGACTAGACACTTTGCTGCCAGATGACAGTATTTCATTCTTTTTATGGCTGAGTGATATTTCATTTTATAGATTCAATATAATCACATCCTCTTTGTCTTCTCAAATGTTGATGGACACTTAAATTTTTTTGGATATTTATACTGACCACTCAAAATTGATAATAGCTAAGATTCTGCAACATCTGTTTGAAATTAAGAATATTTTATTTCAAATTAAAAATAATCAAGAGTTCCCCGTATTCCAGACACTTTTATCTTCCTGCTTGCAGAGACTAATACTCTCATACACAACTCCTGTCTTTCCACCTTATTATTTAGTCTTTTACATAATTTTGAAATGTTTGATTTTAGCCACGTATTTTTGTTCTGGAATATAGATAACTATTTTAAAGAAGGTAGTATGAGAACTCAAATATCAAAAAGCAACAACTTAGAGAAAAATATAGGAAAAATACTCTACTGGAAATTTATGTCAAAATAATTTTTGCCAAAACCAAGTGAATTCATCTTAGCAAATTCCTACATGGCACAGCAAGAAAATGTTGAAAAATATACGTAGTAACATTTCTTTTCTGTTGTGATTTACATATATGAGAAATAAATATAAATAAAATCAGAAATTAGAATTTAAAATGATTCATACTGGTAATATATCTTTACAGGAGAAATACTTGCAAAAAGTACCTAGCATGGTCTCTATTATTTTGTTATCTAAGATAACATATGAAAGTTATTTTTTAATTGCTTAAGAATTCCAGACATGAGGACATGAAAGCAGTTTTTATCCATTCTGATAAAAGCAAATTTCATCTAAACACAAAAATATAAAACAGAGCCTTTACATTTTTTCATCATCAAAACTATTTTTTCTTATATATTTATTTAATGTGAATTAAAAAACAGAAGGAATAATATAATTTTATATGTATGGATATTTTGGATGTTTTATTTAATTAACATGCTATTAGATATTAAACCCTAGTGATTTAAAATATTTGGTTTATAATCTGTGTCAGTTCAGTTCAGTCACGCAGTCCTGTTTTACTCTTTGTGCCCCCATGGACTGCAGCATGCCAGGCTTCCCTATTCATGACCAACTCCCAGAGTCTACTCAAATAAATGTTAATCGAGTCGGATATGGCATCCAACCATCTCATCATCTACCGTCCCCTTCTCCTTCTGCCTTCAATCTTTCCCAGCATCAGGATCTTTTCAAATTAGTCAGTTCTTTGCATCAGAAGGCCAAAGCATTGGAGTTTCAGCTTCAGCATCAATCCTTCCAATGAATACTCAGGACAGATTTCCTTTAGGATGGACTGGTTGGATCCCCTTGCAATCCAAGGGACTCTCAAGAGTCTTCTCCAACACCACAGTTCAAAAGCATCAATTCTTCAGTGCTCTGCTTTCTACACAGTCCAACACTCACACCACACATGACTACTGGAAAAACCAAAGCTTCGACTAGACGGACCTTTGTTGGCAAAGTAACATCTCTGCTTATTAATATGCTGTCTACATTAGTCATAACTTTTCTTCCAAGGAGCAAGCATCTTTTAATTTCATGGCTACAGTCATCATCTGCAGTGATTTTGGAGCTCAGAAAATAAAGTCTCTCACTGTTTACATTGTTTCCCCATCTATTTGCCATGAAGTGATGGGACTGAATGCCATGATCTTAGCTTTCTGAATGTTGAGCTTTAAG
The DNA here is from genome assembly GCA_006408695.1 of Aepyceros melampus. Classification (NCBI taxonomy): domain Eukaryota; kingdom Metazoa; phylum Chordata; class Mammalia; order Artiodactyla; family Bovidae; genus Aepyceros; species Aepyceros melampus. The sequence goes on along the minus strand of SJXQ01009700.1, from coordinate 86,507 downwards.
CCAACTTTTTCACCTCTTTGACTTTCATCAAGAGGCTCTTTAGTTCTTCACTTTCTGCTGTAAGAGTGGTGTCATCTGTGTATCTGAGGTTACCGGTATTTCTCCCGGCAATCTTGATTCCAGTTTGTGTTTCCTCCAGCCTGGCATTTCACATGATGTACTCTGCATATAAGTTAAATAAACAAGGTGACAAGATACAGCCTTTAGGTACTCCTTTCCTGATGTGGAACCAGTCTCTTGTTCCATGTCAAGTTCTAAGTGTTGCTTCTTGACCTGCATACAGATTTCTCAGGAGGCAGGTCAGGGGGTCTCGTATTCCATCTCTTGAAGAATTTTCCACAGTTTCTTGTGATCCACACACTTAAAGGCTTTGAAGGTGAAGTCGCTCAGTCGTGTCCGACTCTTTGCGACCCCGTGGACTGTAACCTACTAGGCTTCTCCGTCCATGGGATTCTCCAGGCAAGAATACTGGAGTGGATTGCCATTTCCTTCTCCAGGGGATCTTCCCAACCCAGGGATCGGACCTGGGTCTCCTGCATTGGAGGCAGATGCTTTAACCTTGTAGTCAATAAAGCAAAAGTACATGTTTTTCTGGAACTCTCTTCCTTTTTTGAAGATCCAGCAGAAGTTGGCAATTTGATGTCTGGTTCCTCTGCCTTTTCTAAATCTGCTGGAACATCTGGAAGTTCCCTGTTCATGTACTGTTGAAGACTGGCTTGGAAAATTTTGACCATTACTTTGCTAGAGGTGAGATGAGTGTAATTGACATTGCCTTTCTTTGGGATTGAAAGGAAAACTGACCTTTTCCAGTCCCGTGGCCACTGCTGAGTTTTCCAAATTTGCTGGCATATTGAGTGCAGCACTTTCACAGCATCATCTTTTAGGATTTGAAATAGCTCAACTGGAATTCCATCACCTCACTAGCTTTATTCATAGTGATGCTTCCTAAGGCCCACTTGACTTCACATTCCAGGATGTCTGGCTCTAGGTAACTGATCACACCATCATAGTTATCTGGGTCATGAAGATCTTTTTTGTATAGTTCTTCTGTGCATTCTTGCTAGATCTTCTTAATATCTTTTGCTTCTGGTTAGATCTGTACCATTTCTATCCTTTATTGAGCCCATCTTTGCATGAAATATTCCCTTGGTATCTCTAATTTTCTTGAGGAGATCTCTAGTCTTTCCCATTCTATTGTTTTCCTCTATTTCTTTGCATTGATCACTGAGGAGGGTTTTCATATCTCTCCTTGCTATTCTTTGGAACTCTGCATTCAGATGGGTATATCTTTCCTTTTCTCCTTTGCCTTTCGCTTCTCTCCTTTTCTCGGCTATTTGTAAGGCCTCCCCAGACAGCCTTTTTGCCTTTTGGCATTTCTTTTTCTTGGAGATGGTCTTGATCACGGCCTCCTGTGCAATGCCATGAACCTCCACCCACAGTCCTTCAGGCACTCTGTCTATCAGATATTATTCCTTGAATCTATTTCTCACTTCCACTGTATAATCCTAAGGGATTTGATTTAGTTCATACCTGAGTGGTCTGGTGGTTTTTCCCTACTTTATTCAATTTCAGTCTGAATTTGGCAATAAGGAGTTCATGATCTGAGCCACAGTAAGCTCCCGGTCTTGTTTTTGTTGTCTATATAGAGTTTCTCCATCTGTGGCTACAAAGAATATAATCAATCTGATTTTGGTATTGACCATCTGGTGATATCCATGTATAGAGTCTTTTCTTGTGTTGTTGAAAGAGGGTGTTTGCTATGACCAGTGGTTCTCTTGGCAAAATTCTGTTAGACTTTGCCCTGCTTCGTTTCATACTCCACAGCCAAATTTGCTGGTTACTCCAGTAGCTCTTGACTTCCTACTTTTGCATTCCTTTGCCCTATAATGAAGAGGACATCTTTTTTGGGTGTTAGTTCTAGAAGGTCTTGTAGGTCTTCACAGAACTGTTTTGTGTAACTCATACCAAAAACTTGAAGTTAATGAGAAATTTCCATAATTGTTCACTAGAATTATATTATTCTGAATGAGTTTAGCAAATTAAAAAATAAAATCTCAAACTAAAATGCAGAAACTAAAATTCTGGTTTGGAGGCTCTCTTCCTCTTCTGAAATGTTATGACTAACGGATTCTCATCTAGCCTCCATCTACAAGCTGAAGGCCTTGATGGAAACAAATGGAAAACAGAAATAGATAATAGCTCTGGTTAGACAGATTCATGCATGAGGTATAAAGCAAAGGGAAAAGACTGGATTATTTCTAAGAAAATCTTTAGACCCGCAACTCCAGATGAACTTTCTTGGACAAAACACTATAACAAAACAAAATGCTAAACTCAGTAGTTATATGCAACACTAGATCCCAAAACTATTTTGACCAACAGAAATTTATATTTCCTTGACAGCAACATTTCTAACATTACAATTTATTTTAATTTGTATTTTCTGCACTATTGGCTAATTAACAAAGTTAAAACACGAAGCATTTGGTAAACCTGTACTGGCACAAAATGACTGATGCCCTCTGTCCTTTCTCTGGTTTGAATTTCCTGTTGTATTTTGGGGAAGTTAGTGAGTGTGCTAGATAAGTAACTAGTGCACTCTGGTGTGAGAATTATGGAGAAATATATTAAAGAGTTGAATGGAGCATTATCACAAATTACCTAGTCTAGTCTTCTGGCACAAAATAAGCAGCCTGCTTTGCACACATTTGGAAGGTTTTAAAAACAAATCAATATAAGACATACACTCAGGACTATGCTAAAAAGAGCCACTAATCCACGCTCACTGCTCTCCACAGTGGGCCCATTATGGAGAGCTGCCACATCCAAAGAGCCTTCCAGCTGTCGGAGGAACCCACCAGAGGAGGGCATGCACATGCAGACACGCTCAGTCAGATAATTACCTTGATTAAGACTCTCAGAATTGAACAGAGTTTAATCAAGGACCCTGTGAAATTGTGAGAGCACCAGTTTCCTGGGCTTGCCATCCTTTTCCATGGATGGTGAGTTGCCAAACAAAATCAAAGAAGTCTTAATTACGAGGATAAAAGGCAAAGGCAAAAGGGAATGAGAGAAGCTGTCCTTTGTGACAGAGATGAACCGGCACCAATCCCGACAAACTCAGCTCTGCTGTGTGTGGAGAGAGCCACAGTGCATCTCAGGCAAACACCATCAACATGCCTGACAATTCTCAGGACTGAATAAATAGCTATGCCAGTGTATTTAAGGTCAGGGCTAATGCTGATTTTTTTATGATACAATGATATATGTGAAATTTTTAAGAAATATTTGGGCTGATGTTAGAAAAAAAGCCCACACCACTCCAGCTGTTACTAAGAAAGCATGAATCAGCTTACATATAAACTAAAATCATTATTGGAAATAAATCCCCACATAAATGGAAAGCCTAAGAATCAGGGAGGTCAATATGTTTTTGGACTTTCTTGCTTCCTTGAATTTGAATCACAAATAGAAGTGATTATGAAAATGATGCATTCCATAAATATGTCAATATCTCCTAAAGTCCACTCAACCACAACACTATTTTGCTGACTAAAGTCCATCTAGTCAAGGCTATGGTTTTTCCTGTGGTCATGTATGGATGTGAGAGTTGGACTGTGAAGAAGGCTGAGCGCCAAAGAATTGATGCTTTTGAACTGTGGTATTGGAGAAGACTCTTAAGAGTCCCTTGGACTGCAAGGAAGTCCAACCAGTCCATTCTGAAGGAGATCAACCCTGGGATTTTCTTGGGAGGAATGATGCTAAAGCTGAAAGTCCAGTACTTTGGCCACCTCATGCGAAGAGTTGACTCATGGAAAAGACTCTGATGCTGGGAGGGATTGGGAGCAGGAGGAGAAGGGGACGACCGAGGATGAGATGGCTGGATGACGTCACTGACTCGATGGACGTGAGTCTGAGTGAACTCCGGGAGATGGTGATGGACAGGGAGGCCTGGATTCATGGGGTCGCAAAGAGTCGGACACGACTGAGTGACTGAACTGAACTGAATGTTCTTTTCAGTTAAGTTGCTCCTAAGCCTTTCCACAGTTCTGTATGTCTATACTTGATCTTGTGATGTGCAGGACCTTATATTGATTTCTATTAGTTTTATTTTCATAAAATTTGACTTGCTATCAATATTATAAGTATCATTGATGAATCATTACTTCAGTTCACTTCATTCGCTCAGTCATATTCAATTCTTTGTCACCCATGGACTGTGGCATGTCAGGCTTCCCTGTCCATTACCAACTCCCAGAGCTTACTCAAACTCATGTCCATCGAGTTGGTGATGCCATCCAACCATCTTACCCTCTGTCATCCCCTTCTCCTCCCATCTTCAATCTTTCCCAGCATCAGGGTCTTTTTTTTTTTTAATTAATTTTTATTTTTTAGTTTGTTTTGCTTTACAATACTGTATTCATTTTGCTATACATTGACATGAATCAGCCACGAGTGTACATGAACTCCCAATCCCGACCCCCGAGGTGGTCCTCGGGACCCCCTTCCCGCCCCACACCTTCTCTCTGGATTATCCCCGTGCATCAGTCCCAAACATCCTGCATCCTGCATCGAACCTAGACCGGCAATTCAAATGAATCAGTTCTTCACTTCAGGTGGCCAAAGTATTGGAGTTTCAGCTTCAGCATCAGTCCTTCCAATGAATATTTAGGACTGATTTTCTCTAGGATTAACTCATTGAATCTCTTTCAAGGAGACTACTACTCCTCTTCAAGGAGAGTAGTAATATTATCATCAATCTTCTCCAACACCACAGTTCAAAAGCATCAATTCTTTGGCACTCACTTTCTTTATAGTCCAACTCTCACATCCATCATGACTACTAGAAAAACCAAAACTTTGACTAGACAGACCTTTATTGGCAAAGTAATATCTCTGCTTTTTAATATGCTATCTGGGTTGTCATAACTTTTCTTTCAAGGAGCAAGCATCTTTTAATTTTATGGCTGTAGTCACCATCTGCAGTGATTTGGGAGCTCAAAAAAATAAAGTCTGTCACTGTTTCCATGGTTTCCCCACTTGCCATGAAGTGATGGGACCAGATGCCATGATCTTCATTTTCTGAATGTTGAGCTTTAAGCCAACTTTTTTACTCTCCTCTTTCACTTTCATCTAGAGGCTCTTTAGTTCTTCTTCGCTTTCTGCTATAACGGTGGTGTCATCTGTGTATCAGAGGTTACCGATATTTCTCCTGGCAATCTTGATTCCAGCTTGTGCTTCCTCCAGCCCAGCATTTCTCATGATGTACTCTGCATATAAGTTAAATAAACAAGGTGACAATATACAGCCTTGAGGTACTCCTTTCCCAACATGGAACCAGTCTGTTTCATGTCTACTTCTAACTCTTGCTTCCTGACCTGCGTACAGATTTCTCAGGAGGCAGGTGAGGTGATCTGGTATTCCCACCTCTTTCAGAATTTTCCAGTTTCTTGTGATCCACACAGTCATTACTTACTGGTGCTAATTAACTTGGTTTAACCCCTCTGAGGATAGAATATTATAAAAACCATTGTATCCCCTCCCAGAGTCAGACTTATGGTAATATGCTTTCACATGTGAATTTCATGTTTTTAAATAACATTTTGCAAATTAAACATAAATTTGTACCTGTCTATTTTCCTATGATTTACCATTATTATAAGCCACAGATACAAACAGTTCCTGGGTAATCAATTTCCCTACAGATTTTCCTTATGTCAATGCTCTATAATTTCTAGTTCTAGGACCTTTATTTTTTTACTACTTTGCTTAGTCCTTCAAATATTTCCTTTTTTTCTTTGTATACTTCCTATATGTTGGCATCTAGACCTGTACGTTTTCTCTTTTTCTCAGGGTTATACCATGACCCTCATATTTCAAAATGTAGTGAATGATAGATTCTTCTACTTTAGGCTTTTTATTCTTATGATTTAATCATACTTTTTCTTCCATTCACACATCTGGAATGATCTCTGTAGTTTCCATTTGTACACCTCTGTGGACTAAACAGCTAACTCTCTGACCATATGGCTGTTAATTGCTTTCACCCTGCAAAACCCATCTCTACACAGCATTTTTGCAATTCTTGCTCCTTCTTGCTTTGTTTCCTTCTATCTCTTCTCCCTTTATAATTTGCTGTCTTATTTTTTCACAAGATGAAACACAAAATCTGAATATCACTATTAATGAGAGAAGTTGAATGTGATTAAAATGTTATTCCCACAAAACCAGTGTAAATAAAATTTTCTATAGTAGTAATATTATCATCAAAAAGACAGGTAATATTTTATATTATGATTATGTTGTAATTATTAGTTCTATAATAGTTATTTGTTAACCATAACAAATTAAGGTATAAAATTAATGAATTAACTACAAATGACAGATATTACATAAAAAGTGTAACTCTGGCAAGAATACTGGAGTGGGTTGGTTGCATTTCCTTCTCTAGGGGATCTTCCCAATACAGGCCTGAACCCATGCCTCTTGCATTTCCTGCATTGGCAGGAGGATACTTTACAACTAACACCACCTGGGAAGCCTGCCATGTACTATGTTACAGGTTTATTATTACTTACATAGTGTTTGTTTTATAACAGATATTTTACATATAATATCTCATGTAATACAGCAATTCTATGAGTCAGATATTATATCTTCTTTTAGATGAAAAAATAAGGTTCAGAGAGGTTAATTATCTTGCTTAAACTCACACAGCTAGTAAGAGGGACAACAGGCTTTAGTGTCCATTGCAATGGATTGAGTTTAGAAACTGGAAGGAAGGATTTTAATAATATTCAAATATTACTAAATATGATGACCTGTGTAAGGTGGTACTATTCATGAGGTTAAGAAAAGATAATAATGAGTCAAGTTCTAGTGTTTGTAAAAGTCTTGCTAAGTGCCAAGATAGTAAGAAGCAGTGGAAAGACTACACAGAAGAGCTATACAAAAAAGATATTCATGACCCAGATAATCACCATGGTGTCATCAGTCACCTAGAGCCAGACATCCTGGAATGTGAAGCCAAGTGGGCCTTAGCAAGCATCACTACGAACAAAGCTAGTGGAAGTGATGGATCCCAGTTGAGCTGTTTCAAATCCTAAAAGTTGATGCTGTGAAAGTGCTGCACTCAACATGCCAGCAAATCTGGAAAACTCAGCAGTGGCCAAGGGACTGGAAAAGGTCAGTTTTCATTCCAATCCCAAGAAAGGCAATGCCAAAGAATGCTCAAACTACCACACAATTGCACTCATCTCATATGCTAGCAAAGTAATGCTCAAAATTCTCCAAGCCAGGCTTCAATTGTACGTGAACTGTGAACTTCCAGATGTTCAAGCTGAATTTAGAAAAGGCAGAGGAACCAGAGATCAAATTGCCAACATCTGTTGGATCATCAAAAAAGCAAGAGAGTTCCAGAAAAACATTTTTGTCATCTTTATTGACTATGCCAAAGTCTTTGAATGTGTGGATCACAACAAACTGTGGAAAATTCTTCAAGAGATGGGAATACCAGACCACCTGACCTGCCTACTGAGGAATCTATATGCAGGTCAAGAAGCAAAAGTTAAAACTGGACATGGAACAAGAGACTGGTTCCATATCGGGAAAGGAGTACATTAAGGCTGTATATTGTCACCTTGCTTACTTAACTTAAATGCAGAGTACTTCATGAGAAATGCTGGGCTGGATGTAGCACAAGCTGGAATCAAGATTGCTGGGAGAAATATCGATAACCTCAGATATGAGGATGTCACCACCCTTATGGCAGAAAGCAAAGAACTAAAGAACCTCTTGATAAAAATGAAAGAGGAGAGTGAAAAAGCTGTTTTAAAACACAACATTCAGAAAACTAAGATCACAGTATCTGGTCCCATCACTTCATGGCCAATAGATGGGGAACAGTGAAAAGACTGAGAGACTTTATTTCTTTGGGCTTCCAAATCACTGCAGATGGTGACTGTAGCCATGAAATTAAAAGATGCTTGCTCCTTGGAAGAAAAGTTATGAGCAACCTGCTGCTGCTAAGTTGCTTCAGCCGTATCCGACTCTGTACGACCTCACAGAAGGCAGCCCACCAGGCTCCCCCATCCCTGGGATTCTCCAGGCAAGAACATTGGAGTGGGTTGCCATTTCCTTCTCCAATGCATGAAAGTGAAACATGAAAGTGAAGTCACTCAGTTGTGTCTGACTCTTTGCGACTCCATGAACTTCACCCTACCAGGCTCCTCCATCCATGGGATTTTCCAGGCAAGAGTACTGGAGTGGGGTGCCATCACCTTCTCTGTGAGCAACCTAGACAGTGTATATTAAAAAGCAGAGACATTACTTGGCCAACATCTGTCTAGTCAAAGCTGTGGTTTTTCCAGTAGTCATGTATGGATATCAGAGTTGAACTATAAAGCAAGCTGAGTGAAGAAGAATTGATGCTTTTGAACTATGGTGTTGGAGACTGTTGGAAGTCCCTCGGACTGCAAGGAGATCCAACCAGTCCATCCTAAAAGAAATCAGTCCTGAATATTCTTTGGAAAGACTGATGCTGAAGCTGAAACTCCAATACTTTGGCCACCTGATGTGAAGAACTGACTTATTTGAAAAGACCCTGATGCTGGGAATGATTGAAGCTAGGAGGAGAAGCGGACAGCATAGGATAAGATCGTTGGATGGCATCACCGACTCAATGGATGTGAGTCTGGGTAAACTCCAGTAGTTGGTGATGGACAGGGAGGCCTGGCATATTGCAGTCCATGGGGTCGCAAAGAGTCAGACATGACTGAGTTTCTGAACTGAATTAAACTGAAGTGCCAAGTACTGTGTTCTAAACAGTTCACAATCATTATTATCTTTTTTACACCAACTTTTAGAGGTTGAGAAGTGGGAACCAAGGAAATTTGTTAACTTACTTTCACTAGATTATGCAGCTGCAAATGAAGAAACCAGAATTCAGACCCTATGACTCCTAAGTCTTGCACTTTTAACTACTGTATTGTGGAAAAACAGTGAATCCAAGACAACGAATGCTGAATGTGAGATGACTTGTTATTTAGATAAGTATCCTTCTGCTTTGGTCCTCAAAAAACAGTTACAGTTTTGGGGAATGTCAGGTAGTCACCGAAGTCATATTGTTGATATAATCAATTCTATTTCTGTAGACAAAAGAGCTGCTATTTTATTTTTAGAAAAGTACAATATATCTTATTGTATTGAGAGATTTATTAAAGCTAACAACACATTTCCAGAGTTGACACACCACCCATTCAAGTTCACCTGTAACCTCTTGAGTCAAGTCAAGTCAAGTCAAGTTCAGTCGCTCAGTCGTGTCCGACTCTTTGCGACCCCATGAATCGCAGTACGCCAGGCTTCCCTGTCCATCACCAACTCCCGGAGTTCACCGAGACTCACGTCCATTGAGTCAGTGATGCCATCCAGCCATCTCATCCTCGGTCGTCCCCTTCTCCTTCTGCCCCCAATCCCTCCCAGCATCAGGGTCTTTTCCAATGAGTCAACTCTTCGCATAAGGTGGCCAAAGAACTGGAGCTTCAGTTTTAGCATCATTCCTTCCAAAGGAGATCATCCCAGGGTTGATCTCCTTCAGAATGGACTGGTTGGATCTCCTTGCAGTCCAAGGGACTCTCAAGAGTCTTCTCCAACACCACAGTTCAAAAGCATCAATTCTTCGGCGCTCAGCCTTCTTCACAGTCCAACACTCACATGCATACATGACCGCAGGAAAAACCATAGCCTTGACTAGATGGACCTTAGTCGGCAAAGTAATGTCTCTGCTTTTGAATATGCTATCTAGGTTGGTCATAACTTTTCTTCCAAGCAGTAGGTGTCTTTTAATTTCATGGCTGCAGTCACCATCTGCAGTGATTTTGGAGCCCAGAAAAATAACGTCTGACACTGTTTCTACTGTTTCCCTATCTATTTCCCATGAAGTGATGGAACCAGATGCCATGATCTTCATTTTCTGAATGTTGAGCTTTAAGCCAACTTTTTCACTCTCCTCTTTCACTTTCAACAAGAGGCTTTTTAGCTCCTCCTCACTTTCTGCCATAAGGGTGGTGTCATCTGCATATCTGAGGTTATTGATATTTCTTCTGGCAATCTTGATTCCAGCTTGTGTTTCTTCCAGTCCAGCGTTTCTCATGATGTACTCTGCATATAAGTTAAATAAGCAGGGTGACAATATACAGCCTTGACGTACTCCTTTTCCTATTTGGAACCAGTCTGTTGTTCCATGTCCAGTTCTAACTGTTGCTTCCTGACCTGCATACAGATTTCTCAAGAGGCAGGTCA
>SJXQ01009700.1:0-76146 GCA_006408695.1 Aepyceros melampus | reverse complement strand
CATGATGTATTCTGCTTATTTAACTTATATGCAGGGTGACAATATACAGCCTTGACGTACTCCTTTTCCTATTTGGAACCAGTCTGTTGTTCCATGTCCAGTTCTAACTGTTGCTTCCTGGCCTGCATACAGATTTCTCAAGAGGCAGGTCAGGTGGTCTGGTATTCCCATCTCTTGAAGAATTTTCCACAGTTTATGGTGATCTATACAGTCAAAGGCTTTGGCATAGTCAATAAAGCAGAAATAGATGTTTTTCTGGAACTCTCTGCTTTTTCCATGATCCAGCGGATGTTGGCAATTTGATCTCTGGTTCCTCTGCCTTTTCTAAAACCAGCTTGAACATCAGGGAGTTCACGGTTCATGTATTGCTGAAGTCTGGCTTGAAGAATTTTGAGCATTACTTTACTTGCATGTGAGATGAGTGCAACTGTGCAGTAGTTTGAGCATTCTTTGTCATTGCCTTTCTTTGGGATTGGAATGAAAACTGACCTTTTCCAGTCCTGTGGCCACTGCTGAGTTTTCCAGATTTGCTGACATATTGAGTGCAGCACTTTCACAGCATCATCTTTCAGGATTTGAAACAGCTCAACTGGAATTCCATCACCTCCACTAGCTTTGTTCATAGTGATGCTTTCTAAGGCCCACTTGATCTCTATTGTTACATGTTAATAATTATCTTTTCTTGAAGAATTGACACTTTTATTATTATGTTGCATTCCTCTGTATCCCTGATAACTTTCCTTGCTCTGAAATTAATAAAGCAGTTTCTGCCTTCTATTTATTAATGTTAGCACAGTACAGTTTTCTCCATTCTTTAACTTTTAATCTACGTTTCTTTACATTTAAAGTGGGTTTCTTGGTCTTTAATTCTTATTGGGGTGTAACTGATTTACAGTGTTGTGTTAGTTTCAGGTATACCGCAAAGTGTCAGTTTTACAAATACATATTCCACTGTTTTTATATAATTTTCCCACACAGGCCATTATAAAGTATTGAGTAGAGTTCCCTGTGCTATACTGTTGGTCCTTATTAGGTCTATTTTATATATAGTAGTGTGTATGTATCAATCCCAATCTTCCAATTTATCACTTCCTCCTCCATGCTCTCTTGTAACAGTAAGCTTATTTTCTAATCTGTAACTCTATTTTGGTTTGGTAGATTTATAGCCTTTTTTAAGATCCTACATATAAGCAATATCATATATTTGTCTTTGTATGACTTATTTTATTCAATATGAGAATCTCTAGGCCCATCCATGTTGCTGCAAATGGCATTGTTTTGTTCTTTTTACAGCTGAGTAATATTCCTTTGCATACATGTACCACATCTTCTTTATCCATTTCACACTGATAACAGCCATCAACAGAAGTCTATTAACTGTAAATGCAAGAGAGAGTATAGAAAAAAGGGAACTCATCTACATTATTGGTGGGAAGCTACATTGATACAGCCACTAGGAGAACAGTATAGAGATTCCTTTCAAAACTGAAAATAGAGCTACCATAGATCCCACAATCCCTTACTACATACCTTATTTTTTATTATTATTTGTTGACCTTGTTCCTTTCTCCAAGTTTGTCCTCCACTTTTTCTTCCTTTGTGGTTTTAATTGAACATTTTATATAATTCTATTTCTCTCTTTTCTTTGCATACTAATTACACTTAAAAAAAATTTTTTGTAGTTGCCCTGGGGTTTGCTAATATACATTCATGACTAATTCAAATCAACTTTCACATAACACTATCCTATTCACAGTTTGCATGAGTATTTTACAATAACAAAATAATCTTATTTTCTGTCCCTTGTACTATTTTTTGTCATTTATTTCTTATATTTAAGCACATATATATAATATACATATGAATAATCAAAAGCATTGTGACTATTATTATTTTAAACAAATAGTCTATTAAGTCAATTAAGAATAAGAAAAATAAACTATTTTATCTTTGCTTATTCCTTCTTTGATGCTCTTTTTTAACTTCATTGTCCCTCTATATAATCATATCTAGTTTCACAGCTTTGAATACTAGTTATATATCAATAACTATTACATTTATATATCCAGCCAGGACTGTTCCCCAGTTCACCATATTGAGATACTTAGTAGCTTATACAACATCTTTGCACAGATGTCCAACAGGTATTTCAAGCTTAACAAAATTCTTCCTTTTTCACCCCGCATCATGTACTTTTTGAAACTGCCCATTCCTCAGTCAAATGCAACACTGTTTTTATCTTCAGAGGTATCTTCCCAAAAGTTAGAGTGATTTTCCCAATACTAGATTCATAAATTTATAGCCCTCAGCTCCAGGTACCTCTTCCTCTCCCCTGAATTTCCACCATTTATTACACTTATTGCATAATTCATAATTTATTTTTGCTTATTATATGCCTTCCCCAGGTAGATTATAAGTTCTAATTTTTTTGCTCTATTCCTAGGGCCTAGAGGATGCACTGGAACATGATTTGTTGAGTGAATGACTGATAACCAGAGTAGCTTCCAAGAGGAAGCCTAAATTACAGACTTCAGTACATCTCCTTTACTAAGCCAGGCAACCAAACATGTAACAACTGGGAAGCAGAGCTGTGCCTATTAACCAGTCCTCTCCATGATGAAGTCTGTCCTTTCTGCATCTTAGCTCTCAGACAAATGAGCTGGAGATGCAGCAACACTGGATGAATCCAGCTTGGAGAACAATAAGAACTAGCCCAGCAACCTCATCTTAACTTCAAACACAGTTTACTCTATTGGTAACACTTCTAAAATATCAGTGACCTACAGTTTATACTACATTTATACCTTCAGTTTGACTTTACCTGCAATAAAAATTTATTGAACCGTTGACTTCCTATGTCAATATCTTCCATTGTTTAGATATAAAAATTCAATGACTTACCAAATAATAATAGCCTAATAATACTAGCAAAGATAGTGTTTTTTATTCTATACTAGATATTATTCTAAGCAATTTATATTATGTATTTATTTAGTCCTCATAAAAACTCTAGCTGGTATGAACTCTAATTATTTTACTCATGGAGCAGCTGAGAAACACAGAGGTAATATTTGCTCAAGATCAGTTAGTTAGTGAGATTACATGACTGGAATTAAAATCCAAGCAGTCTGACTGGAGAGTCCAGACTCAAACAGTTCACTGTTCCATAGAGGAAAAGAGTGACCAAGTTGTGGTTTAAATCCAGTTCTTTCAACCAAGTTTTATTTCCTTCTCATCTCAGGTGCTTGAAATCTCTCTTATAGTAGAGAAAGATAAAATTGTCTAATTTATATATTTATGTTAAAAGAAAAATAGGAGTGCCTAAGATATATGAAGGAGTCAGGAAAAGCTAAAAGGTTTAAAGAGAGAAACCTGGTCATAAAGAGAGAAAGAGAAATAAGGGAAGAGAATGAAAGAGAAAATAAGCTTTTGATTTATTTCTTTGACCTCAAACTCATTACCAAAAATTGCATCACAGTTTTCCAAGAAGTTTGCTTCTTAGAGAAAGTATCAAAGTAATCTGGTGATTGATAAAAACACCATCCAAATGAGATCTATTATTTTATATGAATAAATAAAATGTTTATTTGTTCTGCCATAATATTTTGACTTAATTCTTTAATTTGAAGAATATCTCCAAGATAAAATAAATGAGGATATTTTCAGAATGTATCATCAGGTGCTTCAATTTTTCTGAGAAATAGAATATTTTCAATAAAAACTTTGAAATACATTAAAAGTGAATGCCAATTCTAAAAGGAATAAACATAAATCATCTCAATTTAATCAAGGAAAAGGACATTGGTGAAAGGGTAACAATATGGAATTTTTAAATAAGTGAAATAATATGTGGAAAATTAACTCTCTTCTCCAATTGCCATGTGGCTTATATTTTAGTCACAGTGCATTAAGATTAAAGGCCCCCATGATTAGTGTTCATTTTGCTCATGTGTGTTATTAGCTTAGGCATGCCCGACGTTTTGTGACCCGTGGTCTGTAGCCTGCCATGCTCCTCTCTCCTACTGGAGTGGGTTGCCATTCCCTTCCCCCAATAGTTCAGTTGGTAAAGAATCCACCTGCAATGCAGGAGACCCTGATTCAATTCCTGGGTCAGGAAGATCCACTGGAGAAGGGATAGGCTACCCATTCCAGTATTCTTAGCCTTTCCTTGTGGATCAGCTGGTAAAGAATCTGCCCGCAATGCGGGAGATCTGGGTTCAATCCCTGGAAGATCCCCTGGAGAAGGGAAAGGCTGCCCATTCCAGTATTCTGGCCTGGAGAATTCCATGGACTGTATAGTCCATGAGGTCACAAAGAGTCAGACATGACTGAGCAAGTTTCACTTTCTTCAGGGGATATTTCCAACCCATGGATCAAAACTCAGTCTCCTGTATTGCGGGCAGATTCTTTACCATCTGAACTACCAGAGAAGCCCATTATATTAACTTGCCTTCCCTCACTGGTCTATGCAACTTTCAAGAACAGCAAGCATATTCTATTCACCTTTATGCACTTTTAGTTAAAAGAGAAATACATTTGGAGAGATAAATCAGACCTCAGATAAGGAAACTATTGTTATGTCTATAGCCATCACAGGTAACCAGAGAAGAGATCCAAAATGCCAGATATGACTACAAATTTGTTCTGGAAAGATCTTCAGTGATTTAGATAGACTATCATTTATTGACTATGCCAAAGCCTTTGACTGTGTGGATCACAATAAACTGTGGAAAATTCTGAAAGAGATGAGAATACCAGACCACCTGACCTGCCTCTTGAGAAATCTGTATGCAGGTCAGGAAGCAACAGTTAGAACTGGACATGGAACAATAGTCTGGTTCCAAACAGGAAAAGGAGTACGTCAAGGCTGTATATTGTCACCCTGCTTATTTAACTTCTATGCAGAGTACATCATGAGAAACGCTGGACTGGAAGAAACAGAAACTGGAATCAAGATTGCTGGGAGAAATATCAATAACCTCAGATATGCAGATGACACCACCCTTATGACAGAAAGTGAAGAGGAGCTAAAAAGCCTCTTGTTGAAAGTGAAAGAGGAGAGTGAAAAAGTTGGCTTAAAGCTCAACATTCAGAAAACGAAGATCATGGCATCTGGTCCCNAAGAAACACAAGCTGGAATCAAGATTGCTGGGAGAAATATCAATAACCTCAGATATGCAGATGACACCACCCTTATGGCAGAAAGTGAAGAGGAGCTAAAAAGCCTCTTGTTGAAAGTGAAAGAGGAGAGTGAAAAAGTTGGCTTAAAGCTCAACATTCAGAAAACGGAGATCATGGCATCTGGTCCCATCACTTCATGGGAAATAGACGGGGAAACAGTGGAAACAGTGTCAGACTGTATTTTTGGGGGCTCCAAAATCACTGCAGATGGTGACTGCAGCCATGAAATTAAACGATGCTTACTCCTTGGAAGAAAAGTTATGACCAACCTAGATAGTATATTCAAAAGCAGAGACATCACTTTGCTGACTAAGGTCCATCTAGTCAAGGCTATGGTTTTTCCTGTGGTCATGTATGGATGTGAGAGTTGGACTGTGAAGAAAGCAGAGCACCGAAGAATTGATGCTTTTGAAGTGTGGTGTTGGAGAAGACTCTTGAGAGTCCCTTGGACTGCAAGGAGATCCAACCAGTCCATTCTGAAGGAGATCGACCCTGGGATTTCTTTGGAAGGAATGATGTTAAAACTGAAGCTCCAGTACTTTGGCCACCTCATGCGAAGAGTTGACTCATGGGAAAAGACCCTGATGCTGGGAGGGATTGGGGGCAGGAGGAGAAGGAGATGACCGAGGATAAGATGGCTGGATGGCATCACGGACTCAATGGACGTGAGTCTGTGTGAACTCCGGGAGATGGTGATGGACAGGGACGCCTGGCGTGCTGCGATTCATGCGGTCGCAAAGAGTCGGACACGACTAAGCGACTGCACTGAACTGAACTGAACCATTTATGTAGAAGCTTGACTTATATAAAGACAGAGAGGGAGAGGGTGGGATGATTTGGGAGAGTGGCATTGTAACATGTATGATATCATAAGTGAAATGAATCGCCGGTCTAGGTTCGATGCAGGATGCAGGATGCTTGGGACTGATGCACGGGGATAATCCAGAGAGATGGTGTGGGGCGGGAGGGGGGAGGCGTCGGGATTGGGAGTTCTGTACACTCGTGGCTGATTCATGTCAATGTATAGCGAAATGAATACAGTATTGTAAAGCAAAACAAACTAAAAAACAAAAATTAATTAAAAAAAGACAACAGTATCAAAACTTTCATTAGTTGATAATTTTTCTGCTTCTAAAATGCCCAAAGCTACTAAAAATAATAAAATAAATAAAAACAAGAAAGTCACTTAATGGGTTTTCATCCCATCATGACACCTTTCTGCCCTTGAGAAAATTAAAGTTGATGGTGAATAACAACATACAAGAAAAAATTTTTTTAATGTATAACACAGAATAACACACACACATATACACTGAACACTCCTGTGGAGCTTTATATCTGGACAAACCTGAATCAACTGATCTTTGTACTCATGAGATTATAATATAAGAGGAAAATAAAACACATTTTTCAGCTATATTCATGAATTCCTGATGACAGAACTACCCATGTAATCAAGATGTCTGATGGAGTGCTAAATAAATGAAGGCATTAATCAATACATGACTTATTTCTTGTAGATTCTTAAGTGCTTTTGCTCTATTTTGATTAAGGTGTAACCACACTGAATCTTCCTCTTTGGTGTACCCTCAGTTCAGTTCAGTTCAGCCGATCATTCGTGTCCGACTCTTTGCAACTCCATGAATTGCAGCACGCCAGGCCTTCCTGTCCATCACTAACTCCCTGAGTTCACTCAGACTCACATCCATCGAGTCTGTGATGCCATCCAGCCATCTCATCCTCGGTCGTCCCCTTCTCCTCCTGCCCCCAATCCCTCCCAGCATCAGAGTCTTTTCCAATGAGTCAACTCCTCGCATGAGGTGGCCAAAGTACTGGAGTTTCAGCTTTAGCATCATTCCTTCCAGGGCTGATCTCCTTCAGAATGGACTGGTTGGATCTCCTTGCAGTCCAAGGGACTCTCAAGAGTCTTCTCCAACACCACAGTTCAAAAGCATCAATTCTTCTGCGCTCAGCCTTCTTCACAGTCCAACTCTCACATCCATACATGACCACAAAAAAACCATAGCCTTGGCTAGATGGACCTTAGTCGGCAAAGTAATGTTTCTGCTTTTGAATATACTATCTAGCTTGCTCATAACTTTTCCCCCAAGGAGTAAGCATCTTTTAATTTCATGGCTGCAATCACCATCTGCAGTGATTTTGGAGCCCCCAAAAATAAAGTCTGACACTGTTTCCACTGTTTCCCCATCTATTTCCCATGAAGTGATGGGACCAGATGCCATGATCTTCGTTTTCTGAATGTTGAGCTTTAAGCCAACTTTTTCACTCTCCTCTTTCACTTTCAACAAGAGGCTTTTTAGCTCCTCCTCACTTTCTGCCATAAGGATGGTGTCATCTGCATATCTGAGGTTATTGATATTTCTCCCGGCAATCTTGATTCCAGCTTGTGCTTCTTCCAGTCCAGAGTTTCTCATGATGTGCTCTGCATAGAAGTTAAATAAGCAGGGTGACAATATACAGCCTTGACGTACTCCTTTTCCTATTTGGAACCAGTCTGTTGTTCCATGTCCAGTTCTAACTGTTGCTTCCTGACCTGCATACAGATTTCTCAAGAGGCAGGTCAGGTGGTCTGGTATTCCCATCTCTTGAAGAATTTTCCAGTTTATTTTGATCCACACAGTCAAAGGCTTTGGCATAATCAATAAAGCAGAAATAGATGTTTTTCTGGAACTCTTCTTGCTTTTTCCATGATCCAGCAGATGCTGGCAATTTGATCTCTGGTTCCTCTGCCTTTTCTAAAACCAGCTTGAACATCAGGGAGTTCACGGTTCACATATTGCTGAAGCCTGACTTGGAGAATTTTGAGCATTAGTTTGCTAGCATGTGAGATGACTGCAATTGTGCAGTAGTTTAAGCATGCTTTGGCATTGCCTTTCTTTGGGATTGGAATGAAAACTGACCTTTTCCAGCCCTGTGGCCACTGCTGAGTTTTCCAAATTTGCTGGCATATTGAGTGCAGCACTTCCACAGCATCATCTTTCAGGATTTGAAACAGCTCAACTGGAATGCCATCACCTCCACTAGCTTTGTTCGTAGTGATGCTTTCTAAGGCCCACTTGACTTCACATTCCAAGATGTCTGGCTCTAGATTAGTCATCACATAATCATGATTATCTGGGTCATGTAGATCTTTTTTGTACAGTTCTTCCATGTATTCTTGCCACCTAGTCTTAATATCTTCTGCTTCTGTTAGGTCCAGACCATTTCTGTTCATTATCGAGCCCATCTTGGCATGAAATGTTCCCTTGGTATCTCTAATTTTCTTGAAGAGATCTCTAGTCTTTCCCCTTCTATTCTTTTCCTCTATTTCTTTGCATTGATCATTGAAGAAGGCTTTCTTATCTCTTCTTGCTATTCTTTGGAACTCTGCATTCAGATGCTTATACCTTTACTTTTCTCCTTTGCTTTTCGCTTCTCCTCTTTTCACAGCTATTTGTAAGGCCTCCCCAGACAGCCATTTTGCTTTTTTGCATTTCTTTTCCATGGAGATGGTCTTGATCCCTGTCTCCTGTACTAATGTCACAAACCTCATTCCATACTTCATCAGGCAGTCTATCTATCAGATCTAGACCCTTAAATCTATTTCTTACTTCCACTGTATAATCATAAGGGATTTGATTTAGGTCATCCCTGAATGGTCTAGCAGTTTTCCCTACTTTCTTCAGTTTAAGTCTGACTTTGGCAATAAGGAGTTCATGATCTGAGCCACAGTCAGCTCCTGGTTGTTTCTGTTGACTGTATAGAGCTTCTCCATCTTTGGCTGCAAAGAATATAATCAATCTGATTTCAGTGTTGACCATCTGGTGATATCCATGTGTAGAGTCTTCTCTTGTGTTTTTGGAAGAGGGTGTTTGCTATGACCAGTGCATTTTCTTGGCAAAACTCTATTAGTCTTTGCTCTGCTTCATTCCGCATTCCAAGACCAAATTTGCCTGTTATTCCAGGTGTTTCTTGACTTCCTACTTTTGCATTCCAGTCCCCTATAATGAAAAGGACATCTTTTTGGGGTGTACCCTAGCTAAGGAAAGAGCGCCTACACTTTAAAATTTTGAAAAAGACTTTCAAGGTTACTAGGAAGTAGTGTGTGATAGGTCACAGTACTTTGGATTTGTAGGAGGTCTCAGTTCAGTTCAGTTCAGTTTGGTCACTCAGTAGTTTCTGACTCTGTGACCCCATGGACTGCAGCACGCCAGGCCTCCCTGTCCCTCACCAACTCCCGGAGTTCACCCAAACTCATGTCCATCGAGTCAGTGATGCCATCCAATCATCTTATCCACTGTCAGCCTCTTCTCCGCCTGCCCTCAGTCTTTCTCAGCATCAGGATTTTTTTCAAATGAGTCAGCTCTTTCATCAGATGGCCAAAGTATTGGAGTTTTAGCTTCAACATCAGTCCTTCCAATGAACACTCAGGACTAATCTCCTTTAAGATGGACTGGTTGGATCTCCTTGCAGTCCAAGGGACTCTCAAGAGTCTTCTCCACCACCACAGTTCAAAAGCATCAACTATTCAATGCGCAGATTTCTTTACAGTCCAACTCTCACATCCATAACATGACTACTGGAAAAACCATAGCCTTGACTAGATGGACCTTTGTTGGCAAAATAATGTCTCTGCTTTTTAATAGGCTGTCTAGGTTGGTCATAACTTTCCTTCCAAGGAGTAAGTGTCTTTTAATTTCATGGCTGCAGTTCTGCAATGATTTGGGGGCCCCAAAAAATAAAGTCAGGCACTATTTCCACTGTTTCCCCACCTATTTGCCATGAAGTGATGGGACTGAATGCCATGATTTTAGTTTTCTGAATGTTGAGTTTTAAGCCAACTTTTTCACTCTCCTCTTTCACTTTCATCAAAGGCTCTTTAGTTCTTCTTCACTTTCTGCCATAAGGGTGGTGTCATCTGCATATCTGAGGTTATTGATATTTCTCCCATAAATCTTGCTTCCAGCTTGTGCTTCATCCAGCCCAGCATTTCTCATGATGTACTCTGCATATAAGTTAAATTAAGCAAGGTGACAATATACAGCCTTGACTTACTCTTTTTCCTATTTGGAACCAGTCTGTTGTTCCATGTCCAGTTCTAACTGTTGCTTCCTGGCCTGCATACAGATTGCTCAAGAGGCAGGTTAGGTGGTCTGGTATGCCCATCTCTCTCAGAATTTTCCACAGTTTATTGCGATCCACACAGTCAAAGGCTTTGGCATAGTCAATAAAGCAGAAATAGATGTTTTTCTGGAACGCTTTTGGTTTTTCGATGATCCAGCCGATTTTGGCAATTTGATCTCTGGTTTCTCTACCTTTTCTAAAACCAGCTTGAACATCAGGACATTTATGGTTCACATATTGCTGAAGCCTGGCTTGGAGAATTTAAGCTTAGTTTGCTAGCATGTGAGATGAGTGCAATTGTGCGGTAGGAGGTCTGCTGCAGGTAATTTAGATTGCACTGCATATACGAGGCACCATCTTAGTGATTTTTAAGTTGCTCATCTTCCATAGTCAATGGTTATAAGACAGAAGTCTTTAGAGAAGTTTGTCAATTTCTCTCATTTTTTGTACCAACTAAAATTACTTTGCAAAATGTCTTTGTTCCATACAAATTGTACTTCATATGTCTAAATTTCCTTCCTAAGTACTATTCTGTCAACACAGTCTGTCTTTCTGAATTTTTATCACAGATTGGTATTGGGATAGTACAGGACATACTAGGGAGAAACCAGAATGTCTGTATGCATCCCTATAAAATGTTTCCCATAGAGCCTCACATAATCCTGTGACTCTAACAGTATCATAACCATGTAAAACAAAGAATAAATGAATGCTATTTTTGTAACATATAATTATGGTAGTTTAAATAAGCCATGTTTCTACATCCATCTGAGTGTGAATAAGATAGAATTAATTTTAAAGTGCCAAATATACCTTTGTTTACACAAACTGAGTTCAAAAATTAGTTGACTAACAGAAGCCTCACTTTATCTCATATGCCTGATTATTTATTAGATATCTTAATTTTTCTTTAAGGATACATTCTCTAAACTTGGTAGGACAAATTTTTGGTACTAAAAAAATATTTTCTCCTTATACCTTCTTTCTTCTTTTCCCATATATCTGTCTGTGATCTTTAGCCTTCACACATCCTATTTAAAACGTTTTGGGTTATACTGGAGGAAAGAGAAAGAAAAGTATCAGGTATGTGGTAAATTAGTGTTTACTTTGCTTTGTTTTAATTATAATTTCTTTCATACTCAGAAACACTCTCTCGGAGTATAATATCTGCATCAAAGAAAAAACTATGGAAATATTAATAAATAGCACAAAGAATGATAAGGATGTGTGGAACACATCCTAAACATGTTAGGAACATAGAACATCCTAAATACCTATTGAAAACATTGAGTACTTTCTTATTGAATAACATTCACTGTCCATAGATCTGTCACTGAGACATGTATTTTAAGCTAAAAAGTTCTTCTTTGTTTGTAAAAGTAGTACATGCTGGGCTCAATTGCAATTTTCTTTAAATACCTACAGTTGTTTTCTATATACTGTCAGAATACAAGATTAATTATTTCTAAAAGGAATGAAACTTATGGAAAAGGAATGAAATTAACTTAGCACTCCTTTTTATTTAACAGAGCCATGGCACAGAAAAAAAAAAAGAAGAATAAGCAAGACAGATGGATGGCCAGGGCCAAAAATGGGAGGAGAAAGGATGGGACCAGATCCTAGTGAGGTACAAATCTGTTCAGAGGGTTGATGGAAATAGAGACTGGTAGAGAGCTAAGTGGAAGAGGAGTTCTTAACAGATTCAGAAAGAGAATTGGAAGTTTGAAAAGAGTAGAAGTAAATGTGATCACATGGAAAAATGAACAGGTTCTTAAATCTGGTAAATGGCATCATCTTTTGGACATTAAACTGTTTCTACAAGGATAGGTGTGTGTCTTGCATATTTCCCTGCAGGCTGTTTTGAATGTGCCTTGAATTCATATTTCACAGTTGCAAAACAGATTGCCACAAACTTAGAGGCAGAAAACAAAACCCATTTATTTACTCACAAATCTGCAGGTCAGAAGTCTGGGTGAGCTCAATGGGTTGCATGCTTAGAGTCTCACAATGCTGAAATCAAAGTTTTGGCCAAAGTGGGCTCTTTCCTGGAGGCTGTGGGGAAGCATCCACTTCCAGCCTCATTCAGATTCTTGGAAAAATCCACCTCCTGTGGTTGTAGATCTGAAGTTCCTTTATCCTTGCTGGCTGCCAGCTAGGGGCCATTCTTGATTTCTGGATATTACCTGATTCCTCTAGCTGTCAATCACCAATGGCCCATGAAGTCCTTTTCAAGCCTGAAATTTCTCTGACTTCTTCTGTCACCAGCCACAGAAAACTTTTTGTTTTTTAAAGAGGCTCACCTTATTAGGCCGGCCTCCCAGATTACCTGCCTGTCTTAAGAAAGATCAGCTGATTAGTAACCTTAATTACATCTGTAAGTCTCTTTTGCTGTGTCCCATCATATCACAGTGGAGAAGGCAATGGCAACCCACTCCAGTACTCTTGCCTGGGAAATCCCATGGACGGAGGAGCCTGGTAGGCTGCAGTCCATGGGGTCACTAAGAGTCGGATGCGACTGAGCGACTTCATTTTCACTTTTCACTTTCATGCACTGGAGAAGGAAATGGCAACCCACTCCAGTGTTCTTGCCTAGAGAATCCCAGGGACAGGGGAGCCTGGTGGGCTGCCATCTATGGGGTCGCACAGAGTCGGACATGACTGACGTGACTTAGCAGCTTAGGAGCAGCAGCGTCATATCACAGATGAGGGAATTATATGATGGCAGGTGCTATCAAGGTCATTCTCAGATGTCTGATTGTCACATTTCTGGAATTTGGATGATTGGGTACTGTCAGACATTTATGCTTTTGACTGACGTGACTTAGCAGCTTAGGAGCAGCAGCGTCATATCACAGATGAGGGAATTATATGATGGCAGGTGCTATCAAGGTCATTCTCAGATGTCTGATTGTCACATTTCTGGAATTTGGATGATTGGGTACTGTCAGACATTTATGCTTAATGCCACAAAAGCACATGTTTTCAAAGTCCACTCAAAATTGATAATTCACATGATCAGGTAAAGCTAAATCAAAGACCCTTCCTCAAAAGTTTTTAAATGAAAAGTATTAGTTACTATGAACAAGCAGTTAAAAAAAAATTTCCATACTATAATCTTTGGAAAATGGTCATTAGGGGGAAATAAAGGCAGAAGATTCCAAGATTTTCTACTCTTTCCCCATATCTGTTCTCAAAAAGAATACATAGGCGAAGTGAGGATAAGTGCACATATATTTTAAAACCTCATTAATAATTCTCCAGTTTGTTAATGGAAGGGTAAGTAGAAAGCTAGGAGAAACTATGCAGACAATTCCTTTATTGAAGAAGCAGTCTTGGATCAACTTAGTAACTTAGAGTCAAAACATTGCCATGCTTACCACTGGTTTTTCCAGAGTGAGAAGCAAAGTAGAGGGAGGAAAACTATTAATCTTAATAGAAATAATAATCCCCAATGATTTTTAAAAAAAGATTTAGCAGAAAGAAAGGAAAGGGGTATCTGATGAATAAGGTCACATCCTCTGAAGTGAGTAGAGAGCTGCGAGCATAGCCACACCAAGGGAAATCCTCCACTACAGAAGAACACTGTCACAGCCAAAACCCATGTGCTTACCTATCATTTCACTCACCTAACTGGGAAGAGCTGCTGGGTGGGGGGCAGGTAGACCAGGGACATTCAGCATCTGAAGCTGATTATCTGTCTGGAGAAAGTTCCAAGCATTCCACAATGAATTGGAAAGAACTGCAGAGGTCTTGGGGATACCCATACAAACACAACAAATAGGTCTACTGAAAATGAGCACAAGGTTTTAAAAGAATTTCAGAAGGAAAAGAAAGACCAAACTCACTAACCAAAACTGCTCAGCACCATAGCCAAGATATCCAGTTTCTCTTTGTACCCTCAGCGATGGAATTGCATACAGACCACAGTCCAAACTGAAGCTCAAAAAAAAAAAAAAAATTTTTTTTTTTCTAAAATAATGAGAAAGGAGCCAAGCAAGGAGAGGAGAGTTCATTCTTTTAGAAAGAAACCCAAAGTCTTGGAGCAGTTTTCATGTTAATCACCAGTAAGATAAAGGGTACAACAGTGCAAGTATGCAAAATAAGGTGTTTTTGATGTTTGTGACTGAGCTAAATACAGCATACCTGCCCTGCTCCCAACTCAGGTCTGTATATATTTATATAGAGAGTTGGCATCCCCCTACCATACCCTCTTGCTCGTCATGTGATTCTGGGACATAAGCAAATGCAACTGATTGCAGTCTTGAAGCTACTGTCAGAGGCAAGGAACAGAGATCATTCCACATGATTTCCTTGTATTATCTGTGAAGAATGTCCAGCAAGTACTTTATCTTATATCCTTCTTACTACATGCTTGTTTTCTAACTGTTACCTAAATGCAAGTTCATGTGCATGACACATAGTGAGATCAAACAGTATCAAAGCATCAGAATTTGGAACAAAGAAAGGTTTATTAAGGGCCATGCAAGGAGATGGGTGGCTCATGCCTAAAAAACTCCAAACTCCCTGAAAGCTTTTGTTAGACCTAACGGTCTTTGCCCAGGACCCGTCGCCGCAAAGACCACTGAGACCCGAACTCGATGCAATCAGCAAGAGGATTTATTAGGCCGACGCGCCGGGGTTCAATCTCCACCAGGGGAGACGAACCCTGAACAGTTGTTACAGAACAGTTTATAAGCACAAAAATCATGAACAGGTGCAGTTGAGATGGAGCGTTTTGATTGGTCTGCAAACTTTGGCCTTTCCGGGGATAGGTTCATTTGTTTTCGGGCCTAAATGGCTGACTGACCTGATTTAGTTGAGTGGCCCGAAACAATTAATTTCTAGCTCGACTCTGGGGACTGTGTTCTTAAGATGTGAGTATAATCCCCCTCTGTGTTGTTCCGTTCTCTTAAGACAATAGGCCTGATTTAAGATTAACAAAGGGCCCGTGGGTGAAGGTCTGTTCCCTCAGAGCCCCTAGTAAATTTTAACTTTTCCCTTTGTTCCCTGGGATGCCCCTAAAGAGGTCAGAAGGCACTGATCTCATACCTGTGTTTCTAGTGGTGCCTCTCATGGCAGATTGATTATAGGCTGGGGAACAAATCATGATTAGAAACAATTTTTTTACAATCTCAGGCTGGTTTCCACACTTTCAGCAAAGCCCTTTTTATAGAAAAGGTAACAGAGGGGCATGGTTAGTTGTTGCAAACTTCTTGGTGTCAGATCCTTTATTCTTGAGGTCAGATCATGGTCAGATCACCATATTCCTGTAAATCTCTATCAAATGAATGCTATTCTCTATCCTGATAAGAAAGGGCCAGGTCCCAAAGCACAACTGATACCCTCTGAGGTCCATGTCCTGACTGATAGGAGGTAGATCTCAGCTGGTGGTGCCCTCAGGGCCAGGATCCCAGATCCTGTCCAGGTATCATCACTGAGGGTCATGTGCCCAACCCAATCGGCCCTTAGGCTCCTCAGGCCACCCATATGGAAGGGGGCAGTTCCCGCAGCCTGTGACCCAAGCAGACTGCCACTGCTATTAGGCTGCAGAGACTGAGATGCAGAGAGGTTCAGCCCTGCCTCAAGGCCTGGGCCGAGCCAGTGGTGGCCTTGCTGAGGGCTCTGGAGCCCTACAGGACGCAGCACCCAGCCTGTTACCTAGGCCCCCAGTTCACCTGGCCTCAGACCAGCAAGTGAGTTTGGGGGCCCCAGAGAGAAGGCCAGGTTCCACCCACCCCTTACCTCTCTGCCTGATGACCACCAACCACCACGCCACTGATCACTGACTGAATGGGCCCCTAAGGATCACTCACTAACAGTTGCTCACTTGGTGGAGGGGCCCACTGATGTGCCGGCCCATGGCTGAGTTGGACCCTAATAGTCCTGTGTAACTGCTACCTGGTGATGAGGTGGGGGATAATGGCCTACAGCAATGGCCACATGCTAAGGCTTGCTTAGGGTCACACTTTATTACAAAATTATGTTTACAATCTGTTGAATTAATAATTTTGTCTAAACCTTTAAGTCTACAAACATTCATTCTAAAGCACTCACCATTAACTTAGATTAAAATCAGCAGGAGGGAAAGATAATGAGAGGGAAAAGAGATGGGGACACAAGATTTTTAAGATTTTAGTTTAAAACAATATATAGAACTCTATAACATGTTTTTCTGAATGACACGTGAAATACTTTCAAATGTTTATTTTATATCAGGCTTTCAAGAAAATCCCAAACTCATAGAAGAATATTTCTTTAGTTACACATGCTTTGAAGAAATTTCTTTTCCTCTCTGACTTAATAGAAGACAGACTCAAGTTATATTTCCATTTCTTGATTGTTTTCATGGGCATTTACTTTAAAAATGTTCTTTAAACTGTACACTGGACTTTAATGCAATCAATTTTCTATATGAACTACTTTGCACAATTCGCAAATTCAAAGGAATATTAAAAAAAAATACAAAAATGTCACATTTAGATTAAAATGTCACACTTCAGATTAAAAGCACATTTATAGAACAACCTGGGGAGAAGAAAGACTTTTAAATCAGTCTCTCTCAGACACTATAAGAGATAAATGAAGGAGTGACATTCACCTAAAAGCCAAAGAAGGTATGGTACAAATGCAAGAAAAATTGAATAGGACCAATTAGCAGTGTATAAGATCCAATTAGAAACTGTGGATATAAAATATAAAAATTGAAATAAAATACTTCTAAATTCAATAATAGATTGAACTCAACTGAAGAGAAAATTAAGAGGAAGTTCTGAGGAAATCACTTAGAATCTTATACAAGAAGACAGAAAAAGAACTTGAAACAGTATGTAAGAAACTGGAAAAGAATTGGGATACAATATTGGGGCTTCTGGCAAAGCAGAAAAGTGGGCATATGTGAATAAATCCTTAAAGACAAAATGGTAATAGTCTAGTTAGGACATAAAATAACAAACAGTCTTTAGATTTTAATAATGTACTAAAAAAATATGAAATTCAGAAAACTCTAATGTCAAAAAAATGTTTTACTTACTTCTGGTAATGATTTTAAACATCAGTTCAGTTCAGTTCAGTCACTCAGTCGTGTCCGACTCTTTGCGACCCCAAGAATTGCAGCTCGCCAGGCCTCCCTGCCCATCACCAACTCCCGGAGTTCACTCAGACTCACGAAGTTATATATAATTATAAGGTAGCAGAAAGAGCCAATGTAGTAAAACAAAATGAATTTGATGACCTGATATGAATCTGAAGTACTGAAATGTAGTCTACATGGCTCTCTATGATTAGCTTCCAGGTCTAAACATGGTTTTAAAGAAAAATCATGCTTCCAAATTTATCTCTGTGACTTCGTACCTACCAAAAAATTACCAAGGATGACTCACAGCTGTATTGAATAAATGGATTCAAGATGAAAATACATTCATTTCAGTGAAAATGATGATGATAGATGACTTGTTTTCTTCCCAATTCCTAGGGAATGATTGACTTTGTCAACAGAAATTAAATACAATAAATAAATCACTGTAAAATCTAAAAGATTATGCTATTTTTTCCCTTCATGGGTAAACAATGCAAACTATAAACACAACACAGTTAACATTAAGACATTAACATCAGTAGGTTTCCCTGATACAAAAACATACAAGTCATCAGGGAAAAAAAAAAAAGATTATCATGCTTACCATTGTACAGGAAAACATATTGGACATAAGGTGCCAAAAAATTGCCATCATTTTTTGTATTTACATAGATCTGAATATTCGGATAACTTTGCAATTTTGGTTTGCAAAAGAAACTATTACGAATGATGCTAAGAGAAAATTAACATCTCAGGATTAACCAAACTGGTAATCATCTTAAACCATTTTCCTTCTAATTTTCTTAGCTTCCATTACTGGAAAATTTTTAAAGAAAATTCAACAACATCTCACATTTGGAAATACATTTTATGTTTTAAAAAGGGAATACTTTGGCAAGCTAGATAATCTTCAAGCAAACACCAGTATTTTAAAACGTGTTCTCAGGAAACCTAAAAGGTTTATTTTTGGCAAAACGAATCAACATGCTGTCAGTCATCTCCTCCAAGATGCAATTACAGTCAGAACTAAATAATTTTGAGCTTCCGGCAACAGATATATTCAAAAAGGTTTCCATAGACCTACAAGAAATTCACCTCATCTAAAAGAACCAGAAAAAAACCTTACTTAAGCTATTTTTCTAGCAGCTAGATCATGATGGGAAAACTTGTTTACCAGCTGGTTTTTATTATTGAAAATTACCTTCAAGAAGCAAATCATTACAATTAGTTTCCCTTTTATAAACTGCCAAGAAATTCTTTGTCACCAGTTTAAAATTTTCTAAAAAGTGAGAGCAAATTGAAAAGCCACTTTCAATTTGTTGCAGCTTTTACCGTGACTATTTTACTCTTACTCTGTGAACTTAAATTGCACATCATCTACCTTACTTCCAGATGTTTTAAAAATGTGTCTATCCTCTGAATATCTCACAAAAGAAGTTATGAGATGAGTAATATTATTTCCATAGTGCATTTGTGGAAACTAAAACAAGAACATAAAAACTGATTCATCAAATGGAAGTCAAAACTTCAATGAGATATCACTTCACACCAGTCAGAATGGCCATCATCAAAAAGTCTACCAACAATAAATGCTGGAGAGGATGTGAAGAAAGGGAACCCTCTTGCACTGTTGGTGGCAATGTAAATCGATACAGTCACTACGGAAGACAGTATGGATATTCCTTAGAAACCTAGGGGAAAACAATCACCATAGGACCCAGCAGTCCCAGTCCAGGCATTTACCTTGAAGAAACCAAAACTGAAAAAGACACATGTACCCCAGTGTTCAATGCAGCAGTACTTACAATAGCTAGAACATGGAAGCAACCTAGATGTCCATTGACAGATGAATTGATAAAGAAGTGGGTACATATACACAATGGAATATTACTCAGCCACAAAAAGAAACACATTTGAGTCAGTTCTAACGAGATGCATGAACCTAGAGCCTATTATACAGAGTGAAGTAAATCAGAAAGAGAAAGAGAAATATCATATACTAATGTATATATATGGAATCTAGAGAGATGGTATGGATGAATTTGTTTGCAAGGCAGCAATGGAGAAACAGACATAGAGAACAGACTTATGGACATGGAGAGAGGAGAGAGAGGGTGAGATTTATGGAGAGAGTAACATGGAAACTTACATTACCAAATGTAAAATAAATAGCCAATGGGAATTTTCTGTATGTCTCTGGAAACTCAAATATGAGCTCTGTATCAACCTAGAGCAGTGGGATGGGAAGGGAGATTCAAGAGGGAGGGGACATATGTATACCTATGGCTGATTCATGTTGATGTTTGACAGCAAACAACAAAATAATTTAAAGAAATTATCCTTAAATTAAAAAATTTTAATTGACACATCAAATATTTAAAGATTTTTAGTGTTGTAGGTGGTAATCCAACTATTGTTTTCTGCTAAGTCTCAAAACACAAATGCCATTGTCAAACTATAAGTAAAGTGTACTAGGGAGAAACTGTTTCAATAAATGTATGAAATATTGTAATTTATGACTATAGGCTTTGTACCAAAAGATATTGCTAAGATCTCTTTTCTAAATCCTGGTACATCATATGATTAAGAAGGAATAGTAGACTGTTTAAATATGAAAGTTTAAAGATTAACTTTAATATAACTGAATACTATTTTGCATTGATTCATGCCAAATAGAAAAACTGAGGATATATGAATCAGATGCCTTGTGGATATGAATCTTGATATTCTAAAGTTATTCTTTCTCTCAATAGAGTGATTTTACTGTCCAAGTAAGTGAAGGTGTCTTTTTCCATAAGTTCCCTGGTCATTCTAAGCCTATCTCATTAACTCACTGCCCAGGAAATTAGAGTAACAACACTAAAAAAAGGAAGAAAACTATTTAAAACAAATTCTCATCTATTTCCAATACAGAAAATATTCTACAGTGGGCATGATGGGAAATCAGAGAAAAGCTAGTATTTTTTATTCATTGTTAAATGGTCCATCTAAATATCTATTTCATCAGGGTATTATATATTATACAATATTACCTCTTTCTCCTAAACATAATGTTTATATAAATTGAGAAACAATGTCCCAGTTGTGGATATTATTGAAGAATGTTTAAGCTTAACTTCATTTATGTTTATTATTTCACAGCTCTTCATGCTTTGAATTGAGTCAGTTGATTAATCTGAAAATATTTATATTGAGCTCCTGCTCTATTTCAGTTCCTACAATGATTTTAAGTTGATTCCTCATGAAGCTCACCTACAAAGAATGAACTTTCTATAAAGTATTCATAACTCAACTATAATTCAAATTTTATGTTCTGTCTAAAAGTATTAATATACAATGGCAAAAACCCTTTAGTAATAAAAATAGCCACAATATACTCACATTTTGTGTATCTTTTTTCTTTGTTATTTAGAAATTCTTAATTTGGAGTTCTTTTAATGTAGTATATATTAAAATAAAAACTAAAAGAACAGAGAAGACATTGAATATAAATGCAATCCCAGTATCACCTAAAGGATATTTCACAGAAAAAAGAAACTTGAAGGGCCAAAACAAGAATGAAAAGTTTTACCTTATTAATAATTTAAAAAATGCAAATTTTAGTCAAAATAAAATGACATGTTACACCCACCAATTTTTTAAAAAATAGGAAGTTCTGATACTGCCACATGCTAACTGGTGGGAGAATGAATTAATACAGTACTTGGAAAACAATTTAACATTATCTCATGGAGTTATATATTTGCAAATTCAGGACTTGGAAACCATTTCTAGATGAATATCTTAGAAAACTCTTAAGCTTGTGTCTTAAGGGACCTGTAGAAAATATTTATGGCATCAATGGACATCAAATTGGAAAAACTCAAAATGACCATATACTGTATTTATGTACAGATAGATATGTTTGGGAACACTATATAACAGTGAAAATGAGTGATACATCAAATGAATGAATATTAGAAACATATCATTGGATGTAAAAAGAAAGATACAGATTAATTATAGTATTATACCATTTATATAAATTTCAAAAGCACACAAGCTCAGCAATAAAAGTACACAATATATAGAAAAACTAAAATGAAAAGAAAAACACAGAAGTTGCATATGATCAAATTTGTTTTGGAGGGACACAATGTCAACATCTGGAATGTCTAAATTTCTAATATTCCATTTGCAAGTTTGTGGCTGAAAACCAATTTTTTATTCTTTGATTTCTCCTAACTGCTTTATATTTATTCTTTGATTTGTCCAAACTGCTTTTTATACTGGTTCCTCACAATAACTCTATATAGTAGATACAACTGTTATTTCATAACACACATGAAAAAACTGAGGCACAAAGATATGAAATAACTTTATCAAAGTCACTCTGCTCAAATGTAAAATTGCAATTTGAACAGATAATCAAGAAACTGAAGGTAGCCTTATAGCCATTATACTGTACTAATTCCTTCCATTAAAAAATAATGTGTAGCCAAGATGGTAGAGACGCAAGACCTGAACTCATTTCCTCTCATGGGCACACAAAAATTATAGCTATTTACAGAGTGGCTATCTATGTAAACGACATTAAGTCTAGAAGAAAATATTTTCCCAACACTAAAGATATAAAGAAGGAATTGCAATGAGACAGGAAGGAGAGACAGAGACACAATATAGTCAAAATTCATAATCCCCAGGTAGGTGACCCACAAAGGGGAGGATAATCGCAATTGTGGAGGTTCTCCCCAAGGAACAAAGGGTTCAAGTCCCACATCAGGATCCCCAGCCCGAGTCCTACATTGGGAAGACATGTCCCCAGAACATCTGGTTTTGAAGGCCAGCAGCGTTTGTGTATGGGAAAGCCAGAGGGTTATAGGAAACAGAGACTCTATTCTTACAAGACACGTGTAAAATGTCACAAGTTCTGAGACCCAGTACTGAAGCAGCATTTGAAAGGAGCCTGAGTCAGACCAACTTACTGATCTTAGAGAGCCTCCCAGAAAGGCAGGAGGCAACCTGGGGATAAAGATGATGGTGGCAGCCATTAGTGAGAGCTCATTCCACCACTAGGACTGTGGTGCTGGCGAACACCATTTGGGAATCTTCCATCTTGCTTAATAGTGTCAGATTTACTTGCTTCCAGCAGGTTGGCACAAGCACTAGGCCCATGAGGCCCCACAGCTAGCTACCCTTGATCCTGACTCCACCCACCAGTGGGTCAGTGCCAGCCCTGGGATCACTGAGACCAAGACTGACAGGCAGCCACACTGGGACATGGACCTGCCCACCAGCAGGCTGGCAGGCACCACATGAGGCAGGGATTGGCAGTCAATTAGGCCAGGGGCCGGCCCTACCTACTAGTGGGCCCACAGTAGTCAGCCCCGCCACAACAGAGGGCCCACACAGCCCAGAGAGGGATCACCCTACAGCACACAGCTCTGGTCACCAGAGGGAAACCTGCTGCTGGCTCCACAGGAAGTTGCCAACATAAGGTCACTTCTCTAAGACTGGGAAACATGACTGACCTATCTAATACATGAAGATCTTTTTTGTATAGTTCTGTGTATTCGTGCCACTCCTTCTTAACGTGTTCTGCTTCTGTTAGGTCCATACCATTTCTGTCCTTAATTGTACCCATCTTTGCATGAAATATCCCCTTGGTATCTCTAATTTTCTTGAAAAGATCTCTAGTCTTCCCCATTCTATTGTTTTCCTCTATTTCTTTGCACTGATCACTGAGGAAGGATTTCTTATCTCTTCTTGCTATTCTTTGCAACTCTGCATTCAAATGGGTATATCTTTCCATTTCTCCTTTGCCTTCCCTTCTCTTCTTTTTCTCAGCTATTTGTATCTTCATGACCCAGATAAGCACAATGGTGTGATCACTCACCTAGAGGCAGACATTCTGGAGTGCGAAGTCAAGTGGGCCTTAGAAGCATTACTAGGAACAAAGCTAGTGGAGGTGATGAATTCCAGTTGAGCTGTTTCAAATCCTATAAGATGATGTTGTGAAAGTGCTGCACTCAATATGTCAGAAAACTTGGAAAACTCAGCATTGGCCACAGGACTGGAAAAGGTCAGGTTTCATTCTAGTCCCAAAGAAAGGCAATGCCAAAGAATGCTCAAACTACCACACAATTGCACTCATCTCACATGATAGCAAAGTAATGCTCAAAATTCTCCAAGCCAAGCTTCAACAGTATGTGAACTGTGAACTTCCAGATGTTCAAGGGAACTCATGTACACCCGAGACAGATTCATGTCAATGTATGGCAAAACCAATACAGAAATGTAAAGTAAAATAAAGTAAAAATAAAAATTAAAAAAAATAAAAAGGCAGAGGAACAAGAGATCAAATTGCCAACATGTGTTGAATCATTGAAAAAGCATCTACTTCTGCATTATTGACTACACTAAAGCCTTTGACTGTGTGGATCACAACAAACTATGAAAAATTCTTCAAGAGATGGGAATACCAGACCACGTAACTTGCCTCCTGAGAAATATGTTTGCAGATCATGAAGCAACAGTTAGAACTGAACATGGAACAACAGACTGGTTCCAATTCGGGAAAGGAGTACATCAAGGCTGTATATGGTCACCATGCTTATTTAACTTATATGCAGAGCACATCATGGGAAATGCCACTCTGAATGTAGCACAAGCTGGAATCAAGATTGCTGGGAGAAATATCAATAACCTCAGATATGCAGATGACACCACCCTCATGGCAGAAAGTGAAGAGGAACTAAAGAGCTTCTTAATGAAAGTGAAACAGGAGAGTGAAAAAGTTGTCTTAAAACTCAGTACTCAGAAAACTAAGATCATGGCATCCGGTCCCATCACTTCATGGGAAATAGATGGGGAAAAAGTGGAAACAGTGTCAGACTTTATTTTGGGGGGCTCCAAAATCACTGCAGTTGGTGACTGCAGTCATGACATTGAAAGACACTTGCTCCAAGAAGAAAAGTAATGACCAAGCTAGACAGCTCTTAAAAAGCAGAGACATTACTTTGCCAGCAAAAGTCTGTCTAGTCAAAGCTATGGGTTTTTCCAGTAGTCATGTATGGATGTGAGAGTTCGACTATAAAGAGTCCTGAGGGCCAAAGAATTACTGCTTTTGAACTGTGGTATTGGAGAAGACTTTTGAGAGTCTCTTGGACTGCAAGGAGATCCAACCAGTCAATCCTAAAGGAAATCAGTCCTGAGTATTATTCATTGGAAGAACTGATGCTGAAGCTGAAACTCCAATACTTTGGCCACCTGACATGAAGAACTGACTCATTTGAAAAGACCCTGATGCTGGCAAAGATTGAAGGTGGGAGGAGAAGTGGACGACAGAAGGTGAGATGGTTGGATGGCATCACCAACTCGATGAATGTGGGTTTTAGCAAGCTCCAGGAGTTGGTGATGGAAAGAGAAGCCTGGAGTGCTGCAGTCCATGGGGTCACAAAGAATTGGACAGCACTGAGAGACTTTTTCATACTGTTCATGGGGTTCTCAAGGCAAGAATACTGAAGTGGTTTGCCATTCCCTTCTCCAGTGGACCACATTCTGTCAGACCTCTCCACCATGACCCATCCATCTTGGGTGGCCCCATATGGCATAGCTTAGTTTCATTAACAAGGCTGTGGTCTCTGTGATCAGATTGGCTAGTTTTCTGTGATTATGGTTTCAGTGTGTCTGTTCTCTGATGCCCTCTCACAACACCTACCGTCTTACTTGGGTTTCTCTTACCTTGGACGTGGGGTATCTTTTCACAGCTGCTCCAGCAAAGTGCAGCCGCTGCTCCTTATCTTGGACGAGGTCGCCCCTCCTGACCTCGGACGTGGGGTAGCTCCTCTCAGCCACCACCCTCCTTGGAAGGAAAGTTATGACCAACCTAGATAGCATATTCAAAAGCAGAGACATTAAGTTGCCAACAAAGGTCCGTCTAGTCAAGGCTATAGTTTTTCCAGTGGTCACATATGGTTGTGAGAGTTGGACTGTGAAGAAAGCTGAACGACAAAGAATGATGCTTTTGAACTGTGGTGTTGGAGAAGACTCTTGAGGGTCCCTTGGACAGCAGCAGATCCAACCAGTCCATCCTAAAGGAGATCAGTCCTGGGTGTTCATTGGAAGGACTGATGCTAAAGCTGAAATTCCAATACTTTGGCCACCTCATGGGAAGAGTTGACTCATTGGAAAAGACCCTGATGCTGGGAGGGATTGGGGGCAGGAGGAGAAGGGGATGACAGAGAATGAGATGGCTGGATGGTGTCACCGACTCAATGGACATGAGTCTGGGTAAACTCTGGGAGTTGGTGATGGACAGGGAGGCCTGGCATGCTGCAATTCATAGGGTCACAAAGAGTGGGACATGACTGAGTGACTGAACTGAACTGAACTGAGGGACTGAACTGAGCTATCTAATACATACAAATAAACACAGAGAATTAGGCAAAATGAGTATAGAGAGGAATATTTTGCAAGTGAAAGAAGAGGACAAAAAAAAAAAAACTAAACAAAGGGGAGATAAGCTATCTACCTGACAAAGAGTTCAAGGTAATGATCATTAAGGCACACTACAAAATTAGAAGATGCACTACAAAATTAGATCTTTTTTTCTATGACAAAGATCAAGGAGGTTTCATTAGCAATTCACTGATGAATTAAAGAGAAATGAACTCAGGTGAAGTAAGTCTGTGACATTTAATGAATCAGAGCTCACACTTAAACAAAACCTAAACTGCAGACAGTGATGGGTAATTCTCCCTTTAATTAAGCTCACTGAATGGGGTGTGTCTGTTCAAAACAAATAGCTATAGAGAGAAGATAAAAAGACAGTTGGCTGATAAAGAAAGAGCTGATAAGAAAATGGGTCACTCCTCAAAGAGTCATATATAAAAGTTTCAGTGAACATAATGCTTTCACATTTCAAGGACTTACAGCAGGTAAATAAATCAAACACACACATAAAATGGTAAAAATACTTCAAATAAACTCAAGTACAAGTTAACAACTAAACACTCCCTCAGGAACTCTGAAATCCTACATTGAAGTGTTATCACCTGTGTCCATAAGGTGAACAACAATGGTATATCATTAATTATAAAGGTTTTCCATCTTTATCGCTGCCCAAATAAATGATTTTAGATCTTCTAATAGGTTAAAAACTGTTTAAAGGTACAGGAAATAACAAAAATCAATACACTAGATAAAACACAACTATACTCTTACTCTGTGCTGATAAATATCAAGGCACAGATATTTTCATCTTCATAAATATTCTCTGAGGTAGTCAATATCTGTATTCTAATTTTGTAGTTGAAGAAAATATGTATCAGTACGGTTAAATAACATCTACAGAGTTACACATCTTGCAAGACACACACCAGATTTAAAATAAAATCTGACACTAGCTTCTATTTCAGTATTACCTGAGCAATCACACCCCACTACCATGACTACTATCCCATATTTTATTTTTAAAACAAAGTTAATTTTATTGTTTTTTCTGATTATAAGGCAATATTTCATCAGTATAAAAGAAAGTATTAAAAAAAGGGAATATTTTATAATGCCATCACACAAAGATAGTATTTCATAGGTATTCATATTATTTTTTCTAAGGATACAAACACACATACATAAATATTTTAAAGAGAGAGAGATATGGCCTTGTGTACATGAAATATATTGTCTGTATTTCTTATAATTATAATAATTACTATGATTATGCATAACTGTAGTTCATTTATTTTATTGCCATAAAATATTCTAATGTACAGACATGTGAGTGTGTTTGTGCTCAGTCACTCAGTCACATCCATCCAGCTCTTTGCAACCTCACAGACTGTAGCCTGCCAGGCTCCTCTGTCTGTGGAATTTTCCAGGCAAGAATACTGGAGTGGGTTGCCATTTCCTCCTCTAGAGGATCTTCCAGACCCAGGGATCAAACCCACATCTGCTGCATCTCCTGCATTGGCAGGTGGATTCTTTACACTGAGCTACCTCGGAAGCCCCTAATATTATAGACCTACTACAACTTATGTATCATTTCTACTTTAGATGGATTTTGAGTTGTTTTCAGTTTAAGGCTACTGCAAATAACTACTATAAGCATTGCTTTATACGTACTTTTATGTACATATCATATATTGGTTCTCTAATGGGAAAAAATGAAGCCCAATATATGGCACTGAACAAAATTCTAACGAACAGCTTCAAGCTACCACTGGTGTAAAAGTCAGATCACAAATTTAACTACTGGCTCTCTGAGCTAATACTACCTGATTTGAGCACATAGACATTTATACTAAGATATTTTTCAGTTCAGTTCAGTTCAGTCGCTCAGTCGTGTTTGACTCTTTGCGACCCCATGAATCACAGCACACCAGGCCTCCCTGTCTATCACCAACTCCAGGAGTTCACTCAAACTCGTGTCCATCGAGTCAGTGATACCAGCCAGCCATCTCATCCTCTGTCGTCCCCTTCTCCTCCTGCCCCCAATCCTTCCCAGCATCAGAGTCTTTTCCAATGAGTCAACTTTTCACATGAGGTGGCCAAAGTACTGGAGTTTCAGCTTTAGCATCATTCCTTCCAAAGAAATCCCAGGGTTGATCTCCTTCAGAATGGACTGGTTGGATCTCCTTGCAGTCCAAGGGACTCTCAAGAGTCTTCTCCAACACCACAGTTCAAAAGCATCAATTCTTCGGTGCTCAGCCTTCTTCACAGTCCAACTCTCACATCCATACATGACCACAGGAAAAACCATAGCCTTGACTAGACGGACCTTAGTCGGCAAAGTAATGTCTCTGCTTTCGAATATGCTATCTAGGTTGGTCATAACTTTTCTTCCAAGCAGTAAGCGTCTTTTAATTTCATGGCTGCAGTCACCATCTGCAGTGATTTTGGAGCCCCCAAAAATAAAGTCTGACACTGTTTCTACTGTTTCCCCATCTATTTCCCATGAGGTGATGGGACCAGATGCCATGATCTTTGTTTTCTGAATGTTGAGCTTTAAGCCAACTTTTTAACTGTCCTCTTTCACTTTCATCAAGAGGCTTTTTAGTTCCTCTACTTTCTGCCATAAGGGTGTATATTAAATATATCACTTTATATTATATATAATTGCTAGATTTTAGAATTTATACATGATCAACTTTAGAAAATAATGCCAAATAGTTTTCCAATTTAATAAGACCAATTTATACCTTCACCAACACTACATGAGAGTTCCCATTATGTATCAAACTGTAATTTTATCATACAAGAGAGCATGCCATAGTATCTTAACTTGATCTTATTTTCCATTTTACCTGATTACTATTGAGTTTGCCTACTTTTATGAACATTTATGGCTATTTTTAGTATTCCTATGCCTCTTAAAGTCAGTTACTGATTTTCTGCTTAGTTGTCTATGTTTTCTGAATGATTTCAGATATATTCATGTTTTATGTGTTGAAAATTTCTTCACCAAGATAAGAACTTGCCTTTTCACTGTCTTAATGGAGTCGTTTGATGAACAATCTTAATGTACTCAAATGCATTCATGGTAATCTCCTGTTTTAGAGTTTTTGTTTTGTTTGAGATATATTTATTTCACTCATCTGAGATTATGAAAATATTTTCCTTTATTGTTCTCCAGATATTTTTTGTTGCTTTGCTTTTTGTATTTTGATTTATGTTTTACATAAAAAACAGTTTTCTGTATAACATGAAGTAGAAGCCAAATTTTATTTTTATTTTTATGGATATAAAGTATCCCAGCATGATTTATTGAAAAATATTTTCTGTTCCCAGCTCTGGAGTAGCACTCTATTTATAAATTAAGACTCTACATATGCTTAGGTCTTTTTCTGGGATCTCTACTTTATTCCACTGCTTTACTTGTCTGTCTTTA
The DNA here is from genome assembly GCA_006408695.1 of Aepyceros melampus. Classification (NCBI taxonomy): domain Eukaryota; kingdom Metazoa; phylum Chordata; class Mammalia; order Artiodactyla; family Bovidae; genus Aepyceros; species Aepyceros melampus. The sequence continues at coordinate 46,897 of SJXQ01009700.1, read as the reverse complement.
CATGAATATCATGCTGTCCTATTTAGAGTAGCATTATAAAAATTCTGGATAGAACAAACCCATTCACTTTGTACCTTTCCAAGAACATTATGAAAGTGAAAGTGAAGTCGTGTCTGATTCTTTGCGACCCCATGGACTGTAGTCTACCAGGCTCCTCCGTCCATGGAATTTCCCAGACAAGAATATTGGAGTGGTGGCCATTTCCTTCTCCAGGGGTCTTTCTGACCCAGTGATTGAACCCAGGTTTCCTACATTGCAAGCAGACACTTTACCATCCGAGCCACCTATAGCTACTTACGAAAAAAAAAAGTTAATACACTTAATGAAACATAATTGTGTTATAATAAATATCTCATATTTAAACTGTTAATTTAATGTTTTTAACATGTATGCACCCATAAAACATAATCACAGATTAAGATAATTAATATATCCATCCCACAACATAGTTTCCTTGTTTTCCTTCCATGCTATTGTTGCATGGAGTGTTCTCCAAGGAATCATTCTTAATCTCTTCACCTAAAGCAATAGCTTTTAACATTCTAGAATCTGTTCCCCATCTATTATTTTCTTCTATCCTCTTTTTGTAGTTAATGATACATCAAACTATGATTCCTAAAGTTTTCAGTTAACAATAAAAGCATTTTCCAATATCAATACACATACATTGTAAAATCATTTCAAGATACACAAATATCTACCATGTGCATGAGCTACATTTAATTTAATCATCATTTGCTTTAAGTTCTTCTGGCTCACTGGAAAAGAACCTGATGCTGGAAAAGAACGAGGGCAGGATGAGAAGGGGACAACAAATGATGGGATGGTTGAATGGCATCACCAACTCAGTGGACATGAGTTTGAGCAAACTCCCGGAGATAGTAAAGGACAGAGGAGCCTGATGGGCTGCAGTCCATGGGGTCGCAAAGAGTTGGACATAGCAACTAAACAACAACAAAAAAATAATCTGAGAATAAATATTAAATGAATATACCATTTAATCATTACCCTTTAACTTATATTGAAATAGTCACCCATATAAAGTTATTATGTCTTTGTACCAAAACTTTGACATACATTCTAGAATCTGTTCCCCATCTATTATTTTCTTCTATCCTCTTTTTGTAGTTAATGATACATCAAACTATGATTCCTAAAGTTTTCAGTTAACAATAAAAGCATTTTCCAATATCAATACACATACATTGTAAAATCATTTCAAGATACACAAATATCTACCATGTGCATGAGCTACATTTAATTTAATCATCATTTGCTTTAAGTTCTTCTGGCTCACTGGAAAAGAACCTGATGCTGGAAAAGAACGAGGGCAGGATGAGAAGGGGACAACAAATGATGGGATGGTTGAATGGCATCACCAACTCAGTGGACATGAGTTTGAGCAAACTCCCGGAGATAGTAAAGGACAGAGGAGCCTGATGGGCTGCAGTCCATGGGGTCGCAAAGAGTTGGACATAGCAACTAAACAACAACAAAAAAATAATCTGAGAATAAATATTAAATGAATATACCATTTAATCATTACCCTTTAACTTATATTGAAATAGTCACCCATATAAAGTTATTATGTCTTTGTACCAAAACTTTGACATCACCCTGATTATTTCCTTAGTATATGGATAAATAAAAATGAATTTTCTAGAAGAATAGAAGCATTGTTTTAGAAAGAGACTCACAGAAAATGAACTCATGGTTTCTGGGGGAAAGGGATAGTCAAGGGCTTTGGGAATGTCATGTATACACTGCTAAATTTAAAATGGACAATCAACAGAAATCTATTGTATAGCACATGGAATGCAAGTCAATGTTATGTACCAGCCTAAGATGGGAGGGGCTTTGGGGGGGTGGGGATACATGTATATGGCTGAGTTCCTTCACTGTTCACCTGAAACTATCACAACATTATTAATTGACTATACCCCAATACAAAATGTATTTGGTGTTAAAAAAAATTTAAGAACAAAGAAGAAGCAATGTTTTACAGACTTTCCATACATATCTTCATGCTGATTTCTAAAATAAATGTATCAGTTTTCCCTCTTACATAATATTTATAAATGTTTCTATATTATCATGAAAGTGAAAGTGAAGTCTGTCAGTCGCGTCTGACTGTTTGCAGCACCATGGACTGTAGCCTACCAGGCTCCTCCATCCATGGATTTTCCAGGCAAGAATACTGGAGTGGGTTGCCATTTCCTTCTCCAGGGGATCTTCCCAACCCAGGGATCAAATCCAGGTCTCCCACATTGTAGGCAGACGCTTTACCATCTAAGCCACCAGGGAAGTCTCCTATATTATCACATCTTTATTAAATGGCAGTTTCTGAAGTCATGCTAATTTGATAAACAGCAAATATATCATTACTAAGTATTTCTTTGAGTTTTTGTGATATGTAATCAATTTGTGAATCTATTCTCAGAAATTTTTGTTTTAAGCCCTTTTCTTTTTTTTCTATTAATTTTTTTTTTTTTTTTACTTTGCAGATGAAGGTCATGAAAGAAAGAACAAAATAAAAGATGACACTCTGAGAAATATTACTAATTACAAATGCATAAAGAACTTGCTAAGATTGTTTATGCTTCTCTTTGAGTACCTAATAAAAGCACAAAGGAAATGTTCTAAAGTTCTTATTTTCCAAGTTTTATTTTTCTATAATACTGAATCATTTTTATAAGGAGAAAACTTAAAGAAGCCAGTCATTCAACATAAAAAATCCCCTATAGCTATGATATTCATCCCCACTTTTATTCTTTCTTTCTTTCTTTAGCATAAAAAAACTTCTTTATTTGGTATTCATATTTTACTACCTCAAAATATCTATATTACCCTACTTTTATTATTCTATTTCTTACAATTCAAGGATCTCTTTCTGCCTTTCCTGATGACAGTGCTAAGAAACACAAGCACATCTAAGGATTCCACCTGGGAAGCTCTACTTAAGGTTGTACTGTCTATAAATAGCATCTTTTGGAAAAATCACTATTCACTATTGTGTACACATTGGCCACCCACTGCAGCTCCACCTGCAATATGCTAAATTGAGAGTTGCCCTTTTGAGAAACAGATCTCAAAAATAGCCAAAGCATCTGCCTGTAAGACTTTGATTTATGGCTCTCATTTGAAATCACTGATGGTCTTTTCAGTACGCAGTCTTAAAGATATCACCTCTTCTTTATATAACACATATTCAGTGATCACTCTTCCTGTACCAGCCACCTCTCTAAGCATTGGTATAGGCCAGTGTAAAAAAAAAAAAACAGAAAAGGATCTTGATTTCATAGAACTTACATTCTAGTAAATATCTCTCTGAATAAGCAGCATCTTGCTATACCTCACTTTCAACTATTCCAAAAGCAGACATCAAAAAACTGAGATGTCTAAGGGACATCAAACTACATATAGTCTCAGTGGCCCATTTTTTTTGATAACCTCATATATCCCTTTTCACATGGAACTATACACAATACATTAAAATTTAAATGAATGTCTTTATATTAAAGAAGAATATGAGAACAGATTGTTTTAAGTCTTTCATTTGACAATTATTCATGCTAGAATTTTACTAATGAGCCACAATGAAGTCACATACATGAGGGAAAATATATGATACAAAATTAAACTGCTATTAAAATATCAGGCAATTTCTATTTAGCATTTACCAAGTACCTGACATTTTCCTAACCCATTTACTTAAATTGATGTGTGAAATAAGCTCTGAAAAAATGAAAGTGAAAGTGTTAGTCACTCAGTCGTGTCTGACTCTTTGCAACCCCATGGACTGTAGCCTGCCAGGCTCCTTTATCCATGGAATGGAATTCTCCAAGCAAGAATACTGGAGTGGGTTGCCATTCAATTCTCTAGAGGATCTTCCCAACCCAGGGACTGAACCCAGATCTTCTGCACTGCAAGCAGATTCTCTACCATCTAAGCTCTAGAAGAAGCATATCACAGAGGTCTAAATAACTTGCACAAAAGAACAGTGATTAAAGAGTGGAACAGGTCAAGGTGAACAGCAGAGGAAAGACTAACAGCATTTTTAACCACTATGCTATGATGATTTCACGTATTTAATAGTGTTTTGATGTAAGATTTTAGTTCAATTTAATTTAAGCCAGATAAAAAATTACCATTTGTATCTAGTCTAATGTTAATTAATAGGACTCCAGGGCTATTAAGAGATGAAGCTGCATAAAAGGAGTGAGAATAATGTGCATGTGCTCCAAACAGGGTTGTGGAGTATTTTTTTTTGGTCTTTTTTATATTGATTTTTTTTTTTCAGATTTGCCTAAACACGCTGACAAACAGAATGCTCTCTGAATGTTTTACTTTGAGATAGCATTCCTCATTGAAAGGATTCATCTGTCTGTAACAATTTCAACCTGCTGCAGCTCAGTCTCCCTAACCTGGTGTCTTCTTCCTTCAAACAATTGTCTTTCTGCAAATCACAGTTCTTTTCATAACAAAAATGAGTCCCAGAACTTTCAAACTGCACATTAGAAGTGAATTGCTATGTAGAAATAGAAAATTACACTTCCCAAAACCAGTTTCTTTCTGGAAACTCACCATTTCCTGGTAATACTCACTCATTCCTACTGGCACTGTCTCACAGACTTCTAATTCCTTCTCTTTCATTTAAACACATTAATCCAGGTTTGGAAATAAATATATTCAAACTGAAACTTTGTTGGAGTAAGGGGGTCATTCAAAGAATCTGCTGAAAGCTAAAGGATAGCCAAGGCTAAAGAGACACTTTGCACATGTGCATGGGTGCTCACTCACTCAATTGTGTCTGACTCTATGACCCCGTGGACTTTAGACCACCAGGCTCCTCTCTCCAAGGAATTTCCCAGGCAAGGACACTGGAGTGGGTTGTCATTTCTTACTCCAGGGCATCTTCCCAACCCAGGGATCAAACCCGCATTTCCTGTGTCTCCTACATTGGCAGGTGGATTATTCACCACTGAGCCACCTAGGAAGCCTAAAGACACGCAGAAGGTGGTATAAGTCTAGAACATCTGTTTTGGAGTGTGTATTTTGCTCATTTCCAGTTTTGTTTATCATGGCTTCCTCCTTCTAAACAGCTGCTTTCACAGGGCTGCTGCTGCTGCTGCTAAGTCGCTTCAGTCACGTCTGACTCTGTGCGACCCCATAGACGGCAGCCCACCAGGCTTCCCTGTCCCTGGGATTCTCCAGGCAAGAACACTGGAGTGGGTTGCCATTTCCTTCTCCAATGCATGAAAGTGAAGTCGCTCAGTCATGTTCAACTCTTAGCAACCCCATGGACTGCAGCCCACCAGGCTCCTCCATCCATGGGATTTTCAAGGCAAGAGTATTGGAGTGGGGTGCCATTGCCTTCTCCGTCCACAGGGCAGAGACTTCATTTAACCTGTACCAGCTCAAGTCTCAGACATCAGAGTAACAGGTCTCTCTGCTTACAGTTCTTCATTGGTTTCTCTTATATTCCTGGGGTAACTGATACCAAGTTGACCTCCTTTTATTAGTGTGTTCAACTCTCTAGGGTCATCATAGGATAAGTACTAATGGGTAAATTAGCAACCCTAAGACTTACATACTCACAATAACTGGAGGAGAGAGTGGAGAAGCTTAGAAGAAAATATATTTTCTTTAACCCATCTTCTTAATTTGGGGGCTGCCTTTCTAGTCAGAAAGATCAGCAGAGACCATTGATATTTTAATCCTTTGTGGGTGTCTGATGATATCATGATCTGGACAAAATAAAGCTTAAGTGTGATATGGTAGAAAACTATTTAACTCTCTTTAAACCATGACTGAAAGAGAATTATTCAGTCGCTGTAACCAAGAATGGATGAGTAAAAAAAAAAAAAAGTATTGAGATAAAGAGTTTCAGAGGAATGGAGTTTGGTGGAAATGTCTTTGCCTAAACAGATCTGATAGTCCTACTATGTGGAACAGAAACTAGAGAAGCGTCCACAACAGCTGAGACTAAGAATGCAATGAATACTAAACACTTAATATAATTTTAATTCCCTCTGAAGCTAATGACAACCTATTATGTGGACCCAGAGAAAAACAAAGCAGCAGCCTACCAAGAACTCTCAGAAACTCGGGAATGAAAAATGTGAAAACTCTAACAAAACTAAGTACAAAATCTCTTAAATACAGGGTGAGAGGCAATTATTGAAATTATAACACATGGGTTGAAAGCAAACTAAGATGAAATTCTTATTGCTATTTAGATATGATTATGAATGTTGTAATTGGTGAGAATAAGCAATATCCACATTTTCACAAGCACTTGAAGGATTATTGTACAAATCAGACAGTGACAGCAAACTGGCCTCAGGTTGGGCTTCCTGAGCTCTGACAGTGAAGACTCTGCCTGCAATGCAGAACACTAGGATTCAATTCCTGGGTCGGGAAGATCCCCTGAAGAAAAGAATGGCAACCCACTCCAGTATTCTTGCTTGGAGAATTCTATGGATAGAAGACCCTCATGGGCTGCAGTCCATGGGGTCACAAAGACTCCACTGAGCGACTGAGAGACTAACACAACAAGTAACAACTAAATTTGAAGCAGCAGAGGCTGAGGGATTCTAAACAAAGAAAGAGGGTAAATGGTATTGTTCATGGAGCCCTAGGGCAAGATCAAAGCCCCATTTAGTTCATTTTTACCAATAGCCTGTGAATGTAACATTATGAAATGTGAATTGTGATTAGGAAACTGGAACCTGTGGAAGATACTATGAAATACAAGGTAATCAATTTGGGGAGAAAAAAATGTAGATTTAATTTGGGGGCGTGAAAATAGAACTAGGGTTTCAAAAGAAATTTTTCCTCTTCAACCTATGCTGAAGTGGGAGGAGAGATCATATTCCTGACCCAGTAATAACAACTGTAGCTGTTCTTTGCTACATATCCATTAGATTCTAACTGGATTGTATGAGACACGAAGGAAAATACCCTATTCCCCAGCTGTGGTTCTCATTTGTGTACTTCCTCCCAATTCCCTGGCCCTACTTCTAAGTGGCCAACTGCTCCCTGAATCTTCAAACTTTCCAGTTCGGTTTACTCATTTTTTATCCAAAATGCTCCACCTCAAACATGACCTTCCTTGCTGATCAACATTCTTAAGCTGATGACACAGCATCACTAGATCAAATTAATTTGTGATTCCTAAAGAGATCTATTTTCCTATTAACCAACATAGGTTTTCTTTCCCAGTTCTTGCCCAACAATCAAGGTTTGGTTCAGAATTTAGAATTTGACCCAGCACCTTCACAGATTATATGGATTTCTATTTCTTCTTGTTAGTGTTTCTAAAACAAAAGGAAAAAAAAAATCTCAAAAACATGCTCCTTGAACACTAGGTATTTAGTCTAAACTAAATGGTTATCATTATATATGACAGAGTGCCTGATGAACTATGGAATGAGGTTTGTGACATTGTACAGGAGACAGGGATCAAGACCATCCCCATGGAAAAGAAATGCAAAAAAGCAAAATGGCTGTCTGGGGAGGCCTTACAAATAGCTGTGAAAAGAAGAGAGGTGAAAAGCAAAGGAGAAAAGGGAAGATATAAGCATCTGAATGCAGAGTTCCAAAGAAGAGCAAGAAGAGATAAGAAAGCCTCTTCAGCAATCAATGCAAAGAAATAGAGGAAAGAACAGAATGGGAAATACTAGAGATCTCTTCAAGAAAATTAGAGATTATCAAGGGAACATTTCATGCAAAAATGGGCTTAATAAAGGACAGAAATGGTCTGGACCTAACAGAAGCAGAAGATATTAAGAGGTGGCAAGAATACACAGAAGAACTGTACAAAAATGATCTTCACGGCCCAGATAATCATGATGATGTGATCACTCAACTAGAGCCAGACATCTTGGAATGTGAAGTCAAGTGGGCCTTAGAAAGCATCACTACGAACAAAGCTAGTGGAGATGATGGAATTCCCGTTGAGCTGTTTCAAATCCTGAAAGATGATGCTGGGAAAGTGCTGCACTCAGTATGCCAGCAAATCTGGAAAACTCAGCAGTGGCCACAGGACTGGAAAAGGTCAGTCTTCATTCCAATTCCAAAGAAAGGCAATGTACAAAAAAGATCTTCATGACCCAGATAATCAGGATGGTGTGATCACTCATCTAGAGCCAGACATCCTGGAATGTAAAGTCAAGTGGGCCTTAGAAAGCATCACTACGAACAAAGCTAGTGGAGGTGATGGAATTCCAGTGGAGCTGTTTCAAATCCTGAAAGATGATGCTGTGCAAGTGCTACACTCAATATGCCAGCAAATTTGGAAAACTCAGTAGTGGCCACAGGACTGGAAAAGATCAGTTTTCATTCCAATCCCAAAGAAAGGCAATGTCAAAGAATGCTCAGACTACCGCACAATTGCACTCATCTGACGCACTAGCAAAGTAATGCTCAAAATTATTCAAGCCAGGCTTCAGCAATACATGAACTGTGAACTTCCAGATGTTTAAGCTGGTTTTAGAAAAGGCAGAGCAACCAGAGATCAAATTGGCAACATCTGCTGGATCATGGAAAAAGGAAGAGATTTCTAGAAAAACATCTATTTTTGCTTTATTGACTATGCCAAAGCATTTGACTGTGTGGATCATAATAAACTGTGGAAAATTCTTCAAGAGATGGGAGTACCAGACCACCTGACCTGCCTCTTGAGAAATCTGTATGCAGGTCAGGAAGCAACAGTTAGAACTGGACATTGAACACCAGACTGGTTCCAAATAGGAAAAGGAGTACGTCAAGACTGTATATTGTCACCCTGCTTATTTAACATATATGCAGAGTACATCGTGAGAAATGCTGGACTGGATGAAACACAAGCTAGAATCAAGTTTGCCAGGAGAAATATCAATCACCTCAGATATGCAGATGACACCACCCTTATGGCAAAAAGTAAAGAAGAACTAAAAAAGCCTCTTGATGAAAGTGAAAGAGGAGAGTGAAAAAGTTGGCTGAAAGCTCAACATTCAGAAAACGAAGATCATGGCATCTGGTCCCATCACTTCATGGCAGATAGATGGAGAAAGAGTGGAAACAGTGTCCGACTTTCTTTTTTGGCCTCAAAATCACTGCAGATGGTGACGGCAGCCATGAAATTAAAAGAAATTAAGCGTATTTTAAAGTGAAAAGAGTCGTTTAACTTTCTCCTTGGAAGAAAATTTATGGCCAACCTAGATAACATATTCAAAAGCAGAGACATTACTTTGCCGACTAAGGTCCGTCTAGTCACGGCTATGGTTTTTCCTGTGGTCATGTATGGATGTGAGAGTTGGACTGTGAAGAAGGTTGAGCGCTGAAGAATTGATGCTTTTGAACTGTGGTGTTGGAGAAGACTCTTGAGAGTCCCTTGGACTGCAAGGAGATCCAACCAGTCCATTCTAAGGAGATCAACCCTGGGATTTCTTTGGAAGGAATGATGCTAAAGCTGAAGCTCCAGTACTTTGGCCACCTCCTGCAAAGAGTTGACTCATTGGAAAAGACTCTGATGCTGGGAGGGATTGGGAGCAGGAGGAGAAGGGGACGACTGAGGATGAGATGGCTGGATGGCATCACAGACTCAATGGACATGAGTCTGAGTGATCTCTGGGAGTTGGTGATGGACAGGGAGGCCTGGCGTGCTACGATTCATGTGGTCGCAAAGAGTCGGACACGACTGAAGGACTGAAATGAACGGAACTGAACTACCTTAAAACAAAGATATCTTCAAGTTAGGCTTCAGCAAATACTTAAAACTCATCACTTCCTAATTATTTTCCTATTATCTATATTCTCAAGGTTATATGTACTTATTATATTTGTATGGCAGTCTATGCCTGTATTCAGACAAAGCCTTCTAATTCTCTTCATTAGAATGTCCCTGTGTACCTCTTCCAAATCTGTCTTCACTGGTGTCAGGTTGGTAGCTGAAATCAGCCATGATGGAGACACCCGAACGCATGACTGATCACCTCCTGCCTTCTATGAATCAGTTGTTAAACCTATACCATTGTGCCTCTTAGTACAGTTGTCAGTTACTGAAGGCTTGCTATGTGCTAGGCATAATTCCAAGAAGTTTGTAAATATCCATTATTCCTTCAGCCAATAATGATTCATTGTCTGTAGTATACCAGGTTCCATTATTATTAGTAGTAGTATTTATTGAATATCTACTATATGCCTAGCACTTTTCTAAGTGTAATAATTCAAGGAGGGAGGCTCTATTATTTTTTTAATATATATATATTTTATTGAAGTATAGTTGACTTACAATATTTCAAGTGCACAGTAAGGTGATTCAGTAATATATATACACATATATCATTTTTGAAATTATTTTCCATTATAGGTTATGCAAGATATTGACTGTACTTCCCTGTGCTATACAATAGACCATTGCAGCTTGTTGTATATCTATTTTTATTATTAAAAATATGGAATTCTATTTATGCTAAATCAAACAAATGGAATCAAAATAAATTTCATAAATATTTTTGGTGGTCAAAAATTCATGTTTTCTAAAATACACATATTATGCATAGTATTTGAGATTGTTCATTTCTAAGGCAAATCAATCAATTTCACAGTAATTCAAGTCTATGCCCCAACCAGTAACACTGAAGAAGCTGAAGCTGAACAGTTCTATGAAGACCTACGAGACCTTTTAGAAGTCACACCCCCAAAACATGTCCTTTTCATTATAGGGGACTGGAATGCAAAAGTAGGAAGTCAAGAAACACCTGGGTTCACAGGCAAATTTGACCTTGGAGAACAGAATGAAGCAGGGCAAAGGCTAATAGAGTTTTGCCAAGAGAACACACTGGTCATAGCAAACACCCTCTTCCAACAACACAAGAGAAGACTCTACATGTGGACATCACCAGACAGGCAACACTGAAATCAGATTGATTATATTCTTTGCAGCCAAAGATGGAGAAGCTTTATACAGTAAGCAAATACAAGACTGAGAGCTGACTGTGGCTCAGATCATGAACTCCTTAATGCCAAATTCAGACTTAAACTGAAGAAAGTAGGGGAAAATCACTAGACCATTCAAGTATGACCTAAATCAAATCTCTTATGATTATACAGTGGAAGTGAGAAATAGATTTAACGGACTAGATCTGATAGAGTGACGAACTATGGACGGAGGTTCATGAAACTGTACAGGAGACAGGGATCAAGATGATCCCCATGGAAAAGAAATGAAAAAATGGCTGTCTGGAGAAGCCTTATAAATAGCTGTGAAAAGAAGAGAAGTGAAAAGCAAAGGAGAAAAGGAAAGATATAAGCATTTGAATGCAGAGTTCCAAAGAATAGCAAGGAGAGATAAGAAAGCCTTCCTCAGTGATCAATGCAAAGAAATAGACGAAAACAACAGAATGGGAAAGACTAGAGATCTCTTCAAGAAAATTAGAGATACCAAGAACATTTCATGCAAAAATGGGTCGATAAAGGACAGAAATGGTATGGACCTAACAGAAGCAGAAGATATTAAGAAGAGGTGGCAAGAATACACAGAAGAACTATACAAGAAAGATCTTCATGACCAAGGTAATCACAATGATGTGATCACTCACCTAGAGCCAGACATCTTGGAATGTGAAGTCAAGTGGGCCTTAGAAAGCATAACTACGAACAAAGAGAGTGGAAGTGATGGAATTCCAGTGGAGCTGTTTCAAATCCTGAAAGATGCTGTGAAAGTGCTGCACACAATATGCCAGCAAATCTGGAAAACTCAGCAGTGGCCACAGGACTGGGAAAGGTCAGTTTTCATTCCAATCCCAAAGAAAGGTAATGCCAAAGAATGCTCCAACTACTGCACAATTGCACTCATCTCACATGCTAGTAAAGTAATGTTCAAAATTCTCCAAGCCAGGCTTCAGCAATATGTGAACCGTGAACTCCCTGATGTTCAAGCTCGTTTTAGAAAAGGCAGAGGAACCAGAGGTCAAATTGCCAACATCTGCTGGATCATCAAAAAAGCAAGAGAGTTCCAGAAAAACATCTATTTCTGCTTTATTGACTATGCCAAAGCATTTGACTGTGTGGATCACAATAAACTGTGGAAAATTCTGAAAGAGATGGGAGTACCAGACCACCTGACCAGCCTCTTGAGAAACCTATATGCAGGTCAGGAAGCAACAGTTAGATCTGGACATGGAACAACAGACTGGTTCCAAATAGGAAAAGGAGTGTGTCAAGGCTGTAAATTGTCACCCTGCTTATTTAACTTCTATGCAGAGTACATCATGAGAAATGCTGGACTGGAAGAAACACAAGCTGGAATCAAGATTGCCGGGAGAAATATCAATAACCCCAGATATGCAGATGACTCCACCCTTATATCAGAAAATGAAGAGGAACTAAGAAGCCTATTGATGAAAGTGAAAGAGGAGAGTGAAAAAGTTGGCTTAAAGCTCAACATTCAGAAAACGAAGATCATGGCATCTGGTCCCATCACTTCACGCAAACAGATGGGGAAACAGTGGAAACAGTGTCAGATTTTATTTTGAGCGGCCCCCAAATCACTGCAGATGGTGATTATAGCCATGAAATTAAAAGACACTTACTCCTTGCAAGGAAAATTATGACCAAACTAGATAGCATATTCAAAAGCACAGATATTACTTTGCCAACAAAGGTCCATCTAGTCAAGGCTATGAATTTTCCAGTGGTCATGTATGGATGTGAGAGTTAGACTGTGAAGAAAGCTGAGCACTGAAGAATTGATGTTTTTGAACTTGATGCTGGAGAAGACTCTTGAGAGTCCCTTGGACTGCAAGGAGTTCCAAACAGTCTATCCTAAAGGAGATTAGTCCTGGGTGTTCATTGGAAGCACTGATGCTGAAGCTGAAACTCCAATACTTTGGCCACCTCATGCAAAGCGTTGACTCATTGGAAAAGACCCTGATGCTGGGAGGGATTGGGGGCAGGAGGAGAAGGTGACGACAGAGGATGAGATGGCTGGATGGCATCACCGACTCAATGGACATGATTTTGAGTGAACTCCGGGGGTTGGTGGTGGACAGGGAGGCCTGGCACGCTGTGATTCATGTGGTCGCAAAGAATCAGACATGACTGAACAACTGAACTGAACTGATCTGAACCTTCCATGTAAATAGGTTCATGAGTATATTTTTCTAGATTCCATATATATGAGTTAATATATGATATCTGTTTTTCTCTTTGTAACTCAACTTCTCTCTGTCTAACAGGTTCTGGGTTCATCTATCTCACTACAATTGACTCAAATTCATTCCTTTTTCTGGGTCAGTAATATTTTATTGTATAAATGTACTATGTATTCTGTATCCATTCACTTGTCAATTAATATCTAACTTGTTTCCACATCCTTTCTGTTGTAAATAGTGCTGCAACGAACATTAGGGTACATGTGTACTTTAGATTTGTGGTTTTCTCAGAGTATGCCCAGTAGTGGGATTGCTGGATCATATGGTAGTTTTAGGGGCTTCCCAGGTGGCACTAGTGTAAAGAACGTGCCTGCCAATGCAGGAGACATACAAGACACAGTTTCGATCCCTGGGTTGGGAAGATCCCATGGAGGAGGGCATCTTCCTCCTCCAGGAGATCTTCTATTCTTGCCTGGAGAATGCCATGGACAGAGGAACCTGATGGGATGCAGTCCATAGGATCACAAAGAGTGGGACATGACCAAAGCGACTTGGCCTGCACACATGCAAGGTAGTTTATTTCTAGTTTTTAAAGGAATCTCCACACTGTTTTCCATAGTAGCTGTATCAATTTACATTCCCACCAATAGTGCAGTAGAATTCCCTCAGAAAGTTTTATTATTGTCCTCATTTTAAAGATGGGAAACCTGAGGAACTGAAAAGTTGAGTAATTGTCCCAGGTTCACACAGTAGCTATTTGCAGTCCATATTGAAATCTCAGTAACCTGGTTCTGGAGCTGTTGCTCTTAACCACTAAGCTCTCGTGCCTCTTGTTGCCTCTAAGTTAGTGACTTAGCCATGTGCAGTGCTTTGTGACCCAATGGACTATAGCCTACCAGGCTCACCCATGGAATTCTCCAGGCAAGAATGCCAGAGTGTGTTGCCATTTCCTTCTCCAGGTGATCTTCCTGACCCAGGGTCGAACCCAGGTCTTCCACACTATGGGCGGACTCTTTATCGACTAAGTCACCAGGGAAGATTATTGCCTTGTTGACTCTAGGCCAACCAAAGTAAACAAGCAAAGTTCCTGACACTGTAGATATTAAATAATAAACAAGTAAGAGTAACAAGTAAACTGTACAAATAAAAAGTAAGAATAATAGAAAACAATGAAGTAGGGAGTGTTCATTTCTTCATTTATCTTACTTTTAATCTAATGCTATCTCATTTTCAGTTCAGTTCAGTTCAGTTCAGTTGCTCAGTCATGTTTGACTCTTTGCTACCCCATGTATTGCAGCATGCCAGGCTTCCCTGTCCATCATCAACTCCTGGAGTTTATTCAAACTCTTTTCCATTGAGTTAGTGATGCTATCCAACCATTCATCATCTGTAGTCCCCTTCTCCTCCTGCCTTCAATCTTTCCCAGTCTTCAAATGAGTCAGCTGATCAGGTGGCCAAAGTATTGGAGTTTCAGCTTCAACATCAGTCCTTCCAATAAATATTCAGGACTGATTTCCTTTAGGATGAACTGGTTGGATCTCCTTGCAGTCCAAGGGACTCTCAAGAGTCTTCTACAATACCACAGTTCAAAAGCATCAATTCTTCAGTGTTCAGCTTTCTTTATAGTCCAACTCTCACATCCATACATGACTACTGAAAAAACCATAGCTTTGACTAGACAGACCTTTGTTTGCAAAGTTATGTCACTGCTTTCTCATATGTTGTCTAGGTTGGTCATAGCTTTTCTTCCAAGGAGTAAGCATCTTTTAATTTCATGGCTGTAGTCACTATCTGCAGTGATTTTTGAATCCAAGAAAATAAAATCTCTAACTGTTTCCATTGTTTCCCCATCTATTTGCCATGAAGTGATAGGATCAGATGCCATGCTCTTAGTTTTCTGAATGTTGAGTTTTAAGCCAACTTTTTCACTCTTCACTTTCATCAAGAGGCTCTTTAGTTCTTTTGCTTTCTGCCATTAGGGTGATGTCATCTGCATATCTGAGGTTATTGATATTTCTCCCAGCAATCTTGGTTCCAGCTTGTGCTTCATTCAGCCCAGCATTTTGCATGATGTACTCTACAGATAAGTTAAATAAGCAGGGTGACAATATACAGCCTCGATGTACTCCTTTTCCTATTTGGAACCAGTCTGGTGTTCCATGTCCGGTTCTAGCTGTTGCTTCTTGACCTGCATACAGATATCTCACGAGCCAGGTCAGGTGGTCTGGTATTCCCATCTCTTTAAGAATTTTTCACAGTTTGTTGTGATCCACACAAAGTCAAAGTAGTCAATGAAAGAGAAGTAGATGCTTTTCTGTAACTGTCTCGCTTCTTCGATGATCCAACGGATATTGACAATTTGATCTCTTTTTTCTCTGCCTTTTCTAAATCCAGCTTGAATACTGGAAGTCTATGGTTCATGTACTGTTGAAGCCTGGCTTGAAAAATTTTGAGAATTTGCTAGCGTGTGAGATGAGTGCAATTGTGCGATAGTTTGAGTATTCTTTGGCATTGCCTTTCTTTGGGATTGAAATGAAAACTCACCTTTTCCAGTCCCGTGGCCATTGCTGAGTTTTCCAGATTTGCTGGTATATTGAGTGCAGCACTTTCATAGCATCATCTTTGAGGACTTGAAATAGCTCAACTGGAATTCCATGACCGCCACCAGGTTTGTTCATAGTGATGCTTTCTAAGGCCCATTTGTCTTCACATTCCAGGATGTCTGGCTGTACGTGAGTGATCACACCATTGTGATTATCTGGGTCTTGAAGATCTTTTTTGTACAGTTCTTCCATGTATTCTTGCCACCTCTTCTTAATATCTTCTGCTTCTGTTAGGTCCAGACCATTTCTGTCCTTTATTGTGCCCATCTTTGCATGAAATGTTCCCTTGGTATCTCTAATTTTCTTGAAGAGATCTCTGGTCTTTTCTATTCTCTTCTTTGCATTGATTTATTTCTTTGCATTGATCACTGAGAAAGGCTGTCTTATCTCTCCTTGCTATTCTTTGGAACTCTGCATTCAGATGAGTATATCTTTCCTTTTCTCCTTTGCCTTTCTCTTCTCTTCTTTTCAAGACAAGAATACTGAAGTGGTTTGCCATTCCCTTCTCCAGTGGACCACATTTTGTCAGAACTCTCCACCATGACCCATCCATCTTGGGTGGCTACACAGCATGGCCCATAGTTTCATTGAGTTAGATAAGGCTGTGGTCTGTGTGATCAGATTGGTTAGTTTTCTGTGATTGTGATTTTCAGTCTTTCTGCCCTCTGATGGAGAAGGATAAGAGGCTTATTAAAGCTTCCTGATGGGAGAGACTGACTGAAGGGGAAACTGATAGGCAGGGCCATGCTCAGTTAATCTTTAATCCAATTTTTTGTTGATAGGCAGGGCTGTGTTCCCTCCCTGTTATTTGACTTGAGGCCAACTATGGTGGAGCTAATAAAGATAATGGTGACCTCCTTCAAAATGTTCCATGTACACACTGCTACACTCAGAGCCCCCAACCCTGCAGCAGGCCACCACTGATTCCTGCCTCTGCCAGAGACTCCTGGACCCTCACGGGCAAGTCTGGGTCAGTCTCTTGTGGGGTCACTTCTCCTTTCTCCTGGGTCCTAGTGCATACAAGGTTCTGTTTGTGCCCTCCCAGAGTCTGTTTTCCCAGTCCGGTGTAAGTTCTGGCTGTTCTGTGGTGGGGTTAATGGTGACCTCCTCCAAGAGGGCTTATGCCATAGCCAGGTCTACTGCACCCAGAGCCCCTGCCCCTGCAGCAGTCCACTGCTGACCCGTACCTCCTCAGGAGGTACTCAAACACAGTTCTGTCTCAGTCTCTGAAGTGTCTCTGGGTCTTGTGGGCACAAGGTATGTTTTAGCCCTCCAAGCATCTCTGGTGGGTATGGGGTTTGATTCTAAATGTGATTTCCCCCTTCCTACCATCTTGCTGGGGCTTCTTCTTTGCTCTTGAGTGTGGGGTATCTCCTCATTATTTTACAGATGAGGAAATTGAGAATCAAAGTGGTTAAAGCCATATCTAAGGATGAGTTCATCCTAAGTCACTTCAGTCGTGTCCTACTCTTTGCGACTTTATACACTGAAGCCTCCCAGGCTTCTCTGTCCATGGGATTCTCCAGGCAATAATGCCAGAGTAGGTTGACATATCCTCCTCCAGAGGATCTTCCAATCCATGATTGAACCTGTGTTTTTTGGATCTCCTCCATTGGCAGGTGGGTTCTTTACCACTAGTGCCACCTGGGAAGCCAACATCTAAGGATGTTAATCATTCATTCATGTCCAACTCTTTGCAACCCCATGGACTGTAGCCCACCAGTTTCCTCTGTCCATGGGATTCTCCAGGCAAGGATATTGGGTCGGTTGCCATTTCCTCCTTCAGGGGATCTTCCCAACCCAGGGATTTAACCCAAGTCTTCTGCATTACAGGCAGATTCTTATCATCTGAGCTACCAGGCTAAGGATACACAGCTATTAAGTGGTGGATCTGGGATTCATACCTATAGCAGTCTAGTTCCCAAGGCTGTGCATATTTCCTGTATAAGCTTTCCTCACTCTGCTTCTTGAAGCTTCCAGGTTACCAGGTCCTTAATTCAAGCTTGAGTTTCCTGTGCAAACACAATTCAGCTGTAATCTGCCCTATGTCCATCTTCCTTTATTTATCTGTCCTCCAAAGCCACATGAGGGGATAAATCCGTGTTGAATTCACAGTGATCCTGAAAGCTGGCAGTACCAGGGGCCCCTGAGAAGCCTGCATGGATAAATGCAACATCTACAATGTGGAATCAGCCACCTGGTTCTTCTTCAAGTTGGTCACCAAGGGGGCTTTGTCTGTGAAAACAGACTTATTGTGGCTAATATATGTCGCAAGTGAAAAGGCCAGGGATGGACAAACTTTAACTGGATTCCATTGACACTCATAACAAGCACAGAGAATAGGCATTGTAGGGACTTGTTGGAACTGCTCTTTCAAGCACCCCACACTGCCCCACCAAAAATACTGTATTTAATGTCAACTTAGTTTGACCTTAATTTTGGTGGCATTTACTAATTCTATGAAAGCCATCATTTCTCACTTCCCCTGAAGCTTAAAAAAAAAAAATCAAACTATTAGTAGACATAGCCCAATTTATGCAAAGGGGAAAGTCTCTCTCAACTATTTCCCCCACAACTTGAGAAAAAGATATAGAACAATCTCTATTATTTTGGTTAATTTAAATTTCTAACACCAGAAGAATTGAAAATGGTATTCTAACCATAATTCAAAGCATCAGTTTGATGTCTGGGAAGCCAAGAGAAGCCAGATCTCTCAAAGTGATTCTTGTGTTGGAGAAAAGCGTGCTTGTTCCAAAGATTTCAGGGTCCCTGATCATTCAGTGATAGATAACTACTGAGTGTATTCGTTTTTAATTACTGTCTTAACAGATTATCACAAACTTAGCAGCTTAAAATAACACCAACTATTATCTCACAATTCAAGGAAGCTCAACTGGCTTCTCTACTCAAGGGTTCACAGTGCCAAAATCAAGGTGTTGTCGGCTGGGCTCTTGTGGAAGACTCTGAGGGGGAATCTGCTTCCAGGTTTACTCAGATCATTTGCAGAATTTAGTTTCTCAGTGTTATTCCTGACTCTTAGACGGAAGTTGCTCTCACTTCTAGTGACCATCTGTGTTCCCTGACTCTTGGATATCTGTTCCCACATGCTCATCACAGCATCACTCACAGTAGCCAACATACAGAAACAACCTAGGTGTCTATCAACAGATCAGTGGATAAACAGATAGGATACACACACACACACACACACACACACACACACACACACAATGAAATATTACTCAGCCATGTAAAAAAATCTTGCCATTTGTAATGATATGGATGGGTCTAGAGAGTGTTATACTCAGTGAAATAAGCCAAACAATAAAGAAATATGGGATGATCTCATTTACATGCTGTTGTTTAGTTACTAAGTCATGTTCAACTCTTTGCAACCCTTTGCCAGACTCCTCTGTCCATGAGATTTCCCAGGAAAGAATACTGAAGTGGGTTGTCATTCCCTTCTCCAGGGTATCTTCCCCACCCAGGGACAAATTCATATCTCCTGTATCGCAGGCAGATTCTTTACTGCTGAGCCACCCAGGAAGCCCCATTTACATGCAGCTTTTTAAAAAGCTGAATTCATAGTAACAGAGAGTAGAAGAATGGCTACCAGGACCTGGGGGGAGGGTGGGAGAAATGGGGAGATGTTGGTCAAAGAATACAAACTTCAAGTTATAAGATGAATAAGTTCTAGGCATCTAATACATAGCATGGTGATTATAGCTAACAACACTGAATTAAATACTTGAAGTTGTTAAGAGAGTATATCTTCAATGTTCCTATCACAAAAAAGCAGTGGTAAGTATTATATGACATGATGGAAGTATTCGCTACTACTAAGGTGGTGATTATTTTGCAAGGCATAACAAATCAACATGTCGTGCTCTTCAGTTCAGTTCAGTCGCTCAGTCGTGTCCAACCCTTTGCGACCCCATGAATCGCAGCACGCCAGGCCTCCCTGTCCATCACCAACTCCCAGAGATCACTCAGACTCATGTCCATCGAGTCCGTGATGCCATCCAGCCATCTCATCCTCTGTCATCCCCTTCTCCTCCTGTCCCCAATCCCTCCCAGCATCAGAGTCTTTTCCAATGAGTCAACTCTTCACATGAGGTGGCCAAAGTACTGGAGTTTCAGCTTTAGCATCATTCCTTCCAAAGAAATCCTAGGGCTGATCTCCTCAGAATGGACTGGTTGGATCTCCTTGCAGTCCAAGGGACTCTCAAGAGTCTTCTCCAACACCACAGTTCAAAAGCATCAATTCTTCGGTGCTCAGCCTTCTTCACAGTCCAACTCTCACATCCATACATGACCACAGGAAAAACCATAGCCTTGACTAGACGGACCTTAGTCGGCAAAGTAATGTCTCTGCTTTTGAATATGCTATCTAGG
Organism: Aepyceros melampus; assembly: GCA_006408695.1. Taxonomy (NCBI): domain Eukaryota; kingdom Metazoa; phylum Chordata; class Mammalia; order Artiodactyla; family Bovidae; genus Aepyceros; species Aepyceros melampus. The sequence continues at coordinate 26,760 of SJXQ01009700.1, read as the reverse complement.
TTGGTCATAACTTTTCTTCGAAGGAGTAAGTGTCTTTTAATTTTATGTCTGCAGTGTACCTTAAACTTACACAAATTTTTGTGTCATTTATATTTCAGTAAAACTGGGGGGAAAGCCAACAATGGCAGGTCGAGTTTTTCTCACATTTCAAATTTTGTGATCTTTCTGCCAAATCTCTTCTGCTTCTAGCTGGAGGAAGTTCTCTGTTTTTAAGTGCTCATGTGACTAGATTGGGTCTAGTTGAATAATCAGGCTAACCTCCCTATTATAAGGTTTGTAGCCTTAATTACATCTACAAAGTCCCTTTTGCTGAACATATTCACAGGTTTGTGGGATTAGGATGTGGACATCTTCAGGGGCGCGTTTTATTTGTCATACAAGGTATCTCCTTATCTTCTGTGGGACTCAGATACCTGGCTTAGAGGATCCTGGAGGCAACACAATGAAAGTGCTTTGGGAGCTGACTGTACCATACAGCTTTGAGGCTTGAGGCCTAAGAGGTGCAAATAAACAGTGTGTAGCTAGAAATCAAGTTCACCTATCTGTGTGAAAATAGATATTTCCAATTATGATTTTTCTGCCCCTTAATTTTATGATAGCTCCTGTAAAGACATTCATGCATTCATTTTCACAAGCACTTCCTTGAGCACTTCACATGTGCTTGGTTCAATTCCAAGTTTGGAGAATATAGCAGTACTGACATAAAAATTCCTCCACTCAGGAAACCTATGTTCCAGTATTCAGGAGCACAAAATAAACCCAGTAAATAATTTATATGAGGTATTAGAAGGTAAAAAGAAATTATAAAGGAAAAAGAAAGTAAGAGAGAGGGATGAGGAGCAGTCTAGTGAGGTGAAGGTAGGTTCCAGATTTAAATAAGGGTGGTTGGGTAAGGCCTCACTGGGAAAGTGACACAAGATGAGGATGAACAGTTGATCGAGTTAACAATTTGGAGTTCCCTTGTTCCTGTCTCTTGGGAACAACATTCTGATTGGAGAACCTCAGTTGAAAATGAGAGGACAGGACTCAGAGAAACCAATGAGTAGTGTAGACCACTTGGGAGTTCTGAAGAGGGGCAAAAAAGTGGGGAAATATCTGGCAAGGCATGTGGGGTCAAGAGATTAGAAAAACAAAACAGATGGCTTGTTTGTATGCTGGTGAGGCTGAGGAAGTAGAGAAAAAGAGGAAGTGTAGAAGAAAATGCTCAAGGGGTTTAGAAATGTGGGAATTGTGTGTGTGTTCTTACACAGTTTGTGTGTGTGTGTGTGTGTGTGTGTGTGTGTGTGTGTGTTTCTTTAAGTCACAAAGCTAAATGAGTTCTCTGTAGGAGTAAATGTAGACACAGGAGAGAAGAGAGCTGAGGAATGTGTCCTGGAGCAATCCACAGTTAGAGGTCAAGAAGATGAGAAGGAACAAGCAAAGGATGTGAAAGTGAGCAGCTGGTGAGGCACGGGGGTGATCAGATGAGGATAACGTTCTAAGAAAGAGCTTTGAGGTAAAGGGCTTGTTTATCTCTGTCAACTTTACAGATGGGTCACACAAGATGAGGATGAACAGTTGATCGAGTTAACAATTTGGAGTTCCCTTGTTCCTGTCTCTTGGGTAGGTAAAAAGAAATATAAAGGAAAAAGAAAGTAAGAGAGAGGGATGAGGAGCAGTCTAGTGAGGTGAAGGTAGGTTCCAGATTTAAATAAGGGTGGTTGGGTAAGGCCTCACTGGGAAAGTGACACAAGATGAGGATGAACAGTTGATCGAGTTAACAATTTGGAGTTCCCTTGTTCCTGTCTCTTGGGAACAACATTCTGATTGGAGAACCTCAGTTGAAAATGAGAGGACAGGACTCAGAGAAACCAATGAGTAGTGTAGACCACTTGGGAGTTCTGAAGAGGGGCAAAAAAGTGGGGAAATATCTGGCAAGGCATGTGGGGTCAAGAGATTAGAAAAACAAAACAGATGGCTTGTTTGTATGCTGGTGAGGCTGAGGAAGTAGAGAAAAAACAGATGACATAAGAGAGAGAAAGGTCATTTCCTTAAGTGAGCGGGTGTGGAGTCTTGAGAAGGGATTGGCCTTGAATACAGGACAGACAACATGTTCTTGGTAACAAGAGGCAAGGCAGAACATACTGGCACAGATACAGGTAGGTGGAGGTATAGATGTGCTCTTCTGGTGGCTTCTGTTTCTCTAGGAAATAAGATCAGTGGGGAGGGGAAGGAAAGGGAAAGAGATGAAAGGAATGACCCTCTCTTGGTATAGCAATTGGTGAATAGGAGGGATTGGCTTTTTATTTATTTATTAAAATATAAATTTATTTATTTTAATTGGAGGTTAATTACTTTACAATATTGTATTGGTTTCGCCATACATCAACATGCATCCACCACAGGTATACACATTTCCCCATCCTGAACCCCCCTCCCTCCCTCCTCCCTGTACCATCTCTCTGGGCGTCTCAGTGCACCAGCTTCAAGCATCCAGTATCATTGAACCAGGACTGGCGACTCGTTTCATATATGATATGATACATGTTTCAGTGTCATCCTCCCAAATTATCCCACCCTCGCCTTCTCCCACAGAGTCCAAAAGACTGTTCTATACATCTGTGTCTCTTTTGCTATCTCGCATACAGGGTTATCATTACNTATTCCAAGGCCAAATTTGCCTGTGACTCCAGGTATTTTTTGACTTCCTACTTTTGCATTCCAGTCCCCCATAATGAAAAGGACATCTTTTTGGGGTGTTAGTTCTAAAAGGTCTTGTAGGTCTTCATAGAACCATTCAACTTCAGCTTCTTCAGCATTACTGGTTGTGACATAGACTTGGATTACCGTGATATTGAATGGTTTTCCTTGGAAACGAACAGAGATCATTCTGTCATTTTTGAGATGGCATCCAAGTACTGCATTTCGGACTCTTTTGTTGACCATGATGGCTACTCCATTTCTTCTGAGGGATTCTTGCCCGCAGCAGTAGATAAATTGGTCATCTGAGTTAAATTCACCCATTCCAGTCCATTTTAGTTCGCTGATTCCTAGAATGTTGACGTTCACCCTTGCCATCTCCTGTTTGACCACTTCCAATTTGCCTTGATTCATGGACCTGACATTCCAGGTTCCTATGCAATATTGCTCTTTACAGCATCTGATCTTCTATCACCAGTCACATCCACAACTTGGTACTGTTTTTGCTTTGGCTCCATCCCTTCATTCTTTCTGGAGTTATTTCTCCACTGATCTCCAGTAGCATATTGGGCACCTACTGACCTGGGCGGTTCCTCTTTCAGTATCCTATCATTTTGCCTTTTCATACTCTTCATGGGGTTCTCAAGGCAAGAAGACTAAAGTGGTTTGCCATTCCCTTTTCCAGCGTACCACATTCTGTCAGACCTCTCCTCCATGACCTGCCCATCTTGGGTGGCCCCACAGGGCATGGCTCAGTTTCATTGAGTTAGACATGGCTGTGGTCCTAGTGTGATTAGATTGACTAGTTTTCTGTGATTATTGTTTCAGTGTGTCTGCCTTCTGATGCCCTCTTGCAACACCTACCATCTTACTTGGGTTTCTCTTACCTTGGGCGTGGGGTATCTCTTCATGGCTGCTCCAGCAAAGTGCAGCTGCTGCTCCTTACCTTAAACAAGGGGTATCTCCTCACCACCACCCCTCCTGACCTCGAACGTGGAATAGCTCCTCTCAGCCCTCCTGTGCCCCCGCAGCCACTGCTCCTTGGACATGGGGTCTCTCCTCCCAGACTCCGTCCCTGGCCTCCAACAGCACTATTTTTATCTCCTTTTGCAGCTAGGGACTCAACTGCGCTCTCCCAGGAGCACAGTTGAATTTGATTAGATCCCATTTATTTATTTTTGTTTTTATTTCCATTACTCTAAGAGGTGGACCCAAAAATATCTTGCTGCAATTTATATCAAAGTGTGTTCTGCCTATGTTTTCCTCTAAAGTTTTATAGTGCCTGGCCTTACATTTATATCTTTAATCAATTTTGAGTTTATTTTTGTATATAGTGTTAGGGAGTGTTCTAATTTTATTCTTTTTTTTTTTTTGAGAAGTAGACATTTACGAATCTAATACCTATAATATGGAATTTTTTCTTTTTATTTTTATACTGTATTTGTATTGCCATACATCAAAATGAATCTGCCATGGGTGTACACATGTTCCCCATCCTGAACCCCTCTCCCATCTCTCTCCCCATAGCATCCCTCTAGTTCATCCCAGTGCACCAGCCCCAAGCATCCTGTATCCTGCATCGAACCTGGACTGGCAATTTGTTTCTTATGTGATATTATACATGTTTCAATGCCATTCTCCCAAATCATCCCACCTTCTCCCTCTCCCTCTCCCACAGAGTCCAAAGGACTGTTCTATACATCTGTGTCTCTCTTGTTCTCTCGCATACAGGGTTATTGTTACCATCTTTCTAAATTCCATATATATGTGTTAGTATACTCTATTGGTGTTTTTCTTTCTGGCTTACTTCACTCTGTATGATAGGCTCCAGTTTCATCCACCTCATTAGAACTGATTCTTTTACATGTAGCTGTTCAGTTTTCCCAGCACCATTTACAGAAGATACTTTCTTTTCCACATTGTATATTCTTGCCCTCTTTGTCATGAATTAGGTGATGATAGGTGAGTGGGCTTATCTCTGAACTTTCTATCCTGTCCTATTGATCTATATTTTTGTTTTTGTGCCAGTTTCATACACTTTATTACCATATCTTAGTAGTATAGTCTGATGTCAGGGAGCCTGATTCCTCCAACTCTTTCTTTTTAAGATTGCTTTGGCTGTTTAGGTCTTTTGTGTTTCCATACAAGTTGTAAGATTTTCTGTTCTAATTCTGTGAAAAAATGCCATTGGTAATTTGATAGGGATTGCATTGAATCTATAGATGGCTTTGGGAAATATAATCACGTTGACAATACTGATTTCTTCCAGTCCAATAACATGGTATATCTCTCCATCAGTGTTATCTTTGATTTCTTTTATCAATATCTTATTGTTTTCTGAGTACAAGTCTTTTTGCCTCCTTTGGTAGAGTTATTCATAGTATTTTATTCTTTTTGTGGCAGTGGTAAGTAGAATTTTTCTTTGATTTCTCTTTCTGATCTTTCATTGTTAGTGTATAGAAATGCAAGAGATTTCTGTGTGTTAGTTTTATATCCTGCAGCTTTATCAAATTTATTAATTTCTAGTAGTTTTCTGGTAGCATTTTTAGGATTATCTATGTATAGTATCATGTCATCTGCAAACGGTGACAGTTTTACTTCTTTTCCAGTTTGGATTCCTTTTATCACTTTCTCTTGTCTCATTGCTTCCAAAACTATGTTGAATAATAGTGGTGAGAGTGTACATCCTTGTCTTCTTCCTGATCATAGAGGAAATGCTTTCAGTTTTTCATGATTGAGAATGAATTGCTGTGGGTTTGTTATATATGACTTTCTCTCATGGGGTTGCAAAGAGTTGGACACGACTGAGCAACTGAACTGTCTGAAGTTGATATAGGTTCCCTCTGTGCCCACTTTCTGGAGAGTTTTGTTTTTTTTTTAATCATAAATGGGTGTTAAATTTTTCCTAACAAGTTAAATTTTGTGTTGCATCTATTTTTTAAAATATATATAGGCTATTTGCATATCATCTTCTGTGAATTACCTGTTTTTTCTGTTGCTCTAGAAGTCTATTAGTTTATTTTTATTGAAGGTTATTTATACCTTAGCATTATTACTAGTCCTTTCCTGTTTTATAAGATGCAAATATTTCTTTGATTAAATTACTTGTTTTTAATATATTTGTAGTTCATCATTTTTGAAAATTTTACTTTTGAAATTGCCAAATTTGTTAGCTTTTTCATCTCTTTGTGTTTGATTTAGAAAGGCTTATCACACCCTAAGGGTTTTAAGATATTCTTCACTATTTATTTCATATTTCTCCACCTTTATGTTTGTAATCTATTTGAAACTAGTTTTTATGAATTTTGTAAGGAGAAAATCTTGCTCTACCCTCATATATAGCCAATTATTTCCATAATTTTCCCCCCACTGGTTTGAAATGTTAAATTGTATATTAAAGGTTTTGAATATATTTTAAATATATTTTCCCATATATTCAGAGGTTGAGGTTTGGTCTTTACTTCATTATTTTTAACTTAGAACCCAAATGACAATATTCTAATTACAATAGTTACATGCCATGACTTCATATTTGACAAGAAATCATTACCTTTTTGATTATTTTTTAAAAACTTCTTGTCTACTCTTAAAAATCTAATCTTTCATATTAAATTTAGAATAGGTATACAGCTATACCTGAAAAGTCATACTGAGATGTCCATTTTAATTCATCTGAATTTAAAGATTAATTTGTGAAAAATTGACAGCTTTGCAGTACTGCATCTTCCTTCCCAGGAACATGGAATATTCCAGTAATCAAGTTTTATTTTGTGTTATTTAATAAAGCTTCATTTTCTACATAATTATTTGAACATCTATTTTTCCTAATATTTTATAATTCTTGTTTCCACTGTTTTTCTACATTTTCCAATTATTATCAAAGTCATTGATTTTTATATATTGATCATAATACGGCCTCTTTGCTTAATTATCTAATTTTTTAAATAATTTGCCAGTTGGTTTATTGATATCGTAAATAGCGATCATCTATCAGAAGTGATAGGTCTCTTTTGTCTAACAAACTTTATTAGGTATCTTTTTCTAACAGTTCAGTTTCCAGTAGTGTCTGTAATGGCAGGGAATATGTTTTATGTATCCTTTTAAAAGAGAATGCCTCAATGACTTACTCTTATATATATACACCTGTGTTGTGTGTATATATGTATATATCTGCTATAGGTTTCTGATGGAAATTCTCTATTCTTTGCCAGAGTAATGAGTGTATACACACAAACACATGTAGATACTCTCACTGGATATAGATCAAAATCTGTAGTATGATTATTTTCGTATTATTTTGGTGATTACTAGTTTTATTCCTTATTTGCAATTTTTAAAAAAATTTATTATTAAAATTTGCAAAATAAAATTTTTCCCTTTTTAGGGGGAAAAAACATTTAAAATGTGCATTACTCATCTCAAGCTATCAGAAAATGCACAAATTGTCAATGGTATAGTCAGTCTTCAGCAATATGCTTTATGATAAGCTTGTCCAAAGTTTGTTCCTTAGGATGTTCCTTACATTTCTTGTAAAAAGTTGTTGTGCTTCAATAAATTTAAAATATTAGGGGTAAAACAAAGTTTAGCATGACTTTTTACACACAAGATTTCTTGAAACTTTTAATATACAAATATGAAGAGTGAAGTTCCAACAGGAAAATGTAAATCTAGCATATATTCCGAGAGCACCTATTGACCAGTGAGTCAGTCTTCTCTGTTGTTCAGTTGACTTAGCATGTTGTTGCTGTTTGCAAAAATAACAGTCACCATTATCTGTGCCTAATTGAGCACCATTTACATCAGAACCACTATGCAAGACTAACTTGTATCAGTACCACACTCTAGAGAGCTCTACAGACTTGCTGTTTTTGTTTAATCCTTTCGTCACATCTGACTCTTTTGTGACCCCATGAGCTAGCTGCAGCCCACTAGGCTCCTCTGTCCATGGGATTTTCCAGGCAAGAATACTGGAGTGGGTTGCTATTTCCTTCTCCAGGGCATCTTCCCACATCTCCTGAACTGGCAGGAGGATTCTTTACCACTGAGCCACTTGGGAAGCCAGACTTTACATGTGCTTGTCTTTAAAAAAGGAAGCCAAACAAATTAGTCAACTCTATTCTATCCTCTAGAATATTGGATCAGATAGTATACATGGGGAGAATCAATGAACATAAATGCTATTGCATTAAAAATGCATTAGATTCTAATGCATTTTAGCATTCCAGTGCTAGAACACTAATGTTCAGTGTTTAAGAATGACTGTGGCCCTCAAGGAGTTCCCAGTCTAACAAGATTTTTATCAGGTATCTTGCTTCTGATCCAAGGGAATCACTGATACCAATCTTTTTCTTTTCTTTTCTTTTTTTTCTTTTTATCAAATAAGGACACAAACACACAGATGCATTGGTGATATGATGAGCCCAAGTGCAAAGTAGATTATCAGTTGGGAGCAGAACAGATTCATTTAACTACACTTCCGGTGCCTTATTTAATTGACCTGACTTCCTCTCTGACAAAGTAGTTATAAATAAGAGATTAACTGTTGGAATGAGAAAAATGAGTGCGAGCTAAGAATTTTAGAATATCAAAATAATTTAATTGGATCTCTGAATTAAGATGTGTGGGAGTTCAAATTGTACCTCAAATACTAAGTCTGCAATAAAGCCAATTTAAGAATAATTTAAACAACCTAAATATGACTGTCTCATGTTAATGGAAAAAAATGCAAAAATTGCAGTAAATACGTTGAAAAGAATCTCATTCACATCAAATCATAATTATTAAACTCATATTTCAACAAGGAATCTTGTTGAAGTTGAAATCAACTTGAAATATGAAAAAATCATCGCTATCTATACCTAACTTGAAGTACAGGTATTATTGGTTCCGTTCCGTTCAGTCGTTCAGTCGTGTCCGACTCTTTGCGACCCCATGAATCGCAGCACGCCAGACTTTCCTGTCCATCACCAACTCCCGGAGTTCACTCAGACTCACGTCCATTGAGTCCGTGATACCATCCAGCCATCTCATCCTCGGTCGTCCCCTTCTCCTCCTGCCCCCAATCCCTCCCAGCATCAGGGTCTTTTCCAATGAGTCAACTCTTCGCATAAGGTGGCCAAAGTACTGGAGCTTCAGTTTTAGCATCATTCCTTCCAAAGAAATCCCAGGGTTGATCTCCTTCAGAATGGAGTGGTGGATCTCCTTGCAGTCCAAGGGACTTTCAAGAGTCTTCTCCAACCCCACAGTTCAAAAGCATCAATTCTTCTGCGCTCAGCCTTCTTCACAGTCCAACTCTCACATCCATACATGACCACAGGAAAAACCATAGCCTTGACTAGACAGACCTTAGTCGGCAAAGTAATGTCTCTGCTTTTGAATATGCTATCTAGGTTGGTCATAACTTTTCTTCCAAGGAGTAAGTGTCTTTGAATTTCATGGCTGCAATCACCATCTGCAGTGATTTTGGAGCCCCCAAAAATAAAGTCTGACACTGTTTCTATTGTTTCCCCATCTATTTCCCATGAAGTGATGGGACCAGATGCCATGATCTTCGTTAGATAGCATATTTACCAGTCCATATTTCAGAAGGTGACACGAGTTTTTTATTTTTTCCAAGCAATTGTGTAGCAATTCTGTCTACACAATTATGGATTGGCACCTTGTTTGTGAAACTTAAACACAGAAGGGAAATGTTCAGTTTTTTTCTTACCTTCTCCCTCTTTACTCTCCTTTTCTCTCTACTTTTAAGGTTTGCTTTTTCGCACTTTAAGAACTGAGTGAACCGTACAAAAACCTCAACTACTACACTCTTAATTTCTTTTGATCCAAATGAATCTCTGGGATCAAATAAGACTTTTTACAAATGGGAGGCAGCTGGTACCAGGACTATAACTCAGCACATTCTGCACTGCAGATTCTCCACAGTAATAGCTAACTTTTGAGATTGTAATTAATGAGCAACACATGGAATTGAAACCAGTTTATGAGTACACTCTATATCTGTGAGGGAAAAAAGGAGAGTCAGGACAGAGCAAATTGGTCCTTTGTTTTTTCTCATGATTCCTGGGGGTTTTTTTACATGGACAATTTAAGGTCTTCTTTCAATACATGATTTCCATTACTTAATTGCTCTAGAATTCTCAAGTCAAGAGGTTTATTTCTTTCTGCATAGATCAAGCCAAATCCCTATCTAATTCTTGATGCTGGAATGACTCTCTGTCTCTTTTTTTTTTTTTTTCATTTTTATTGAAGTATCGCTGCTATACAATGTTATGTTTCTGCTGTATAGCAAAGTGAATCAGTTATTGCTGTTTGTTGTTCAGTCACTCAGTTATGTCTGACTCTTTGCTGCCCCATGAACTGCAGCACGCCAGGGTTCCCTGTTCTTCACCATCTACCAGAGCTTGCTCAAATTCATGTCCATTGAGTCAGTGATGCCCTCCAACCATCTTGTCCTTTGTCGTCCCCTTCTCCTCCTGCCTTCAGTCTTTCCCAGCATCGGAGTCTCTTCTAATGAGTTAGCTCTTTGTATCAGGTGGCCAAAGTATTAAAGCTTCAGCATCAGTCCTTCCAATGAATATTCTGGATTGATTTCCTTTAGGACTGACTGGTTTGATCTCCTTGTAGTCCAAAGGACTCTCAAGAGTCTTCTCCAACATCACAGTTCAAAAGCATCAATTCTTAAGCATTCAATCTTCTTTATGGTCCAACTCTCACATCCATACATGACTACTGGAAAAACCATACTTTGACTAGATGGACCTTGATCGGCAAAGTAATATCACTGCTTTTTAACATGCTGTCTAGGTTGGTCATAGCTTTTCTTCCAAGGAGCAAGCATCTTTTAATTTTATGGTTGCAGTCACCATCTGCAGTGATTTTGGAGCCCAAGAAAATAAAGTCAGCCACTGTTTCCATTGTCGCCCCATCTATTTGCCATGAAGTGATGGGACCAGATGCCATGATCTTAGTTTTTGGATCTCCTTCCCATTTAGATCACGAAAGAGCATTGAGTCGAGTTCCCTGTGCACAGCAGGTTCTCATTAGCTATCTGTTTTATACATAGAAGTGTATATATGTCGATCCAAATCTCCCTTTTCATTCTCCTCTTTCCCCTCTTGATGTCCATACATTTTTTCTCTACGTCTTTCTCTATTTCTGCTTTGCAAATAAGTTCATCCATATCATTTTTCTAGATTCCACACATATGAGTTAATGTATGATACTTGTTTTTCTCTTCTGACTTACTTCACTCTGTATGATAGTCTCTGCTAAGTCACTTCAGTCATGTCTGACTCTGTGCGAACCCATAGACGGCAGCCCACCTGGCTCTGTCGTCCCTGGGATTCTCCAGGCAAGAACACTTGAGTGGGTTGCCATTTCCTTCTCCAATGCATGAAAGTGGAAAGTGAAAGTCAAGTCACTCAGTTGTGTCCGACTCTTAGTGACCCCATGGACTGCAGCCTACCAGGCTCCTCCATCCATGGGATTTTCCAGGCAAGAGTACTGGAGTGGGGTGCCATTGCCTTCTCCGTGATAGTCTCTAGGTCCATCCATATCTCTGCAAATGACACAATTTCATTCCTTTTTTGGCTGAGTGATATTCCATTGTATATATGTGTCACATTTTCTTTCTTGAACCACGGAATGCTACCCAGGCACTCAGCTACAAAAAGCAGCTTCAAAGCTCAAAGCTTTTGAGCTTCAAAAATAAAGCCCGTTTGAGAGACTGATTGAGGAAAAACATTTAAAGCAATTGCTAACATCTTTCCATTGTTGCTTTAGGCAACTGTTAGCATTAATGAGTGAACCAGCAAATAGCTAAGAATGACATTTTTTGTGGGCCTTAGCTCCTAAAAGTGAAGGGTGTTGGATGCTCCTGCTTCACAAACCACTTCAGCTCCTGATTAAGGAATCAGGCAGAGTACACTCCTTCTTTGCCCAGTTTCTTTTCCCTCGGTGGTTTGGGAGAATTACTTACTTGGCTTAAAGAAAAGCAACATTACTTACATTTGTTTGTATTAACTGTCTGACTTTATGCCCAGTGAACTTATGCCATGATAGCAATTATTCATATCATTAACTATGAGTTGGATTAACTTTGTTATAAATTACATGTGATAATAATGCTGAGTTTTATTTAAATGAGGCTAATGGTCTTTCTCATCAAATGTAATTATTTGACTTTAAGTATTAAAATTAAGGAAACTTCAGAAGTTGGCAGTAATCAAAATTGTTGCAATGAATTCCTGAATACCATAGGACTAAACTATGTTATTTATTCATCCACCCATTTATTCTTGAAGTCAGTTAATATTTATTCAGCATCTGACACTGTATTAGGAATATGAAAGTCATAGGTCCACAGTCTAGGATGGAAGGCATATAAGTAAGCTGACAATTATAACACACTGAGACAGGTTATAAGATAATAAAGATATATATGAGGCCCCTCAGTCTCACTGGGGAGATCAGGAGAATTCCTAGAGTAGATACACTGGAGCTGAACCACAGGTGACATGTAAGATTTAACCTCATAGAGAAATGGGAAGAAAGACGAAAGCAAGGAAATAGCATCATTAGGGGCATAGAAGCAAGAAAGGACATGACATGCTTACAGCACTCCAAATATTACTTTGACTATAGACTGTGAAACGGAGACAGTGTTGAGTGTGACTGTATGCTAGTATGTGGTAGTGCAAGTGGAAGAGGTGATGCTGAAGAGAGAGGCAAGAGCCAGATGACAGAGGGCTTTGGACGTCTCTTCCTTAAGAGGAAAGAACAATTCATATAACAAACATTTCAGTTTCTTGACTGGAAGCTGCTCTGTTATGTAATGCTTTTTCATTGCAATAAGTATTTACCATGCTCCCACTAAACACCTAGAATTGTACTCTGCCCTGTGATGAGTACATTTGCTATAAAGAGGTCTCAGATGAAGCTACCATCTCAACTTGGGTTTTTAGATATAACATAAAATCGGGAAACTATAACTGGTAGAATTCAATTCAGTTGCTTAGTCATGACCGACTATTTGCAACCCTGTGGACCTCAGCATGCCAGGCTTCCCTGTCCATCACCAACTCCCGAAGTTTACCCAAACTCATGTCCATCATGTCAATGATGTCATCCAACCATCTCATCCTCTGTAATGCCCTTCTCCCACCTTCAATCTTTCCCAGCATCAGGGTCTTTTCCAGTGAGTCAGTTCTTCACATCAGGTGGCCAAAATATGGCAGCTTCAGCTTCAGCATCAGTCCTTCCAATGAGTATTCAGGACCTTTTCCTTTACAATGGACTGGTTGGACCTCCTTGCAGTCCAAGGGACTCTCAAGAGTCTTCTCCAACACCACAGTTCAAAAGCATCAATTCTTCGGTGCTCAGCCTTCTTCACAGTCCAACTCTCACATCCGTACATGCCTACTGGAAAAACCATAGCTTTGACTAGACAGACCTTTGTTGATAAAGTAATGTCTCTACTTTTTAATATGCTGTCTAGGTTGATCATCACTTTTCTTCCAAGGAGCAAGCATCTTTTAATTTCATGGCTGCAGTCACCATGAAATTGCCAACATCTGCTGGATCATCAAGAAAGCAAGAGAGTTCCAGAAAAACATCTACTTTTGCTTTATTGACTACACCAAAGCCTTTGACTGTGTGGATCATAACAAACTGCGGAAACTTCTTAAAGAGACGGAAACCAGACCACCTCACCTGCATCCTGAGAAATCTGTATGCAGTTCAAGAAGCAACAGTTAGAAGTGGGCATGGAACAACAGACTGGTTCCACATCGGGAAAGGAGTACCTCAAGGCTGTATGTTGTCACCCTGCTTATTTAACTTGTATGCAGAATACATCATGCAAAATGCGAGGCTGGATGAAGCACAAGCTGGAATCAAGATTGCTGGGAGAAATATCGATAACCTCAGATATGCAAATGACACTACCCTTATGGCAGAAAGCAAAGATGAACTAAAGAGCCTTTTGATGAAAGTGAAAGAGAGTGAAAAAGTTGGCTTAAAGCTCAATATTAAAAAAAAATAAGATCATGGCATCCAGTCCCATCACTTCGTGGCAAGCAATGGAAACTGGTAGAGTATAAACATCTTTTTCCTAATTAAATGTTCTATACTTTAATCAAAATTTATCATCTATCCATTCAATTAAGATTACATCAGGGGCCTTGATTTAAATTGATCAGTGCCTCTCCAATAGGAAGCATCTTAGAGTTTTCATGTAGTTGTGCTTTTCAGCTAATTAATTTGCCAAAGCATAGAATCTCCAAAATGTAGGAGGAAATATAAGAGACTCTTAACCACTATGGTATAAAGTTAGGGTGTTTTCAGGATGCACAGATACTCATAAATTAGGAAATACATTTAATTTTTATGGTGAGGAAGCGGTAGCCCTTAATAGGTTCTCTGCATGTAGTGCTGCTATCACGGTTCTGCTTTTTTTTTTTTTGGTTAGTTGATCATCACTTTTCTTCCAAGGAGCAAGCATCTTTTAATTTCATGGCTGCAGTCACCATGAAATTGCCAACATCTGCTGGATCATCAAGAAAGCAAGAGAGTTCCAGAAAAACATCTACTTTTGCTTTATTGACTACACCAAAGCCTTTGACTGTGTGGATCATAACAAACTGCGGAAACTTCTTAAAGAGACGGAAACCAGACCACCTCACCTGCATCCTGAGAAATCTGTATGCAGTTCAAGAAGCAACAGTTAGAAGTGGGCATGGAACAACAGACTGGTTCCACATCGGGAAAGGAGTACCTCAAGGCTGTATGTTGTCACCCTGCTTATTTAACTTGTATGCAGAATACATCATGCAAAATGCGAGGCTGGATGAAGCACAAGCTGGAATCAAGATTGCTGGGAGAAATATCGATAACCTCAGATATGCAAATGACACTACCCTTATGGCAGAAAGCAAAGATGAACTAAAGAGCCTTTTGATGAAAGTGAAAGAGAGTGAAAAAGTTGGCTTAAAGCTCAATATTAAAAAAAAATAAGATCATGGCATCCAGTCCCATCACTTCGTGGCAAGCAATGGAAACTGGTAGAGTATAAACATCTTTTTCCTAATTAAATGTTCTATACTTTAATCAAAATTTATCATCTATCCATTCAATTAAGATTACATCAGGGGCCTTGATTTAAATTGATCAGTGCCTCTCCAATAGGAAGCATCTTAGAGTTTTCATGTAGTTGTGCTTTTCAGCTAATTAATTTGCCAAAGCATAGAATCTCCAAAATGTAGGAGGAAATATAAGAGACTCTTAACCACTATGGTATAAAGTTAGGGTGTTTTCAGGATGCACAGATACTCATAAATTAGGAAATACATTTAATTTTTATGGTGAGGAAGCGGTAGCCCTTAATAGGTTCTCTGCATGTAGTGCTGCTATCCGGTTCTGCTTTTTTTTTTTTTGGTTTGATGTAATCATGCCACTAGATGGGACTTCCCTGGTGGTTCAGATGGTGAAGAGTCTGCCTGCAATGTGTGAGGTCCTGGGTCAGGAAGATCCTCTGGAGAAGGGAATGACAACCAACCCAGTATTCTTGCCTGGAGAATTCCACGGACAGAGAAGCCTCGCGAGCTACAGTCTCCATGGGGTTGCAAAGAGTCAGACATGCCTGAGTGACTAAAAAGCACATGCCACTGGATACCACATCTCTGGATGCTATTTTGGTAGTCTAGAGCAACAGAGAAATCTCATCTTAGTTGTGAATCTCAACATGTAAATTTTGTAATATCTTTGGTCAATTGTTGATTGAGAATCAACTTTGCAACAGATGATTTTATACATGTCATTTCTACATTTCTGAACAACATTTAAGGAGCCCTAATTTTTAGGTTAGGAAGCCACGTCCAGCAAAATAGCCATGAGAAGCAAAACAATGGTCCTTATCTTGAAACCAAAGCTCTTCCTCCTACTTCACACATACCTGCACAAGAAACATTGATTCTGTATGTGAGGCTAGTGTTTCTTCACAAAAGGCTATAGGCTTTTTCTCCTTTAACTATTTTTTAAATGGAGATAGAATTCTCATATCATAAAAATTCACCCTTTGCTCGGTAGTGTTTGACTTGTTGTGATCCCATGGACTATATGTAGCCTGCTAGGCTCCTCTGTCCATGGAACGCAGGAGTGAGTTGCCATTTTCTCCTCCAGGGGATCTTCCCGACACAGAAAATTAAACTTTTCCTCCTGCATTTCCTGCATATGCAGGTGGATTCTTGACCACTGAGCCACCTGGGAAACCCCTTAAAGTGTACAGGTCAGTGGTTTCAGTACATTTTTCAGTTTGTGCAGCCCTTCATCCTCTAGTTTGTGAGCACTTTTATCCCCTAAAGAAATTTTGAACCCATTAGCAGTTATTCTCCATTCCTCCCATCCTCCAGTTCAGTTCAGTTCAGTTCAGTCGCGCAGTCGTGTCCGACTCTTTGCGACCCCATGAATCGCAGTACGCCAGGCCTCCCTGTGCATCACCAACTCCCGGATTTCACTCAGACTCACGTCCATTGAGTCCGTGATGCCATCCAGCCATCTCATCCTCGGTTGCCCCCTTCTCCTCCTGCCCCAAATCCCTCCCAGCATCAGGGTCTTTTCCAATGAGTCAACTCTTCGCATCAGGTGGCCAAAGTACTGGAGCTTCAGTTTTAGTATCATTCCTTCCAAAGAAATCCCAGGGTTGATCTCCCTCAGAATGGACTGGTTGGATCTCCTTGCAGTCCAAGGGACTCTCAAGAGTCTTCTCCAACACCACAGTTCAAAAGCATCAATTCTTCGGCACTCAGCCTTCTTCACAGTCCAACTCTCACATCCACACATGACCACAGGAAAAACCATAGCCTTGACTAGACGGACCTTAGTCGGCAAAGTAATGTCTCTGCTTTTGAATATACTATCTAGGTTGGTCATAACTTTTCTTCCAAGGAGTAAACATCTTTTAACTTCATGGCTGCAGTCACCATCTGCAGTGATTTTGGAGCCCAAAAAAAACAAAGTCTGACACTGTTTCTACTGTTTCCCCATCTATTTCGCATGAAGTGATGGGGCCAGATGCCATGATCTTCGTTTTCTGAATGTTGAGCTTTAAGCCAACTTTTCCACTCTCCTCTTTCACCTTCAACAAGAGGCTTTTTAGCTCCTCCTCACTTTCTGCCATAAGGGTGGTGTCATCTGCATACCTGAGGTTATTGATATTTCTCCCAGCAATCTTGATTCCAGCTTGTGTTTCTTCCAGTCCAGCATTTCTCATGATGTACTCTGCATAGAAGTTAAATAAGCAGGGTGACAATATACAGTCTTGACGTACTCCTTTTCCTGTTTGGAACCAGTCTGTTGTTCCATGTCCAGTTCTAACTGTTGCTTCCTGATCTGCATATAGGTTTCTCAAGAGGCAGGTCAGGTGGTCTGGTATTCCCATCTCTTTCAGAATTTTCCACAGTTTACTGTGATCCACACAGTCAAAGGCTTTGGCATAGTCAATAAAGCAGAAATAGATGTTTTTCTGAAACTCTCTTGCTTTTTCCATGATCCAGCGGATGTTGGCAATGTGATCTCTGGTTCCTCTGCCTTTTCTAAAGCCAGCTTGAACATCAGGGAGTTCACGGTTCACATATTGCTGAAGTCTGGCTTGGAGAATTTTGAGCATTACTTTACTAGCATGTGAGATGAGTGCAACTCCAGCCTCCAGTAAACACTAATTTGCTTGAGTCTGGCTGGATTTGCCTATTATGGGCATTATATATATAAAGTGAATAATACAATATGTGATTTCTTTGGCATAATGTTTTCAGTGTCCACCCATCTTGTAGTATGTGTTAATGTTTCACTCCTTTTGTGCTGCATAATATTCCTTTGTATGGATATACCACATTCTGTTTATTGATTCATCAGTTGATGTTTGGGTTGTTTCTTGTCTATATTGAATAATCCTGCTATGACATGCGTTTAGGCTGTCCTAGAAACCTTTTATCAGAGGATATATCACCTTGTCATACGATTATTGTCTTTCTGCCGTTTTGTAAACTCTGTAAGTGTACAACATATATGTCTTGTTAGCCATTATATCAAGCTTAATCCATCCATATAAGAAGTATAGGAATGAATAAATTAAAGAAGTCAGTTCTGTAGCTCTAGGTGAAACTTTGAACTGCACATCTAGCTTGCCTTGTACCATTTAACTTGAGGGGCTGTAATCCTCACTCTGTTTGGAGTGTGTGTTTAAAGTTGAGGATTCTGCTCTAGATTTTTCCTGACATTTTTGATTGTTGGGAGAGAGGAGGTTACATTGATATAGCAGCCTCACAATTTGTCTGGTTGAGTGGAGTGTTAACACCTATCAACAAAAGTCAGAGTAAAGCTAGATTTGTTTTGACAGTTTGTGCTGGGAGCACTTGGGACATTTATTAGTAATGGAAGCAGACCATGATCCCAAGTTTGTCTGTTGTCTTCCCAATTAAAGTTGCCTGTCTGGGCCTGTGTCACTGTCCTCCACTGGGATTCTTTCCACTGGGGACACTGGAAAAGTTCATCAGTGTTTAAAATTTATTTTTCCCATTTGCTCCTCTCACTCCCTCTTCACCTAACTCTTCACTGATTCTCTGAACTCTTTCAGGCAGATTTTCTGTGTTGAGTACAGAATGTTGCCTAACTCCCAATTGTCTCTTTCAAAGATAAGAGGATTTAATTAGGGTGTAAAGTCATCTCATTTATTTGTTGTTTCAAAGAAAGCCCCAGTTGTTAAGGCCTGCCTGTCCTTTGGGACAGTTTGCTCAGGTGCTCAGACCCATTTCTCAGTCTTGACCCCAGAAAGAGTTCCTGAGGAGCACTGGGCACTGGGTAGGGGGCCCGAACTGGCACGTCTGAATGTGGCAAGTACTCTGGCAGCCTTCGCTTCCCCCACCACTCCTGCATCTGCCTCCTCCTCAGCCTAGTGAGAGTGACAGGAAGGGAGAAAGGAGCTGCCAGGTTTCCTGCACACGTGTCTGTGGGAGGGAGACGCAGAGGGCTGGCAGCCATGAACTAAGTGGGCTCCGTTCCATCTACCTTTTCTGATTAAAGTGAAGCAGACTCAGGCTGCTGCCTGTGAGCTGTGATGGGAGCCATAGCACACAGAAAATTCCTGGAGTGACTATTCTAGACATTGCACCCATTTCTACCCTGAGCAACTTCCCGGCTGATGGGATTGTGAAGCCTAGAGTTGTCTGTAGTGCCTGCTCGGTATTTGGATGATAATTTCCAGGTTTTTCCATAATTTTCACTATTATGTAAACTTCAAATTATATATTGTGAAAATAAAAGATGTCCTTAAAAGTATAATGGTTTTTTGGTGTGGCATCCCATGTTCAATTTGTATGCCATTTTACTACTGTTGATATCTCCTGTTTGGGGGCAGATGGGTTTGGCTTCCAAGTAGCTGTCATTAAAGGTCATGATTTAAGACCCAATATATCCCTAGTTTCGTTAAGATGCAGTGAATGCATTGTTTCATTTAAACTTATGTGCCAGATTATTGCAACAGATTCTAGATCCTTCTGGATGGTTCTATAAACATTTATCCGTTTTCCCATGAACTCTTAATTCCCAGTCCAGTCTATGTAAGACTGTCAAAATCTGTGTAGCAATCACTGTGACAATAAAATCCTATTTTGAGTTTGAGCCTCCATGTTGAAATTTCCTATAAGGCCCCCTCCCTCCTTCCCCTTAAGCAACATCCTGGTATAGCTCATCAGCTCTTCTTGGACCAAATAAAGATCTGCTATAGGCTCTGGGACTTCCCTGGTGGCTCAGATGGTAAAGCGTCTGTCTACAATGCGGGAGACCCGGGTTCAATCCCTGGGTTGAGAAGATCCCCTGGAGAAGGTAATGGCAATCCACTCCAGTACTATTGCCTGGAAAATCCCATGGAGAGAGGAGCCTTGTAGGCTACAGTCCACGGGGTCGCAAAGAGTCGGACAGGACTGAGCGACTTCACTTTCACTTTCACATAGGCTCTGGGTTAATCTCTGCTCCAGCCATAGAAAGTGTTAACAGCTGACACTCATCCTGCAGCCCATTTCCTAAGATGTCACTGCCATACACGTGGGCACCATCACTCCTCCTATTGCTGTGGGGCCTCTTGGTCCCCCAGTCATTGTTCTCGCTTCCATGATCATTTTAAGAACTGCTGAAGGAACAAAAGGTGCTCCAGTAAAATTCTTCTGTTTTCATTTCCTTCTCCATTACTCAGAGAGTTTCTATTGTTACACCTATTTTTTTTTTTTTTCATTAAACTTTTAGGTTAACCTCCCACTTTCTGGAAAAACTTGAAATAAATTCTCTTTGGATGTATCAGAAGATATTTCAGGGGCATATTTCTATACTGCCCTTCAAAGTAACCTTCTCTAGGATCAGAGGCCCAAGATAGATACCAGGCACTTTGACTCTTTCATGTATACGTGGGCACCATCACTCCTCCTATTGCTGTGGGGCCTCTTGGTCCCCCAGTCATTGTTCTCGCTTCCATGATCATTTTAAGAACTGCTGAAGGAACAAAAGGTGCTCCAGTAAAATTCTTCTGTTTTCATTTCCTTCTCCATTACTCAGAGAGTTTCTATTGTTACACCTATTTTTTTTTTTTTCATTAAACTTTTAGGTTAACCTCCCACTTTCTGGAAAAACTTGAAATAAATTCTCTTTGGATGTATCAGAAGATATTTCAGGGGCATATTTCTATACTGCCCTTCAAAGTAACCTTCTCTAGGATCAGAGGCCCAAGATAGATACCAGGCACTTTGACTCTTTCATGTATCTGGATAAATTCTCTCATTTTAAAAAATGTTGGAATCTCTCCTTAGACACACTGGATTCCTTAGTGCTATTTCCTCCCCTAAGGTGGGGAGGAAAGATTGCCAGATGCTCACAAAAGGATTTGTTTTGGCTTTATTTAGGATGACTATGTCATGCGATGGTAACAAACAAACCTAAAATCTTGGTAGCTTAAGATGCAAGTTCAGGGACTTACCTGGAAGTTCAGTGGTTAATATTTTGCCTTCCCATATGGAGGGTGTGTGTTCGATCCCTGGCGGAGAAGCTAGGATCCCATGTGGCCCATGGCCAAAAATCCAAGAAACATAAAACAGAAGTAATATTGCAAGAAATAAAGATTTTTAAAATGAGCCACATCAAAAAAAATATTGAAAAGAACACAGCAAAAAACTTTATACTACATGTCCACAAATAATTGTATTGTGGTTATTTAGAGGCTCTGCCTAATGAGTCTTCATTGTCTTAGCATCCATCTCACCATGGTGTCCAGGGTTCACTGCAGTAGAGAAAGAGCATAGGTGGACACAGCTCTTAGACACTTCCTCCCGGAACTGAGACTCATCACTTCTGTTTCCTTTCGTTGGGGCAAGAAAGTCTTTTAACAGGAATCTTAGTGAATTCTGGAAGTAAGAGGATGGAGACTTGGCCAGCGAGTAGCTTAGGAATAGAATAGAATGGGCTGGAGCCCAGAGCTCCCACAACTGATTTTCTATTTGTGGCATTTATTGTTTCCTTCAAGGGAGCCTAAGGAAACTGCCATCTGTAGGCATGAGCCTGGAACCAAATGATGCCCTTGCAGAGATAAAGCCATGTATAACTTCACTCTGAGTGTGAAATGCCGCAGGAGTGGCTGGAGTAGTGGAAGTCAGCTTGTGAGGTGATTCTGCTGTGCCTCTCATCCACTGATCACTATCTTGAGATTACTGGAGACAGTGGGGATTCTTGAATGTGCGGGGTCCTGCTTACTGCACCTGCCCTGGGGTGCACACCCCATCTGCCCACAGGGAGGACAGCACTCTCTGTGGGTCAGAAGCAAGAGTCTGCTGTGAAGCCAATCCAGCAGCCACTTGGTGACTTTGTGAGAGGTACATGACACACCTAAAAGCTGCCTCCAGTAAAACCAAAACCCGGGAAAAATGTGACTTTTTAATAGTACAGGATTTTCAACACTGCCCAACACTTCTCTAAACTGTTCTATTATTGTATACTATCATTTTGGTTCTTAGGAAGTATGTTAATCATTTTAGCTTCTTGCCTGCTTTATCTGCTTAGCACTTACCACCATCTAATTTTCTAAGTATTTTGCCTGTTTGTTTTAATTATCTGTCTTACCCATTAGAATTCAAACTTCTTGAGGCTATTTTTTTTTTTTTTGGCCAACTGTTACATCCCCAGAACTGAGAACAGTACTTGGCATAGAGCAGGCCCTCATCAAATATTTATTAAATACATGAATGAATAGTAGTAACTCTTCTTGAAGCTAGCTTCACAGTTCAAGGATGCATGGTAATGCCTTAAAGCATTGCTTTATTATCTTCTGTGTTAACTTTGCTGATTTGGGAAAAGCTTCCTGATTTGCCTTCATTCACTATTCAATATTGATACTTTTTGCCTGCTTAGTTGCTCAATCGTGTCCGACTCTTGGCGACCTCATGGACTGTAGCCCACCAGGCTCCCCTGTCCACGGGATTCTCCAGGCAAGAATACTGGAGTGGGTTGCCATTTCCTTCTCCAGGGATCTTTGAGCACCTACTAAATGCCAGGCATCGTACATCTCAGTGAAGAAAACAAAATCCCCAACCCCACAGAGCTCCATATTCCCAAGGGTTGGGATGGAGGGAGACAGTCAACAAGGCAATAAATAAAGTAATATTTGGGGAGTGAAACACGCCATGAGATAAAGAATAGGTGAAGGGATTTAAAAGTGCCAGAGATGGGTTGGGGGAGGAAGCAGCAGAACCTTAATCTGGGTGCTGATGGGAAGTCTCATTGACTAGCTGAGATTCAATCTTGAATTTGAAGGAGGGAAAAGAGTGGACCTGTCCAGCAGATATGGTGGGGTGTAAAGAAGGTGACTGGTGCTAGGGCCAAGGCAGGAGGATTGAAAAAGTGTTAAGGAGGCCAGTGTGGCTGATGCCGAGAGAATGGAGGGGGAAAGCAGTCGGAGATGAGTCAAAGTGGGGCCAGGACAGGTAGGGCTGCAGAAGCCATCATAAGGACTGGAGTTTTTTTTTTTTTTTTTTTGCTTAGAGTGAGACAGGCAGCCTGGGGAGGGTTTGAATAGAGGAATAACACAGTGTGACAGAGGTGAGCATCCCTCCAGTGCTAGCTTTGAGGATGGGCCGTACGACAGGAAGGGGAGAGCCCTCAAGCCTGTGCGCGGCTAACGCTGAGTCCAGGCTCAAGGAGACAGTGACTTTGAGGGGGACGGTGGTAGTAGAGGTGTTGAGAAGTGGTCAGATTCTACAAATATTTCCACCAAATTCATGTCTGCTGCCTGCTTTCTTCTTTGCCTAATTGTTGACAAGGGCAACTTGAGGAACGCTGTGAAGCCACTGGGGTCTGCCTGCCACACCCAGATTCCTCTCTCCCCATACACGGTAACTTCCTTTGCTGAGACCCTTCCTCTCTTGCTTGTGACTGTGTTATGTCCCCTTGTACCCTCTTCCATGTCAAATGACAACACTTATTTATTGAAGTACTGTGGTTTGAAATCCATTTGCATTTCCAGCCTTTACTACTTGAATTATTTAATAGAAACTATATGCTTCTCCTTCTCGAGGAGGAGCATGGCCTTGGAGCCCAGATGCACTGGTTTCATCAACTAATGCTTTTTACTTTTCAAGTTTGACCCTAAATCACAGCATATTAAAAAACAGAGACATCACTTTCTGAAAAAGATCCATATAGTCAAAGCTATGGTTTTTCCAGTAGTCATGTATGGATGTGAGAGTTGGACCATAAAGAAGGCTGAGCACTAAGAACTGATGCTTTTGAACTGTGGTGTTGGAGAAGACTCTTGACCTCTTTGTCACAATTTGTGTTATTTACCTAAATATTTACTGCCTAAAAATTACACAGTATTTTTTCTCTGATTTTCCAAAACAACATTGGTAAGCGTACTGGGTACCAAACACTGTCCAATCCTGAGGTCCATGTGACTGGGTTACATTGTGAAGGAGGAATTTAAGAGGAGTGGTTACTGGAAATATTTAGGATCTCTCTAAATATTTAGGACATGCCTAAATATCAAGGCATCAGGACTCCGTGGTGGGTGTGAGGAGGGCATAAATGAGAAGATCTAAAGGACGACTCCTATGTCTGATTTGACAGTGGCTGGAGAGTGTTGTCACCAACTGAGGTGGAAAATGCTGGAAGAGCAAGTTTTCGAGGCACTTATAGTTTGGTATTGGATGAGTTGACCTTGAGGCATTTTGAGACCTGCTTTTCTCAGATGCTTTTGCTGACTACCTACTTCAGCATTTCTTCCTCTTCTTAATTTAATTTAAATATTTTCCATCTACACATAAATATATGTATGTATGTGTATATATCTAGAGGGCATGGCAACCCACTCCAGTATTCTTGCCTGGAGAATCCCATGGACAGAGGAGCTGGGCGGACTAAGTCCATGGGGTTGCAAAGAGTCAGACACGACTGAGCAACTAAGCACATGTGTGCATATGCGTAATATTAATGTGTGTATATACAGATGTATTCATATATACCAATATGAGAGATTATCCCTCTGGGGACTCTAATCTTGACCCACTTGCTTCACATAGAAATTCTGGTAATAGATAGGATAGCTATTTTGAAACCAATTTATACAAAAAGAAAGAACTAAATAGCAAGTATTTAAGCACCACTGGGTCAGGAAGATCCCCTGGAGATGGAAATGGCAACCCACTCCAGTATTCTTGCCTGGAGAATCCCGTGGAGGGAGGAGCCTGGTAGGCTACAGTCCATGGGGTCGCAAAGAGTCGGACACGACTGAGCGACTTCACTTTCACTTTCACATAGATATATTTATATTATATTTTGTTCTTACAACCAATCTATGATGTGATGTTTTCTCTGTTACACTGATATGTGTAAAAAAGCATACCAAGATTAATAATTTATTCAACATTCCAATTAAGATTTAAACACAGCCAGCTTTTTATTATTCTTGAGTGAGCTGATAGATGTGTAAACAACCTGTTCATAATTGTCACATTAAATGACATGTCAGCTGGGAGATCTTCTCAAATCACCCCATCTCTAACCCTAGAAATATAGTATAGATGTCCCTTTCTATGAGCTCCCCAAACTCCATGGGTTTCCTTTTCCATGGCATTTATTAAATTGCCTTCATACAAACTAAGGTTTTTGAGGGCAAAGATTGTTTTGTCTCCATTTCTTATGATAATACTGACCACCAAATCAGTCCATGTTTTTCTGATGTAAGAGTTAATCTCTTTCCTGTTTCAGGGGTACTGAACTGATATATTTTTGCCTTTTATAGGATCTTGAGTACATATCACCACTGAGTCGTTCATTAATTTGGGACATCCCTGTTCTAGTGCTACTGTAATTCTGTTCTGAGGAATTCCTTACTAAAAGGAAAGCAATGCAAACAGAGCAAAACAAAACACAGTGGGATAACAAAACACTAAGAAGATCAGTGGAAGTCTGCTAGGAGAAATGGTTTTGAGTAGTCAGTCCTTTCACCTAAAGGGAAGTGAGCTTTTGAGTAAAGGATCACACGTGAGATGACATTAAGTCAGCTTCAGATACTGGTTGAAGCTCATACTTGGAGTCAATTTAAAATGACTATTATTGCACATCCTGAAGTACATATTTTAGATATATTGTTTCATTTAATCCTCACAATTTTGTGGGGTTTCTTTATTATTTAACATAAGAAAATTGAGAACTAGAGATGGGAGGTAATGTGCCCAGTGACACACAGCATGTCAAGCCCAGGAATGACTCCTGCAAAGCCCCTGCTTTCCACTCAGAGTAATGCTATCCATTCACTGGTCATTTGGGAATCGATAAAAGGTGAAACCTTCCAATTTTTCCCTAAAGCACATCTAAAAATTTATATGCCTCAAAATCACTTGGGGATCTTATTAAAATGTTGCCAATTCATGTGAAGCTCAAGTTTCCACATTTCTAACAAGTTCCCAGGTGGTGGCCACGCTTCTGGTCTACAGAGCACACTTCACTAAAAGGAATAAGAGACTACTCAGCTCATCTCCGCTGTGATGGATAAAATAAGGTACAAACTGTCCCCAAACAATAAACAGTGCCAAACCCTGTGCGGGCGGGTAGGGGGTATGGGGAAGCGGCTGCTGCCATGCTTGGTGCTGCTCTTGCAGACATTGCTGGCTTATGGGGGAAGGAGAGACTGATGACACTGGGGGAAAGAAATAAAAGCAGGAAAGAAATAAAGTGGAGATTTGCCTGCCATACCCTCCATCAGCAGTAACTGCCTTTGGCATGCTGTGTTATTTTTCATGTCTCAGTACAGGTTCACTGGTTTAGCTGGCTGTTGTGTCAGAAGAAGGACCACATATAAAAATCCCCTTTCATTTTGATCATTCTTAGAGATCTAGTCTTTTGTCAAAGCTCTTCCTCTACACAAATCTCTGAGACAGAGATAGGTGAGATGATGACCTCTCTTCTCCCAAATTCTTCATGCCCAGTCCAAACGGTTGCAAAACCTAGGATATCTTAGCATGTCGGGGCTGGAGCGGAACCCTCAGTGAAAATGTACACAAGAAATGGCACACATGGCCACACCAGCCTCTCAACCTCCAAAATTGCTTATTTGTATGTCCTGGTTTTTGGCTTATGGATCAGAAAACAGTGAATTGTATTTATATAAGATTCCCATCTTCTAATAATGGATTTGAGCCTTGTGAAACTCAGCATCTCATAGTTAACACTGAAAAAGTACTGAAAAGAAAGGAAAGTGAGAGAGAAAGCAAGGAAGAACAAAAGCAATAGAGAAAGCCAATTTATCTTTTGTCTTTGCCATTTCAATTACTATTTAATATTTCATTCTATGGGATTCCCTGGTGGCTCAGATGGTAAAGTGTCTGCCCAAAATACGGGAGACCTGGGTTCGATCCCCGGGTCAGGAAGATCCCCTGGCAAAGGAAATAGCAATCCACTCCAGTATTCTTTTTTTTTTTTTACTTTATTTTTTAAATTATTTTTTACTTCTGTAGATGATAACACATCTACAGAAGACTTTGAAAACACCAA
>SJXQ01009699.1:48309-141368 GCA_006408695.1 Aepyceros melampus | reverse complement strand
CATGCATTCAACTAGATATGCTTCAGAATAGATTAATACTGGGGTTAATTCTGGGGTTCACTAGGCAAATTCCAAAGGAATTGGTTATCTAGCTGGTTTCCCCATGGGCTATACAGCAGCAGCTCCAGCCTTTTCCCTCAACATATATCCTGGAGCACATCCTACCTTCCAAACAGGTACCCTGTTAACTGCCCACTCCCCAACTCCTGGCACCACCACCCCCCCCGCCCACCCCACCACTGTGCCAATGTATGCAGCCCCAAGAATGCCTGCCTTTGTTTAATTACAGATAGCTTAAAAATTGCCTGACAGCCCACCAAACAGGATTTGCTTTAAGACCAACCCAGAGAGTCAATTGGAGACTGAGTGTGCTGGGACCTGCTGGGTCAGCGTAGTAGTGTTTAGCTAATTGTCTAGAGCATTAACCCCTGGAGAAGAGAATGGCAACCCACTGCAGTATTCTTACTTGGAGAATCCCATGGACAGAGGAGCCTGGTCAGCTACAGTCCCTGGGGCTGCAAAGAGTTGGACACGACTGAGTGACTAAGCATACATACTAGCGCATAAAGAAGAAAGTCCTGGTTGGAGACACGAGCACCAGCTGTGGAACCTCCATGATGTGACTACACAGCTCTATCTGCAAATGTTTGTGGGGTGACCACTGAGGGGGCACATAGCTGTAGGCAGGCATTCTTGGGGCTGTATACATTGGCACAGTGTTGGGGTGGGTGAGGGAGTGACAGGAGTTGGGGAGTGGGCAGTTAGCAGGGTACCTGTTTGGAAGGTAGGATTGCTCCAGGATATATGTTGAGGGAAAAGGCTGGAGCTGCTGCTGTATAGCCTATGGGGAAACCAGCTAGATAACCAATTCCTTTGGAATTTGCATAGGGAACCCCAGAAGAATCCAGGCTATAAACAGGATTGGTGACTTCAGATCCCTGGGCTGGTGGTTGGGCTTGGCAAGGGCCTGCCATGGAGGCCTGCTCCCATGAGAGGCTGAGTCACAAGGCCTCTGCCCTGCCTTGCCTGGGCTCCCCGAAAGCACCAGCTGTGGAACCTCCATGATGTGATTGCACAGCTCTATCTGCAAATGTTTGTGGGGTGACCACTGAGAGGGCACATAGCTGTAGGCAGGCATTCTTGGGGCTGTATATATTGGCACAGTGGTGAGGTGGGTGGGGGATTAACAGGAGTTGGGGAGTGGGCAGTTAGCAGGGTACCTGTTTGGAAGGTAGGATGTGCTCCAGGATATATATTGAGGGAAAAGGCTGGAGCTGCTGCTGTATAGCCCACGGGGAAACTATCTAGATAACCAATTCCGTTGGAATTTGCATAGGGAACCCCAGAAGAATCCAGGCTATAAACAGGATTGGTGACTTCAGATCCATGGCCTGGTGGTTGGGCTTGGCAAGGGACTGCCCTGGAGGCCTGCTCTCATGAGAGGCTGAGTCACAAGGCCTATGCCCTGCCTTGCCTGGGCTCCCCACCCACTCCCTCTTTCATTTTTTCTTGCAGTCTCATCTCTAAACCTTTGCTTTTATCCCTCCTCTCCCTCCCACCCCCTTATACTTTTTAGTTTTTATTTATTTATGCTTATGGCATATAGTGGTTAACAATGTTGTATTAGTTTTAGGTGTACAGTAAAGTGATTCAGTTTCTATGAATAACACCTATTCAATGTCCATCATTTTGGTTGAGGGATGAATGTCAGTGAGGCTAGTAACAGAAACCCATTTCCTCTGGTCATACACCATTATGTGGGAAACTCAGAGTCTAAGTCATATTTCGTACCACCCTGGGAAAGACTCTAGATCCCGTCAGTTTCTGAGGATGCCCATTGTAAATCTAAAAGTCATTCTGTAGACCAAAGGATAGAAGGAAAGAAGTGATTAAGTAGTAATACCCTGAGCAGATGCCACCCGAGGACTAAGAGTTGGGATGGTCAAGGAGGGTGTTTATGGTGTTATAAAGGAAGAGTTACATAGTGAGAAAAATAGGAGAATTTGTTTTCAGCTTAGATTCATAACCATAAGTGGCTTTTCCAGCAAAATGTTTTGAAAGTGCATCTCCTATCATCTTACCTTGAAAAACACTGCTTTAAAAAAATAAGAGATTCCTACTATTCCAGAGAATATAGATGCAGAATGCTGTTTAGCCCAGTAATTCTCAACCTGAATTTACTATCTTGTCCACAAAAATGAGCTTGTCAAAAGCTCAGCCATCTTGGATAGAGGGCACACATCAGCTGATTTTCATACATCCCCTTGCCTCCCCACTGCCTCTGTTTTGGAACAATCAGATTAGACATTTACTGAAAGTATTGCAAAATCTGGGACTTCATCGATGGCTCAGAGGTAAAGAATCTGCCTGCAATGCAGGAGATGCAGGTTCAATCCCTGGGTCGGGAAGATCCTCCAGAGGTGGAAATGGCCACTCACTCCAGGATTCTTTCCTGGAAAAAATCCCATGGACAGAGGAGCCTGGCAGGCTATAGTCCATAGTGTTGCAGAGAGTAGGACCTGACTGAGTGACTAAATACACACACATTGCCAATTCCAGTTAACTAATACACTAGGTAGTCAGCTGTTCACAGAACACTTTGGAAGGATGTAAAGCTTAACATAGAAATTATTTAACTTTCCATACTTGGAGCAAGTACACATGATCCTAAGAAGCACCCTGAAGCTAGAATTGGATCTCCCAGGTCAGTCAGCATGGGAAAATAACTTGGCAGATAGACAGTGATACTTGGATCCTAGAAGGAAAATGTATACAATTCCTTAGAGAGGAGAATATGGAGATTGATATCAAAACCTGCCATAGGCCCTTATAGTTTTTTTTATCTAAATATATGTAGTAAATAAACAAGCAGAGTGTATGTGTGTATATGTGTGTGTATTGTGTATGAATGAGTAGGTATATGGTTCTTGTTAGAGTTCAGTTCAGCTTCAGTTATTCTCAACAGATATTTTTGCTGTCTTCATAAAGCCCCAAGTTAAAGAACTCTACATACTGTTATAGGTTATATAACCTCATGACCATGGTCAAGATCGTTACACCTAAAGTAAAGAAAGCTGGAAATTCCCTGGTGGTCCAGTGGTTAGGACTCTCTGTTTTTCACTGCCATTGGCATGGGTTCAATACCTGGTTAGGGAATTAAGATTCTGCAAACTGTGTGGCGTGGCCAAAATAAAATATATAAATAAAGTAAGTAAGGAATGTTATGTAAGCAACATGTCTTACTGCAGTGGTTTTCAAACTGTATACTCTTCTAGGGAGCTGCTTAAAATATAGATCCTGGAACTTCATCCTAGGCCTACTGAATTCTGATTTATGGGAAGCCCCTGAAATTAGCATTTTAAGAAGCTTCCCTCAAGTGACTGTGATGCAGGTGGTCCTTAGATAACACCTTAAACAAGATCTGTTTGAGGGAGTGTCACATTATATTTGCATATTTGGTCATCAGACTGAGGATTCTAGCCATAAACACTCAGAGACATCTATAGGAAAAAATGCCTGCCTTCTTCAAAGTGACTGTGAAATTGAGGAAGGGAAATCTAAAAGTGGGATTATTAAAGAAAGTATAAATATAAGAATCTTAAGTATATGTAAATGTTTAATGGCACTTAGTGTGTGTAGGACGGTACTTTTTTTTAAAACAAAATTATTTTTGGTTGCATTGGCTCTTCAGTGGGGTGCACAAGCTTCTCTTTCTAGTTGTGGCCCTAGAGTACATGGCCTCAGTGGTTGCTGTGCTCAGGCTTAGTTGCCCTCTGTCATGTGGGATCTTAGTTCCCGGATCAGGGATGGAACTGTGTCCCCTACATTGCAAGGCAGATTCTCAACCACTGGACCACCAGAGAAATCCCCTGGGAGGTACTTTTGAAGATGTGTATTGTTCAAGCCTGAATGAGGGAAAGATTGAACTACAGGAACGTAAGGAAATGGAAATTAATGGCACTTAGTGTGTGTAGGACGGTACTTTTTTTTAAAACAAAATTATTTTTGGTTGCATTGGCTCTTCAGTGGGGTGCACAAGCTTCTCTTTCTAGTTGTGGCCCTAGAGTACATGGCCTCAGTGGTTGCTGTGCTCAGGCTTAGTTGCCCTCTGTCATGTGGGATCTTAGTTCCCGGATCAGGGATGGAACTGGTCCCCTACATTGCAAGGCAGATTCTCAACCACTGGACCACCAGAGAAATCCCCTGGGAGGTACTTTTGAAGATGTGTATTGTTCAAGCCTGAATGAGGGAAAGATTGAACTACAGGAACGTAAGGAAATGGAACCTCACATAGTGGGTGGGTAATACCTAGGGATAAACTTGTGAAAAACAAATCCAAAATTCAAAGGTGTATTTTTTGGAAAGAAAGAGAAGAGACAGAAAGTGTAGGATGGCCAGAGTCAAAAAGAAGCTCAAGAGCACTGGATACAGAATATATGATGAATGCCAGAAAGTACAGCAGCTGGGGAGAATCTGAAGAGAAGCAATAGAGAGAAATGGCAGACCACTCAGGATGCTCTAGTCCTGTGGACAGGGACCAGGAACAGTGTGGGAGCAGGGCTTCTGTCACAAGCCGGGAGGAAGAGATAGAAAGAAGACATCCTGGGAGCAGCCAGAGGGAAGCTAACCAGTTGCATGATGAGAAGTGATCAGGAAGTTAATGCTGTTTCAAACTGAAGTCAAAACTCATGTCTGTTGAAGGCCAGATAACAAAGGACTTTAACTCCTTAAAGACCAAAAAGGAAATTAAAGCTTATATTGTAATCTGGGTCTGGAAGGTGTAAGTAGGGAAAATTAATTAGAAAAACTAGACTTCGTGGTCAGGGTCTAGGGACTGTTGTCACTCCCCTGTTTTATAGGGAGTATTAGCAGTGTTCTTGCCTGGAGAATCCCAGGGACAGTGGAGCCTGATGGGCTGCTGTCTATGGAGTCACATAGAGTCAGACATGACTGAAGTGACTTAGCAGCAGCAGCAGCAGCAGTGAATACTGGAAGGACCTACTTAGTGGTTCAACCTGTGCAAAGTTGAGCAACATTTTGTGAAAAAGTGTTAGTCGCTCAGTCATGTCCGACTCTGTGAGACCCCATGGACTATAGTCCACCAGGCTCCCCTGTCCATGATATTTCCCAGGCTAGAATACTGGAGTGAGTTACCATTTCCTTCTTCAGGGGTCTTTCTGACAGAGGGATCAAACCTGTGTCTCTTACCTCTGCATTGGCAGGTGGGTTCTTTACCATCTGAGCCATCAAGGAAGTCTGAGAAATACTTTGCCATCACCACAAATATAAATAACTTTTCCTCAATTTTTCCTCTCAATACTTTAAATTGACTTGTGTCTGAAATAGACCAAGAGAGTTGGTCAGTAGAGAAAAGATGAGGAGCCCATTAGAGGCTGTCCAGATCCATTTCATCCTATCTGCAACCCCAATAAGCTTTAAGTTAAAAAACAAGATGCTTACCCTCTAAGTCCTGAAAACAGGAAGAATATTTGCCATTTTTATTGTCAAACAGTCCTCCTTAGGGGCTTCCTGGGTGGCTCAGTAGTAAAAAACCTGCCTGCCAATGATGGAGATGTGGGAGACATCAATTCTTCAGCGCTCAGCTTTCTTTATGGTCCAACTCTCACATCCAAACATGAGTACTGGAAAAACCATAGCTTTGAGTAGATGGACCTTTGTTGGCAAAATAATGTCTCTGCTTTTTAATATGCTATCTAGGTTGATGATAGCTTTTCTTTCAAGGAGCAAGCATCTTTTAATTTCATGGCTGCAGTCACCATCTGCAGTGATTTTGGGGCCCAAGAAAATAAATCTGTCACTGTTTCCATTGTTTCCCCATCTATTTGCCTTGAAATGATGGGACCAGGTGCCATGATCTTCGTTTTCTGAATGTTGAATTTTAAGCCAGCTTTTTCACCCTCCTCTTTCACTTTCATCAAAAGGCTCTTTAGTTCCTCTTCACTTTCTGCTGTAAGAGTGATGTCATCTCCATATCTGAGGTTATTGATATTTCTCCTGGCAATCTTGCCTCCAGCTTGTGCTTCATCCAGCCCAGAATTTCTCATGATGTACTCTACATATAAGTTAAATAAGTGGGGTGACAATATACAGCCTTGACATACTCCTTCCCTGATTTGGAACCAGTCTGTTGTTCCATGTCCAGTTCTTAACTGTTGCTTCTTGACCTGCATACAATTTTTCAGGAGGCAGGTCAGGTGGTCTGGTATTCCCATCTCTTTAAGAATTTTCCACAGTTTGTTGTGATCCACACAATCAAAGGCTTTAGCATAGTTAATGAAGTAGAAGTAGATGTTTTTTCTGGAACTCTTTTGGTTTTTCTATGATCCAATGGATGTTGGCAATTTGATCTCTGTTTTCTCTGCCTTTTCTAAATCCAGCTTGAACATCTGAAAATTCTTGGTTCACATACTGCTGAAGCCTGGCTTGGAGAATTTTGAGCATCACTTTGCTAGTGTGTGAGGTGAGTGCAATTGTGCGGTAGTTTGAACGTTCTTTGGCATTGCCTTTATTTGGGATTGGGATGAAAACTGACCTTTTCTAGTCCTGTGGCCACTGCTGAGTTTTCCAAATTTGCTGGCATATTGAGTGCCACACTTTTAAGGCATCATCTTTTAAGATTTGAAATAGCTCAACTGGAATTCCATCACTTCCACTAGCTTTGTTTGTAGTGATGCTTCCTAAGGCCGTCTTGACTTCGCATTCCAGAATGTCTGGCTCTAGGTGTGTGATCACACCATCATGGTTATCTGGGTGGTCATGAAGATCTTTTTTGTATAGTTCTTCTGTGTGTTCTTGCCACCTCTTCTTAATCTCTTATTCTTCTATTAGGTCCTTACCTTTTCTGTCCTTTATTGTGCCCATCTTTGCATGAATTGTTCCCTTGGTATCTCTAATTTTCTTGAAGAGATCTCTAGTCTTTCCCATTCTATTGTTTTCCTCTATTTTTTGCATTGATCACTTAGGAAGGCTTTCTATCTCTCCTTGCTAGTCTTTGAAACTCTGCATTCAAATGGGTATATCTTTCCTTCTCTCCTTTGCCTTTTGTTTCTCTTCTCAGCTATTTGTAAGGCCTTCTCAGACAACCATTTTGCCTTTTTGCATTTCTTTTTGTTGGAGATGGTCTTGGTCTCTGCCTCCTATACAATGTCATAAATGTCCGTCCATAGTTCTTCAGGTGCTCTATCAGATCTAATCCTTGGATCTATTTGTCACTTGCACTGTATAATCATGAGGGATTTGATTTAGGTCATACCTGAAAGGTCTAGTGGTTTTCCCTACTTTCTTCAATTTAAGTCTGAATTTTGCAATAAAGAGTTCATGAACTGAACTACAATCAGTTCAACTCGGTTAGGCCTTCACATTTCCTCATGGGCCAGAAATCTCCAAATTGTGTTTAGGCACTCGTATCCAGGATGAAGGTCCAAGTTGTTTGGTGTCTTCTTTATTGTAGAAGGACAACAACAGATGTCCTCTATTTCCAGGTCTCTCAACTCTCTCTCCTAATCACAGAAATATCTTCAAGTTTTGGTGTTGGGCTAGATGAGCTGTCCTCAGGACTTTTTAGCTAAGCAGCTGTTGATAAGAATGTGATGGTGTAATGGAGGCATCTAGGGAAGCTGCTGTGGGGATAAATTGTCCTTGGTCATAGGATTGAGTTCTATCTAAAAAAGAAAATTTTAGGTGGCTTCATCGTACACTGTGTCTCCTACCACGCCCTGGAATGCTGCTGCATGCCAGTAGTAAATGTATCCCCACAAAATAGGGCTAGCTGAAATTATAAATAGCTTCTAAAGAAACTTATTATTTCCTCTATAATGTGTTTTTTTAATAATAAATTAGTTTAGGAAGCTAAAATTATGATAGGTATATCTTTGAGCAGATTAAAGTAGTTGTTAGTGACAGTCATGTTCTTTTACACTATTGGTGATAATATTTAGTCTAAATCAGCAGTAAGATTTTTATGTTCTTTTTTAGGGGACAGGGAAGTGGGTGTTGTGTGGCATGCCAGATCTTAACTCCCCAGTCAGGTATTAAACCTTTGCCCCCTGCAATGGAAGTGCAGAGTCTTAACTGCTGGACTGCCAGGGAAGCCCCAATTCCTATGTTCTTATAATGTAATACTTTCTCATATTTTTACAGGAGAGACTCATATGACACAAAAATATTAGTGGAAACTTGTGTTTTTATATCATTGGAGGGTTTATTCACTTGTTCCTTATTTCTTCTCCACAGGTACTAGGATTGTAAAATTGGATAAAACATAGCTTATTCCCTCAAAGATCTTAGAGTTTAGAAAGGAGGACAGATATGCCTGGTTGAAATACAGTGGAGTTTTAGAGATATGTGGTGGCAGTGCTTTTCAATCTCGATACATGTCAGAATCCAGACGAGCTTTGACAAATCCTGATGTCTAGGCAGTTCCAGAGTGACAGTCTTTCCCTGAAAAGAGAAGGAAACTCCATAGTTGAATTTTGAAAGATGAGTAGCTTACCAAGTTATAAAGAGGAGGAAGGACATGGTAGACAGGAAATACACAGATGGGGGAACTTCAAAATTGTAGACATTAGATCTTAACATGGCTAGAAAACAGGTTGAGAAAGATGTGTTTGGAGAAGTAGACAAAGAGCTAGATCTTAAAGGGCCCTAAAGGGATATTTATACTTTATTATATATGGAGCTGCTGAAGGGTTTTAAGCAGGGGACTGCCATGATCACAGTCAGCTTTGGGGTTTTGAAAGCTCATTCTGGTGGCAATGTTAAGGAAGGAGTAGACAACCCCATACTGGGTCAGAGAGACCTGTTAGGAGGTTACTATAAAAATCCAAATGAGAAATCCTATGGGTCTGGTCTAAGGCCATGGTAGTAGAAGAAAATAGGGGCTAAAATAGGGATAAAGTAGAAGAAATAGGGGCTTCCCTGGTTGCTCAGTGGTAAAGAAATTGCCTGCAATGCAGGAGACTCAGGTTCGATCCCTGGGTTGGGAAGATCCCCTGGAGGAGGAAATGGCAACCCAGTCCAGTATTCTTGCCTGGGAAATCCCATGAACAGAGGATTCTGGCAGGCTACAGTCCATGGGATTGTGAAGAGTTGGACACAACTTAGCTACTAAAACAAAAGAAAACAAACAGAAGAAATGGTTGTGAGAAATGTTTAGGAGGTAAATCAGTTTGGAGCTTGGAGGGGACACATGGGAAAAGAAAGCATGGGATTGTGGAGTTTCTCGTTATGTGCCTGGGAGATCCATCTCCCAGAATAATGGAAATAAAAATAAACAAATGGGACCTACTTAAACTCAAACGCTTTTGCACAGTAAAGGAAACAATAAACAAAATAAAAAGGCAGCCTACAGATTGGAAGAAAATACTTGCAAATGATGAGACCTATAAGGGATAAGTCTCCAAAATCTACAAACAGCTTATGATGCTTAACAGCATCAAAACAAAAAAAAACCCACTTAAAAAATGAGTGGAAGACCTGAATAGACATTTCTCCAAAGAGGACACACAGATGACTAATAGGCACGTGAAAAAATGTTCAATATCACTAGTTATTAGAGAAATGCAAATCAAACCTACAATGAGATATCATCTCACACCAGTCAGAATGGCCATCATCAAAAACCCCACAAACAGTAAATGCTGGAGAGGGTGTGGAGAGAAGGGAACCCTCCTATGTTGTTGGTGGGAATGTAAATTGGTTCAGAGACTATGGAGAACAGTATAGAGATTCTTCAAAAACCTAAAAATAGAGCTAACATATGACCCTGCAACCCCACTCTTGGGCATATATGCAGAGGAAAACATGCCCCCCAAATATACAAGTACCCCAATGTTCATTGCAGCACTCTTTACAATAACCAAGACATGGAAGAAATATAAATGTCCATCAACAGAGTGGATAAAGAAGACATGGTACATATATACAATGGACTATTACTCAGCTATTAAAAAAAGAAATAGTGCCACTTATGGCAACATGGATGGACCTAGAGAGTGTCATACTAAGTGAAGTTAAGTCAGAGAAAGAGAAATATCTATGACATCCCTTATATGTGGAATCTAAAAAGAAATGATACAAATGAACTTACCCACAAAATAGAAACAGACTCATAGATTAGAAAACTAACTTAAGGTTACCAGGGGGAAGGGATAGTTAGGGACTTTGGCAAGGTCATGTACACACTCAGTTCAGTTCAGTTCAGTCACTCAGTTGTGTCTGACTCTTTGCGACCCCATGAATCGCAGCACGCCAGGCCTCCCTGTCCATCACCAACTCCCGGAGTTCACCCAAACTCATGTGCATCAAGTTGGTGATACCATCCAGCCATCTCATCTTCTGTTGTCCCCTTCTCCCGCTGCCCCCAATCCCTCCCAGCATCAGAGTCTTTTCCAGTGAGTCAACTCTTCGCATGAGGTGGCCAAAGTATTGGAGTTTCAGCTTCAGCATCAGTCCTTCCAATGAACACCCAGGACTGGTCTCCTTTAGGCTGGACTGGTTGGATCTCCTTGCAGTCCAAGGGACTCTCAAGAGTCTTCTCCAATACCACAGTTCAAAAGCATCAATTCTTCTGCTTTCAGCTTTCTTCACAGTCCAACTCTCACATCTATACATGACCACTGGAAAAATCATAGCTTTGACTAGACGGACCTTTGTTGGCAAAGTAATGTCTATGCTTTTTAATAGGCTTTCTAGGTTGGTCATAACTTTCCTTCCAAGGAGTAAGCGTCTTTTAATTTCATGGCTGCAGTCACCATCTGCAGGGATTTTGGAGCCCAAAAAATAAAGTCTGACACTGTTTCCACTGTTTCCCCATCTATTTCCCATGAAGTGATGGGACCAGATGCCATGATCTTCGTTTTCTGAATGTTGAGCTTTAAGCCAACTTTTTTCACTCTCTTCTTTCACTTTCATCAAGAGGCTTTTTAGTTCCTCTTCACTTTCTGCCATAAGGGTGGTGTCATCTGCATATCTGAGGTTATTGACATTTCTCCCAGCAATCTTGATTCCAGGTTGTGCTTCTGCCAGCCCCGCGTTCCTCATGATGTACTCTGCATGGACAGAGGTTTATGACATTGTACAGGAGACAGGGATCAAGACCATCCCCATGGAAAAGAAATGTACACACTGCTAAATTTAGAATGGATAACCAACAAGGACTGACTGTATAGCACATGGAACTCTGCTCAATGTTATGTGCCAGCCTGGATGGGAGCAGAGTTTGGGAGAGAATGGATACAGGTATATATATGGCTGAGTCCCTTTGCTATTTACCTGAAACTACCACAACATTATTAATTGGTTATATCCCAACACAAAATAAAAAGTTTAAAGTTTGGGAGGAAAAAAGAAAAGCATCATGAACAGGAACAGAAGTCAGAGGGGGAGTCAGTTTGGGGAGGCATGTTTTAGTGTTGAGTTGAATGTGAGGTGGTGAGTAATAATGAAGAAACTGCAAGGCTGCACTTGAATATACAGGACTGGACATTTAAAAGTGATCAGAGCAAGTGATAGAAAGCTTAGATTCATACTCATCAAAATGATAGGAACTGTGGGAGTAAATGGATTCTCTGAATTTTGACAGTTTTGTTTCTTCCTTCTTTCTTCCTTACCTTACCTGATGGCCCTCTAGTGACAAGGACATACTACATTTCTTTTTTTAAAGTGCCTCAACTCAGTTAATGTGATCATGAAATGTATCTTCAGAACCCTGATTTGGTCAAAATATTAATGTATTACTATTTCAATATGAGTGTATGGCAGCACATTTATGCATCAGGGGCCTCAGGCATCTCAGATTGAGCCTAAAGATGTCATTCGTTGTAATTCTGGGAGATTCAAGAGGATTTGAAATTGACCTCCCAGGAATCTAATTTCTATGAGGACTCAAGGAGACTCCTGTAAAAGACTTTATTCCAAAACAGTGGATATCACATCAGAATCACCTAGGGAGCTTAAAAAAACATCCCTTTGCCTAAGATGCATCTCAGACCAATTAATCAGAACCTCTGAGGATGGAGCCTGACCAGGCATCAAACTTCCTCAGGTAATTCTTTGCACAGCCAAGATGGAGAACTGTAGCTCTAGAGGATGAGAGCATAGAGATACACAGGATTGAGTCAAGGATACTGACAAATGAAGCAGGGGAGGAGGGGTTCTGGGTACAACATGTTTCTATCAATCAAATTGCCCCTGGATTTAGCCCCCAGGGAGTTATACCCATGGCTATCCCTGGATTGCCATACTTGAGACTAGGTCTAAAGAGCTGCAAAAGAGTAAAAGCTAAAATAACAGTGTCCTCTTTTTTTTTTTTTTTACTTTATTAAAATACTGAGTTTATTTCACATGTATATTTGTCTCTCCACCATTCCCATCTGTCTGACCACCACTACTACTATTCCTATCATAACATTCCATACATACTTAAAACCAAGCAAAGGGTGGAGTTCCATCTTTAAAAACTAAACAGGCATTTTGGACAACACATTCTTGGCAATGGAACGTGGACAACATTTATCAGACACGGTAGGGAAAGTTCTCACTCTGCATTATAAAAAGGACAGCCAGATATCAACACTATTCCTATCATAACATTCCATACATACTTAAAACCAAGCAAAGGGTGGAGTTCCATCTTTAAAAACTAAACAGGCATTTTGGACAACACATTCTTGGCAATGGAACGTGGACAACATTTATCAGACACGGTAGGGAAAGTTCTCACTCTGCATTATAAAAAGGACGCCAGATATCAACTGTTACAGAAATGAAATAAGACAGAAAATTTTTAACAAACTGTTTAAACTATTTTCTTAAAGAGACTTCCTCCACTGCCAGAGATCTTGAATAGCCTCCTGGTCAGTCATCCGGAAACAATTCTTCACATAATTGATAAACTTGGCTTCCACATTGGGAATGGAACCACCTTTTTCTATACTTGCTTGCATTTTTGCTTTAATGTCTTCTACAGAGCTAG
Source organism: Aepyceros melampus (assembly GCA_006408695.1). Taxonomy (NCBI): domain Eukaryota; kingdom Metazoa; phylum Chordata; class Mammalia; order Artiodactyla; family Bovidae; genus Aepyceros; species Aepyceros melampus. Next base: position 128,374 of record SJXQ01009699.1, on the reverse strand, counting down.
GTCCTTTCAGTGTTTTAGGTGTTTTTTTTCCTGTTTTTTGAAGGATTCTTGACCTTTGATCTTGGTGTTGATGGTTTTGAGTCTTCCATTTTGGTTTGATTTTTGTGCATTTTTGGCTGGAGTATCTCATACAAATTTCTTTACTGGAGCTTTTTCTTCGACTTCCTCATCAAAATCATCATCATCATCATCTTCTTCATCATCATTATCGTCATCATCGTCATCATCTTCATCTTCATCAGCAACAAGCTTTACTTTTTTCTGGGGAACCTTGCTACCACTCCCAGGGGCAGAACGCTTTCCAGATATACTTAGGAGTTTCACCTCCTCCTCTTTTTCTTCTGACTCTGCATCTTCCTCCACAGCTACTAAGTGCTGTTCACTGATATGCACAGACCCTGAACCACACTTCAACTGTAAGACCACAGGTGGTGTAATTTCAAAGCCCCCAAGAAACCGTTGGCTGTACAGACGTTTTCAAAGTTGCCAGTGTTACTTTAATTGGACTGCCTTCATAATTCATCACCTCTGCTTCAACAATGTGCAACTCATCCTTTGTTCCAGCCCCTAAACTGACCGTTCTTAAAGATAACTGGTGCTCATTTTCATCATTATCCACCTTGAAGTGATAATCTCTGTCATCCTTTAGTTCACAACCAAAAAGATAGTTCTGGGGCTTCAAGGGGCTCATGTCCATGTCCATTGAATCCTCCATGGGTTGGCGGCACGCACTTATGTGGGAGAGAAGCTGGACAGAATTAAATTACTATTCGAAGCAGCAGCCACGCAGACGGAATCACACCAGGGGACAGTGTCCTCTTAAACTCAGTAGGATAGTAAGAGCACAGGGGGTTACCAGCTTTGACAGCAACACTAGCAGTATTTGGTTGTGGTGATTCCTTCATTCAGCAAAATTTTTTTGAAAGCTATATTATGTGCTAGGCACTAGTCTAGGTGCTAAGGATACAGTGGCAAACAGGATTGACAAGGTCCTTTCTCTCTTGGATCATGGATTCTCATAATTTTTTGGTGGAAATGAGCTAAAAAAAACAGTGTCAGATATTGAGAAATAGACTAACAAAAGAGGGTGCGGAATATTAAGTGGAGTAATATGATAGAGAATGAGTGGGCATTTGCATTGATAGGTCAGGGAAGGTTGCTCTCTGCAGAGGCGACATTTAAGGTAAAGTATGAATGACAGGGAGGAGGCAGCCACATAAAATGCAGGGGGATGAATATTCTAGGCACAGAGAACAGCAAGTATAATGACTTGAAGGCTTTCGAGAAGCCTGGCATGTTTGAGGAACAGAAAGGAAGCCAGTTTTCAAAAAAATTTATTACTTTTTGACTGTGGTGTTTTCGTTGCTGTACACAGACTTTCTCTAGTTGCAGTGCTCGAGTTTCTCATTGTAGTGGCTTCTCTTGTTACAGAGCACAGGCTCTAGGGTGCATGGGCTTCAGTAGTTGCAGCACATGGCCTCAGTAGTTACGGCTTTAGAGCACAGGCTCAATAGTTGCGGGCTTAGTTGCTCCGTGGCATGTGGGATCTTCCCAGACTGGGGATCAAAACTATGTCCCTTGCATTGCAAAGTGGATTCTTAACCACTGGACCACCATGGAAGCCCAGGAGGCTGGTTTGATTGAGGAGAGAGAAGCACAAGATGCGGTTCTAAAGTAGTCAGGGATCAGATGATGTCCAGTGCAGTGAATCATGGTTAAGAGTCTGAATTTTAATCTAAATGTGATGAAGAGTCACTGAATAGTTTTCAGCAGGGAAATGATAAGGCCTAATTTATATTTTAAATGATCATCTTATTACTGTAATGGAAAATGGATCATATTGATGTAAGAATGGAAACAGGGAGAGTACTTAGGGTGTTTGCAATAGCACAAGTATGATGGTGGCTTAGGCCAGGGTGATAACAGTGGAAGGCATATTTGAGATATGTTTTGGAGCTTGAATCTGTTGGACTTATACATAAATAGGATGTGGGGGCGAGGGAAAGAGCTGTCCAGGTGATGGTGTTGCTGGCAGCAACATTAGCAGAGGCATTGTTGAAGGCAGTAGCTCTGTTGGCAGTGGTACCTTCAGTGTCTCTGACAAACAGCATTGGCACCTTCAGCTCAGGCATCAGCTTACGTGCCTTTCACAGGCATTGCTGGCATATTAGCCACTCTTGGTGGTGAAAGGAACGGAGACATCATTACTGGAGGAAAATGGCAGGCACCACATGGCAGCCAGCAGATTCATTTACAGAGCATATGTGAGATAGCCTCTGGGGACTTAATGCCAGAAATATTTGGGAAAAATTTAAGAAGAGTTATTTTTAACTTCCACAGAACAGATGGGAGTGAAGTCAGAGATATACTATTTTGTGATTGCGCTTGTGAGCCCATATTATCTATAAGCTGATTTGACAAAAGTAATCTGTTTTATTTTAAGGGAAGTCCCAATCAAAGCTATACTAAATTAAACATTATCAAATATATTTTTTATAAACAATTCCCCACCAACTATGCAAGCATTAGCATTTTTATATTATACTTGTGCAAGAAATCTTCAGGTACATGCTGATAAAGATTCAAACAATACAGAAGTTAAATGTTATAATTGCTAATCTTTCTCCAGCTGTCACCCAGTTACATTACCCAACAAGAGGTAACCATAATGAACAGTTTAGTGATTTCTTTCAAAATACTTTCTATGCTTATATATATATACACATATATGTATATGCTTTTTGATATAGTTTTATATACCATATGTAAATTGTTAAAAAGCATTTAGAAAAAAGAATATATAAGCAGACAAAAACATATAGACAAAGGCATAGTATAATATTTTAATATATTATTTATTTATGTAAATACACATAAAGAGTTTTTGATAAATTAAATCATTGATCTGCATATCACTTTTTGAAAGATCTAACTATAAGCCAGAGGCATTTTTCCATGTCAGTGAATCTTCTTTTCTCAACATATGCATATATTCCATTGTATGATTCATAATGAGTATCTTATGATATATTTAATGTCTTCTATGGATGGAAATTTATTTTTATTTTTATATATTTACTTTGTATACCTATGCAAGTGTGTCTGAAGACTAGGTCTCTAGAAGAGGGATTGCAGGGTTGAAAAATGCATTTAATATTTTGTTAGATGTATAACCACATTGTCCTCTAAGAAGAATGTACATTCTCACCAATAGTATTTGAGAGGCTCTCTTCCTTACACCCTCACCAACACTGGATATATATCATAAATCTTTTTTATCTTTGCCAACAAAGTGGGTGAGAATTGGCATTTCATTATTGTTTAATTTGTTGTTTCTCCATTATTAGCAATATGAAATATTTTTCATCTGTTTAATATTTGTAGTTTTTTTATGAGTTGTCTGTTGACAACAGACAATTCTTTACTGTTTGCTGATGTGTTATTTGTTTTTTTTCTCACTGATTTGTAGGGGCCCTTCATATATATTAAGTATTAATCCTTTTCTTACATAATAGAAAAACATCCTTTCTACTCTGTTACTTGTCTTTTAACTTTATGTTTCTTTTGTTGCATAGAAATTTAAAATTGTTTTGTAATCACACTTGTAAATCTTTTGAATTTGGGGTTTGGAGTCTTGCTAAGGAAAGCCCTCCCAATTGAAGATTATGTAAAAATATTCTACTGTATTTTAAACTATTAAATACATGTTATATATATGATGATAATTATATATATTGTATTTTTAAAAAGCATAGGCATAACAATAAAATAAACCACTTGAGAAACCTATATGCAGGTCAGGAAGCAACAGTTAGAACTGGACATGGAACAGCAGACTGGTTCCAAATAGGAAAANCATTTCTTTCTGCTTTATTGACTATGCCAAAGCCTTTGACTGTGTGGATCACAATAAACTGTGGAAAATTCTGAAAGAGATGGGAATACCAGACCACCTGACCTGCCTCTTGAGAAATCTGTATACAAGTCAGGAAGCAACAGTTAGAACTGGACATGGAACAACAGACTGGTTCCAAATAGGAAAAGGAGTACATCAAGGCTGTATATTGTCACCCTGCTTATTTAACTTCTATGCAGAGTACATCATGAGAAACGCTGGACTGGAAGAAACACAAGCTGGAATCAAGATTGCCAGGAGAAATATCAATAACCTCAGATATGCAGATGACACCACCCTTATGGCAGAAAGTGAAGAGGAACTAAAAAGCCTCTTGATGAAAGTGAAAGAGGAGAGTGGAAAAGTTGGCTTAAAGCTCAACATTCAGAAAACGAAGATTATGGCATCCGGTCCCATCATTTCCTGGGAAATAGATGGGGAAACAGTGGAAACAGTGTAAAACTTTTTTGGGGGGGCTCCAAAATCACTGCAGATGGTGACTGCAGCCATGAAATAAAAGATGCTTACTCCTTGGAAGGAAAGTTATGACCAACCTAGATAGCATATTCAAAAGCAGCAACATTACTTTACCAACAAAGGTCCATCTAGTCAAGGGTATGGTTTTTCCAGTGGTCATGTATAGATGTGAAAGTTGGACTGTGAAGAAGGCTGAGCGCAGAAGAATTGATGCTTTTGAACTGTGGTGTTGGAGAAGACTCTTGAGAGTCCCTTGGACTGCAAGAAAATCCAACCAGTCCATTCTGAAGGAGATCAACCCTGGGATTTCTTTGAAGGAATGATGCTAAAGCTGAAGCTCCAGTACTTTGGCCACCCATGCAAAGAGTTGACTCATTGGAAAAGACTCTGATGCTGGGAGGGATTGTGGGCAGGAGGAGAAGGGGATGACAGAGGATGAGATGGCTGGATGGCATTATTGACTTGATGGACGTGAGTCTGAGTGAACTCTGGGAGTTGGTGATGGACAGGGAGGCCTGGTGTGCTGCGATTCACGGGGGTCACTGAGCGACTGAACTGAACTCAGGAAACTCAAACCCCTGGGGCTATGTATCAGCCTAGAGGGGTGGGATGGGGAGGGAGATGGGAGGGAGGTTCAAAAGAGAGGGGATATATGTATACTTATGGCTGATTCATGTTGAGCTTTGACAGAGAACAACAAAATTCTGTATTATCCTTCAATCAAAAAATAAATTAAGAAAAAAAGAAAACAGCTAAAAAAATCCTAAAAATTTAAATAATAAATAAAATTTACTTTCCTCTAGAGGTATAAATTAAGTAAATTGAAATTCAGTTGTAAGAATGGTCAATAAAAGTCCTAAAATGAAGAAAAAAGAATATTGATAATTAACACAAGCATTCAAATACATTTCTACCTTCCACCCCTCTCTTTCCTTGGGCTGAGGGGATGAGAAGGGATAATTGACACACTCTTCATTATTTACACAGCTTTCTTGTTCAAAATAAAATATTTGTCTTAATTTTCTGCAAATGAATTCTCATACCTTACATTCAGAGATGTTTAGTATTTTTTTTTTTGTAAATCAGAAGAAGTTTTTAATGTTTCAGATTCCCAACACAAATAGACATGAATATATCTGAACTTAAAAAAACACAACTCCCTAGTATTCTAATGTGACAGATTCAGTATAAAGAACAGATGTAAAGTCAGCTTGATTTCTATTATTCTTTTCTTTGTTTGGGCACTTGGGAAATGTGCTTTTCCCTCCCCTTTATCCTTGTATTCTGTATTTTCCACAATGTATGCCCAAATATGGGCCTCTTTCACTTGAGTTTGTTAGAATGTGGTTAGTGACAGAGAAGTTTAGAATTATTATCTTGTTCCTTAAAATCCCCTGTCTATATGTTTCTTTTGGGTGGTCAGTAGTGGTTTTGTCGCTAAGTCATGTTAGTGCACTGAAAACAGAGTAGCCCCAGCTTACTGCAACTAGAGAAAGTCCGCACATAGCAATGAAGACCCAGTGCAGTCAAAAATAAATTAATTAATCAATTTTTAAAATCTTGCAAGTATTTATTTAAAAAAAACACATAAAATCCCTTTTAAGCACAGAACAGGTCACTGTAACTTATAAAGTCATGACCAAAGTGTGAGAAAAATACATATATACTCAGGAGCAAATGCCAAGTCTTGAATACTATAGTCATGGCTTAATATAAAAAACTATTAAGGCTTTGTTTACCATCTTCTAGAAGTCTCCTCTTCCCACCTCAAACAAACAAAAACAACAAACAATTATGTTACCATATATAGCCTATCATATCAAAGAGGAAGAACAAATATTACACTGAAATATTTGTTCAAGATTTGGCTTAAATGGAACTCAGAACCGGGAGCCCTTTTTGCCATTAATGTCAAAGGTTTACAGCAAAAACAGTAAATGATAATTAAACTGATCAGTGCAGAAAAGAATGATTAAACAGAATGGCATTTAAAGCAAAAAAGAATATTGTTTCAGAACCAGTGACATGAACTGAAGCTCCTTTGGGTGACATTTTTGGTCTAATGATTTTAAGCTTCCTGTTAAACATTGTGCACTTTGGGATTCAATTTGCCTGTGGTAATCAGCTGATAGAAACCCACACTAATGGCCTTTTCAGCTTCTTTTATATTGGTTCCAAAACATGGTACTGGATATAGCAGAACTTTTCCAAAGGGCTGGGTCATCGAACTGATTTTCTTTTTAGATGCAGTGAATTCAATTTCTGGGGAAGTTTAGAATAAAATTCACAGAAATGTCAGGGATTTTTATGTTAAAAGGACAGTAATTGGATTGTAGTCCTTGGAGTATGTAACTCTACACTATCTGGTGAGGGTTGTGTTTAATTCATGATAAAGTCATAGTTCCTTCATTCAAGACATTGTAGTCAGTTGATTTCTGAGAGGAGATAAACACATACTGTAGGGCACATGTGAAGGTTTGGGGCTTTTGAGTCTTAGAAAATGGTTCTTAAAAAAAAAAAAAGAATTAATTTCTGGCTATCCTGGGCCGTGTCGCTTTGCTTGGGCTAGTTGCAGTGAGTGGGGGCTTCTCACTGTGGGGGCTTCTCTTGCTGCGGAGCGCAGGCTCTAGGCGTGGGGCTTCAGTAGCTGCAGCACGGGCTTCAGCAGTGGTGTCTCGGGCTCCAGCGCACAGCACAGTGGTTGCGGGGCACAGGCTTAGCTGCTCCATGGCATGTGGGATCTTCCTGGATCAAGGATTGAGTCTGTGTCTCCTGCATTAGCAGGCAGATTCTTATCCACGGCACCATCAGGGAAGTCCAGAAGATGGTTCTTGATTTGTGCTGATGTGTTTTGGTCAAAAATAGTGAGGGAATCTAAAATTACATTAAAGCTATCCCTTTCAAGAATTTTGAGAAGTCAATGAAAATAAATTACATTATTTTAATGATTTTACACCAAAAAAATTTCACTGCCAAACTCCTAGACAATTTGAGAAACTGTTTTATCAAACTTTGCTTTCCATCTCGGGTAAAGATGATTTTGTTACTTTTTAAAATTGAACACTGTCCATCTTGAAATATCTCACAAATCTGAATATTAAAAAAAATTCCTTTTGCTTTACGCCTGATTTAGAAAGTATACAGTGAAGGAGATATGTCCTGCCACTCACAGCCTAAATACTAGGATAAGTACACAAAACTCATATTTGGTTAATGGGGTATATCTCTGGAACAGTGAAAGATGTACTTCTTCTTCTTCTTTAAAAAAAAAAAAAAATGCAATAAAAGGCTTAGATAGTCCAGGCCAAATAGGAGATAGATAGGATTTAAAAATAGCTCCTGACAGTGCTGGGTACTCAGTGGGAAATAATACTGATTGATGGTAACCATTCTTTGCTAGAACCTGTGTAGTAAAAGAAATCTTTTAGGAAAATACTTGAAATTTAAACTAAAAGCTACATGGTAGAGATTCCTATGATTACTATTCTTAAAGAACACTTGTAATTTCATTTCAAATTCTGCTTGTAGGGGCCTAAAATTCACTATTGTTATTATTCAAAACCCAACAGTAAGTTTGAAAATCTAAAAAGCCTAAGAATTTTTAAGCTGGGTAAAGAGAGATTTCATACAATATTTAATGGCTACAGCTCCAGAGAAAAATTTTAAATGTAATAGAGGAGGAGTGAGAGAGAAGACTGAAAATGTGATTTGAGGCATATTGTAAGAGTTCGTTTAATGCTAAGCTCTGCAGTACAAACTCATTCTTATGTACCAAGGGTAGCCATCAAAGATTTGCAATGAGCAAAAGAGGAATGGGGTAGGAACAGTATTTTAGGAAGACAAATCTGGCCTTCAGAGACCTGAAATTCTTAATTTCAGTGCTAGATTTAATTTAGGCATGGAAAGCAATTGACCTACTATGCATTAAAAATCCAAGTTGCTGTATCACCTCTTCCAGCCCTTTAGGGATACTTACTATTTCAATATGCAAAATTCATTTCCATGCTAGCACTCATTTCTTGACAGTTATTCCTTGGAAGGCATTATTGTTTTATTTGCAAACTCGACCATATCTTTAGCTTTGTTTAAGCCTCACTTGGCATGACTGCAGTCATGAAATTAAAAGAGCTTGCTCTTTGGAAGAAAAGTTATGACCAACTTAGACAGCATATTAAGAAGCAGAGACATTACTTTGCCAATAAAGGTCCATCTAGTCAAAGCTATGTTTTTTCCAGTAGTCATGTATGGTTGCGAGAGCTGGACTATAAAGAAAGCTGAGCGCCAAAGAATTAATGCTTTTAAACTGTGGTGTTGGAGAAGACTCTTGAGAGTCCCTTGGACAGAAAGGAGATCCAACCACTCCATCCTAAAGGAAATCAGTCCTTTATTTGCAAACTCGACCATATCTTTAGCTTTGTTTAAGCCTCACTTGGCATGACTGCAGTCATGAAATTAAAAGAGCTTGCTCTTTGGAAGAAAAGTTATGACCAACTTAGACAGCATATTAAGAAGCAGAGACATTACTTTGCCAATAAAGGTCCATCTAGTCAAAGCTATGTTTTTTCCAGTAGTCATGTATGGTTGCGAGAGCTGGACTATAAAGAAAGCTGAGCGCCAAAGAATTAATGCTTTTAAACTGTGGTGTTGGAGAAGACTCTTGAGAGTCCCTTGGACAGAAAGGAGATCCAACCACTCCATCCTAAAGGAAATCAGTCCTGAATATTCATTGGTAGAACTGATGCTGAAGCTGAAACTCCAATACTTTGGCCACCTGATGCAAAGAACTGACTTATTGGAAAAGACCCTGATGCTGGGAAAGATTGAAGGCAGAAGGAGAAGGGGACAACAGAGGATGAGCTGTTTGGATGGCATCACTGATTCAATGCACATGAGTTTGAGTAAACTCTGGGAGTTGGTGATGGATGGGGAGGCCTGGCGTGCTGCAGTCCATGGGGTCACAAAGAGTCAGATAACAACTGAGTGACTGAACTGAACTGAAGCCTCACTTCCTCCTCCGAGGAGTTTTTCTACCCCTTAAATGCACATTCCACAAAACTCCAATACTTCTTAGCTGCATCATTCCCATAATGTTATCACAAACTACCTTGTGGTGTGGCCTTCTGCATCTCTGAAATCAGCTGACTACAATATCCTTGAGTGAGGGGAATATGACTTATATGAACCGAACAAAACCCTCTTCCTCCACTATTAAATTATATACTACCCTAGCTTGGTAGGTACAACATGCATAACTATTGATGATTCACTCTCTATCCTTATCTCATATCTTAGATGAGTCTCTTCACTTTAGTCAAAAATGGAGGTAAGAATTTCAGTCTTTATAATTCAGTTTTTATGTTCCATGCTATTTGCAACCAAGTGGATGTAATTTTTCCTGAGGAGGATTATAATTCAATACTAAGGAAAAAATGGCAACATTATTTTGCAGTTTTTGCCATCAAGAGATGGAGTCTATTTCTCCATGCTTTGAATCCTGGTTTGGTCATATGATTTATTTTGGCCAACAGGACATTAGCAAGCATGGCATAAGCAGAGGCTTGACAAATGCTTGTTCACCAGGAGTTGTCCTCTGTCTTGCTATTCTTGGAACCCAGCTACCATGTAAAAAAGCCCAGAGTAGCCTGCTGGACACTGGAGACATGTGACCCAGCTACTCTGTTACTTCAGCCAACCACCAGATATGCAAGCGAGCCATCAAGCACCAGCTAGCCCCCAGCTAGTCCACCACATAAGTGCCAGCAACCACATGAGTGAGCCTAAGTAAGACCAGTGGAGAAACCACTTAAACAAGTCCAACCTGAATACCGACTTACAGAATTTTGAACTAATACATAATTATTTTTAAGCCTCTATGTTTGGAAATGTTTTGCTATGTACTACAAAATCAAACTGATTTTGTATATAATAAAATCAAGATATTAAAAATCTCATTTTCATGCATATTTGACAGAAAGCCTACTGTGCTTTAGGGGCTTCCCAGGTGGCGCTAGTGGTAAGGAACCCACCTGCCAATGCAGGAGACATAAGAGACTCAGGTTCAATCCCTGAATGAGGAAGATCCCCTGGAGGAGGACATGGCAACCCACTCCAGTATTCTTGCCTTGAAAATCTCATGGACAGAGGAGCCTGATGGGCTACAGTTCATGGGGTCACAAAGAGTCAGACACAACTGAAGCAACTAAGCACACACGCAGGCGCTGTGCTCTAAGGAAGAATGTTCTCCACAACTTCTATAGAACATTTCAGGCAGGAATTAAGAAGAATTTTCTTCCTGGATGAATCTAGGGAAAACAAACAAACAAGAATCACACTGGCAAGTTCGTTAAGTTAAATAAACTACATCTACTTATGGAAAGGCAGGAACAACTTCTTTCCTCCTTTTCTAGAAAGCAACAGAGATAAAAAGTCTGTGATGTACAAGAAAAGGACAGGTTTAACACTTCCTGCTCAGCTAATATGATTCTTTCTTCACAGATTTCTTTTTGATTGCTTAAATGCTTCAACACACAATGACATGAACAGAACCAACACAGTCCAGGAACTAAGTCAATATCTCTTCATGGATGAACTTTTAAAATTCTGCCTGTGACTCTATGAGGAGAACACTGCTCTGATGCTCATGCTACAGATGAATAAACTGGATTTAAATGGCTGAAATACCTTGCCCAGGTGAATATTTAAATGGTAAAGCTGCAATTTGAATCCAGGCAGCTTAGATTCTTAACCAAGGGTCTACATTCTTTTTTTTTTTTTTAATATCAGTTTTATTTATTTATTTATACTTTACAATATTGTATTGGTTTTGCCACACATCAGCATGAATCTGCCATGGGTGTACACGTGTTCCCCATCCTGAACCCCCTCCCATCTCCCTCCCCATTTCATCCCTCTGGGTCATCCCAGTGCACCAGCCCCAAGCACCCTGTATCATGCATCAAACCTGGACTGGCGATTCGTTTCACATGTGATAATTTACATGTTTCAATGCCATTCTCCCTGATCCTGCCCTCACCCTCTCCCACAGAGTCCAAAAGACTGTTCTGTACATCTGTGTCTCTTTTGCTGTCTTGCATACAGGGTTATCGTTACCATCTTTCTAAATTCCATACACACACACACACACACACACACACACACATTAGTATACTATATTGGTGTTTTTCTTTCTGATTTACTTCACTCTGTATAATAGGCTCCAGTTTCATCCACCTCAGAATGGATTCAAATGTATTCTTTGTAATGGCTGAGTAATACTCCATTGTGTATATGTACCACAGCTTTCTTATCATTTGTCTGCTGATGGACATCTAGGTTGCTTCCATGTCCTGGCTATTATAAACAGTGCTGCAATGAACATTGGGGTACATGTGTCTCTTTCAATTCTGGTTTCCTCAGTGTGTATGCCCAGCAGTGGGATTGCTGGGTCATATGGCAGTTCTATTTCCAGTTTTTTAAGGAATCTCTACATTGTTCTCCATAGTGGCTGTAGTAGTTTGCATTCCCACCAGCAGTGAAAGAGGGTTCCCTTTTCTCCACACCCTCTCCAGCATTTATTGCTTGTAGACTTTTGGATAGCTGCCATTCTGACTGGTGTGAAATGGTACCTCATTGTGGTTTTGAGTTGCATTTCTGTGATAATGAGTGATGTTGAGCATCTTTTCATTTTGTGTTTGTTAGCCATCTGTATGTCTTCTTTGGAGAAATATCTGTTTAGTCCTTTGGCCCACTTTTTGATTGGGTCATTTATCTTTCTGGAATTGAGCTGCAGGAGTTGCTTGTATATTTTAAGATTAATTCTTTGTCCATTGCTTCATTTGCTATTATTTTCTCCCATTCTGAAGGCTGTCTTTTCACCTTGCTTATAGTTTCCTTTGTTGTGCAGAAGCCTTTAATTTTAATTAGGTCCCATTTGTTTACTTTTGCTTTTATTTCTAATACTCTGGGAGGTGTGTCATAGAGGATCCTGTTGTAGTTTATGTTGGAGAGTGTTTTGCCTATGTTTTCCTCTAGGAGTTCAATAGTTTCTGGTCTAACGCTTAGATCTTTAATCCCTTTTGAGTTTATTTTTGTAAATGGTGTTTAAAAGTGTTCTAGTTTCATTCTTTTACAAGGGGTTGACCAGTTTTCTGAGCACCACTTGTTAAAAGAGATTGTCTTTTCTCTATTGTATATTCTTGCCTCCTTTTTCAAAGATAAGGTGTCCATAGGTGTGTGGATTTATCTTTGGGCTTTCTATTTTCTTCCATTGATCTATACTTCTGTCTTTGATGACTGTAGCTTTGTAGTACAGACTAAAGTCAAGCAGGTTGGTTCCTCCAGTTCCATTCTTCTTTTTCAAGATTGCTTTGGCTATTTGAGGTTTTTTGTATTTCCATACAAATTGTGAAATTATTTGTTCTAGTTCTCTGAAAAATTCCATTGGTAGCTTGACAGGGATTGCATTGAATCTGTAGATTGCTTTGGGTAGTATACTCATTTTCACTATATTGATTCTTCTGATCCATGAACACAGTATATTTCTCCATCTATTAGTGTCCTCTTTGATTTCTTTCAGCAGTGTTTATAGTTTTCTATATATAGGTCTTTTGTTTCTTTAGGTAGATATATTCCTAAGTATTTTATTCTTTTTATTGCAAAGGTGAATGGAATTGTTTCTTTAATTTCTCTGTTTTCTCATTGTTAGTGTATAGGAATGCAAGGGATTTCTGTGTGTTGATTTTATATCCTGCAACTTTACTATATTCACTGATTAGCTCTAGTAATTTTCTGGTGGAGTCTTTAGGGTTTTCTATGTAGAGGATCATGTCATCTGCAAACAGTGAGAGTTTTACTTCTTCTTCTTTTCCAATTTGGATTCCTTTTATTTCTTTTTCTGCTCTGATTGCTGTGGCCAAAACTTCAAAAACTATGTTGAATAGTAGTGCTGAGAGTGGGCACCCTTGTCTTGTTCCTGACTTTAGGGGAAATGCTTTCAATTTTTCACCATTGAGGATAATGTTTGCTGTGGGTTTGTAATATATATAGCTTTTATTATGTTGAGGTATGTTCCTTCTATTCCTGCTTTCTGGAGAGTTTTTATCATAAGTGGATGTTGGATTTTGTCAAAGGCCTTCTCTGCATCTCTTGAGATAATCATATGGTTTTTATTTTTCAATTTGTTAATGTAGTGTATTACATTGATTGATTAGCGGATATTGAAGAATCCTTGCATCCTTGGGATAAAGCCCACTTGGTCATGATGTATGATCTTTTAAATATGTTGTTGGATTCTGTTTGCTAGAATTTTGTTAATGATTTATGCATCTATGTTCATCAGTGATATTGGCCTGTAGTTTTCTTTTTTTTGTGGCATCTTTGTCAGGTTTTGGTATTAGGGTGATAGTGGCCTCACAGAATGAGTTTGGAAGTTTACCTTCCTCTGCAATTTTCTGGAAGAGTTTCAGTAGGATAGGTGTTACCTCTTCTCTAAATTTTTGGTAGAATTCAGCTGTGAAACCATCCAGTCCTGGGCTTTTGTTTGCTGGAAGATTTCTGATTACAGTTTCAATTTCTGTGCTTGTGATGGGTCTGTTAAGATTTTCTGTTTCTTCCTGGTTCAGTTTTGGAAAGTTGTAATTTTCTAAGAATTTTTCCATTTCTTCCAACTTGTCCATTTTATTTGCATATAGTTGCTGATAACAGTCTTTTATGATCCTTTGTATTTCTGTGTTGTCTGTTGTGATCTCTCCATTTGCATTTCTAATTTTGTAGATTTGATTTTTCTGCCTTTGTTTCTTGATGAGTCTAGCTAACAGTTTGTCAATTTTAGTTATCTTCTCAAAGAACCAGCTTTTGGCTTTGTTGATTTTTGCTATGGTCTCTTTTGTTTCTTTTGCATTTATTTCTGCCCTAATTCTTAAGATTTTTTTCCTTCTACTAACCCTGGAATTCTTCATTTCTTCATTTTTCCAGTTGCTTTAGGTGTAGAGTTAGGTTATTTATTTGACTTTTTTCTTATTTCTTGAGGTATGCCTGTATTGCTATGAACCTTCCCCTTAGCACTGCTGTTACAGTGTCCCACAGGTTTTGGGTTGTTGTGTTTTCATTTTCATTTGTTTCTATGCATATTTTAATTTCCTTTTTGATTTCTTCTGTGATTTGTTGGTTATTCAGTAGCGTGTTGTTCAGCCTCCATATGTTTAGATTTTTAATATTTTTTCTCCTGTAATTGACATCTAATCTTATTGCATTGTTGTCAGAAAAGATGCTTGGAACAATTTCTATTTTTTTGAATTTACCAAGGCTAGATTTATGGCCCTGGATGTGATCTATCCTGGAGAAGATTCCGTGTGCCCTTGAGAAAAAGGTGAAATTCATTGTTTTGGGGTGAAATGTCCTATACATATCAATTAGGTCTAACTGTATCATTTAAAGTTTGTGTTTCCTTGTTAATTTTCTGTTTAGTTGATTTATCCATAGGTGTGAGTAGGGTATTAAAATCTCCCACTATTATTGTTTAATTTTCCCTTTCATACTTGTTAGCATTTGTCTTACATATTGTGATGTTCCTATGTTGGATGCATATATATTTATGATTGTTATATCTTCTTCTTGGATTGATCCTTTGATCATCATGTAGTATCCATCTTTGTCTCTTTTCACAGCCTTTGTTTTAAAGTCTATTTTACCTGATATGAGTATTGCTACTCCTGTTTTTTTTTGGTCTCTATTTGCATGGAATATCTTTTTCCAGCCCTTCACTTTCAGTCTGTATGTGTCCCTTGTTTTGAGGTGGGTCTCTTGTAGACAACATATATAGGGGTCTTGTTTTTGTATCCATTCAGCTAGTCTTTGTCTTTTGGTTGGGGCATTCAACCCATTTACATTTAAATGGTATGATCCTATTGCCATTTACTTTATTGTTTTGGGTTCGAGTTTATACACCCTTTCTGTGTTTCCTGTCTAGAGAAGATCCTTTAGCATTTGTTGGAGAGCTGGTTTGGTGGAGCTGAATTCTCTCAGCTTTTGCTTGTCTGTAAAGCTTTTGATTTCTCCTTCATATTTGAATGAGATCCTTGCTGGGTACAGTAATCTGGGCTGTAGGTTATTTTCTTTAATCACCTTAAGTATGTCCTGCCATTCCCTCCTGGCCTGAAGAGTTTCTATTGAAAGATGAATCCCCTTGTGTGTTATTTGTTGTTTTTCCCTTGCTGCTTTTAATATTTGTTCTTTGTGTTTAATCTTTGTTAATTTGATTAATGTGTGTCTTGTGGTGTTTTGCCTTGGGTTTATCCTGTTTGGGACTCTCTGGGTTTCTTGGACTTGGGTGATTATTTCCTTCCCCATTTTAGGGAAGCTCTCAACTATTATTTCCTCAAGTATTTTCTCACGGTCTTTCTTTTTGTCCTCTTCTTCTGGGACTCCTATGATTCGAATGTTGGGGCATTTAACATTGTCCCAGAGGTCTCTGAGGTTGTCCTCATTTCTTTTAATTCTTTTTCTTTTTTCCTCTCTGTTTCATTTATTTCAACCATNGTTTTCAACTATTATCTCCTCAAGTATTTTCTCATGGTCTTTATTTTTGTCCTCTTCTTCTGGGACTCCTATGATTTGAATTTTGGGGCATTTAACATTGTCCCAGAGGTCTCTGAGATTGTCCTCATTTCTTTTAATTCATAATTTCCAGCTCAAGTCTCTCCTTTGAATGCCAGGGCCTGTGTAACCTTATATATCTACTTGGTATCACAAAACACCTTAAATTCAACATGAGTAAGACAGTCATGTTCCCCCACCAATCTTACTGTTCCCAAGTCTCAGTGAACAAAGCATCATTCTGCAGTTGCAGTGACTTGGGCATCATTTTCTGTCTCAAACTCAGTATCAGTCCATCAGCAACCACAATATCCCCCACATCCAGCCTCTTCTTGCCATGCTGCTGCCACCACTGGTCTTGACTTAAATTACCTTTCACCTACACTATTGCACAATCCTCCTAAGAGCTCTGCCTGTGTCTTTTAAGTCTTCTTAAATTATTACAGGTTAACAGTGAAGTTCAAGTTGTGACAGTGTTGACATAAGGAGCCTCCAGTATATTTAAGTCCAGGCAACAACTAAGCATGTAGTAAACTCTTGTTGGCTGCTGTATTTCTTCTGTAATGTGAAATGCCCGTAGCCTCAGCTCTGTTGTAGGGCAATCTTATTACTCAAACATTACCTCTTACCTTAGTTTCCATATTCTCCTTCTTCATACTTTAGAGCAAAGGACAGAGAACTTACATTTTTATAACAATTTGTTTTTGTTGTTTTTCAGTTGCTAAGTCATATTCAACTCTGTGACCCTGTGGACTGCAGCACACCAGGCTCCTCTGTCCTCCATATCTCCCAGAGTTTGCTCAAATTCATGTCCATTGAGTCAGTGATGCGATCTAACTATCTCATCCTCTGTTGTCCCCTTCTCCTTTTGCCTTCAGTCTTTCCCAGTATCATGTCTTTCCAGTGAGTCAACTCTTCGCATCAAGTGGCCAAGGTATTGGAGCTTCAGCTTCAGCATCAGTCCTTCAATGAGTATTAACGGTTGATTTCCTTTAGAATTGATTGGTGTTCTCTCCTTGCAGACCAAGGGACTGTCAAGAGTCTTTCTTCTCCAACATCACAATTCAAAAGCATCAATTTTTTGGTGCTCAGCCTTCTTTATGGTCCAACTTTCCCATTTGTATATGATTACTGGAACAATATCAGGAAAAAAATTAACTGAGAACTGGTTGAAATAATCCATGATGCACAATTTCTATTTTAGCTCAAAGATGCAGGAAGAAGGACAAAGCAATGATAACTTTTATCTGAACTTACAGTCACAGATAAACACATACACAATTATAGATATACTTATGCACACCAAGGGCTTCCCTGGTGGCTCAGATGGTAAAGAATTTGCCTGCAATGCAGGAGACCCAGGTTCAGTCCCTGGGGGAAGATCCCTTGGAGTAGGAAATGGAAACCCACTCCAGTTATACAACTGAGTGACTAACACTGGATGCACACCAAGGATACACAAACACGTGCATGCACATACACACTCTGTAGTCAGTGCTTAATTCGATTCAGGCCTGGGACATAGTAAATATTCTTTGAATGAATGAAACAAAACTTTATCAAATTTGCACAAGTTATTAGCTGCTTGTGTAACTCATTTGTAGGTCACCAGAAAATGAAATAAAAACAAATCAATTTTCCAGTTAAAACACATTCTCTAAGAATTTTTTTCAAAATCATACTAAGAAAACATTTATCACTTCTAAATTCTTACAGTCAAATAGGATTACACTTCTTGAATTTCACTCTACTACTCTGTCTCTGTATACCTCCAGTTGCAAGCTTTAAAGATAAGTATTCTTTTCTGCTTTATAGATTAGGAAACTGAGGCATATCCAAATCATGAAGTTCGGACTTGAATTTAAGCTTTGCAAAGCTAAATTCAGAAAAAGGGAAGTAATTATAAAACAATAAATGTCCTTTAATTTTGATTTTTATGTTAATAATATACCCCCAAATTCACTAACATTGTAAAAAATACACAGCCAGTCTTGGTATTTTTTAAAGGTTCAATTTTCCCTAAATTGATCTATAGAATCAGTATACTGTCAATCAAAATCTCAGCAGCCTGCATAGGTAGAAATTAAGAAGCTGATTCTAAAATGTATATGAAATGCAAATAACCTAGAATGACCAAAACAATTTTAAAAAAGAATTTTAAGACTTAATAAAGCTTAATAAGGACTTAATCAAGACAGTGTGATATTAGTGAAAAGGTAGACCTATAGGTCAGTGAAACAGAAAATTTCAGAAATACATGTATTTATGAACAGTTGCTTTTTTAACAGAGAAAGTAATTCAACAGGAAAAAGATTCTTTCAGTAAATAGTGATGGAGAAATTGTAGACTTGTAAGAAAAAAATAAACTCATTCTTACCTCATACCATATACAAAATGGATTACAGCCTAAATTCTAGAAGGAAATATAGGAAAAAAATCTTTATATCCTTGAGGTAGGCAGAGTTCTTAGACACAAAACTCATGAACTATTAAGGGAAAAAGTAATAAATGAGACTATCAAAATTAAAAGCTTTTGTTCTTCAAAAGACAACCTTGGGAAAATGTAAAGGCAAGCTATAGAATGTGTGAAAAATTTTGCAATGCATATATGCTAGTTATCTCTTGCTGCATCACAAATTACCCTCAAACTTAACAACTTTAAAGGACAAATATTTATTATCAGCTCTCTGTGGCCAACAATCTGGGAGGGTGCAGTTAAGCTGTTGCCTGGGATTACTGTCATCTCAAGGTTTGACTGTCTTCACTTCTAAACCCATTTAAGTGGCTCTTGGCAGGAGATCTACCAAGCCTTCTTGGTTTCTAACCATGTGAGCTCTTCCAGAGGCTACCTGTCTTTCCTCATGACATGATTGCTGGTTTTTCCTAGAGTGAGTAGCTCAAGAGAGAGAGGGGAGGAGAGCAAAGTGAAACAGAAGCTGCAGTCTTTTTATGACCTGATTTCTGAAGTGGTATCTCATAACTCTATCATATTCTGTTTACTAAGAGTAAGCCCTACATGCAGCCAACACTCACAGGAAGTTAGAATAAGCTCCACTTCTTGATGGAAAGAGTAACCGAGAATTTTCAGACTAGATTTAAAGCCATCACAACATATAGCTTACACAAATTTGTGTACAGAATATACAGAGAACATAAACTCTACAATAAGCAAACAACTCTATAAAAATATGTAAAAGAATTGAGTACTTTATAAAAGAAGATATTATAATGTCTAATAAAGACATGAAAGGATATTTAGCATCATTGGTCATCAGTACACACATGAAATACACATACCAACACATATGAATCAAGAATCATCAAAGCCAGTATACACCTACCAGAAGGGGTAAAATGAAGAAGACTGGACATTTTGACTAAATGTTTGCAAGGGTGTGAAGACAACTGGGACACAACACTGCTGGTGGGAACATGAAATAGTCTAACCACTTTGGAAGCCTTTCAGTTTATTAAAAACTTAACCATGCACATATATTTTCTAGGCATCCCACTGTGGCTATCCAAGAAAAATAAAAACAGATGATAGCATAAAGGTTTGCACATGCGTGTTCACCACAACTTTATTTACAATAGCTATAAGAACTGGAAACATCCCAAATATCTATTAACAGGTAACAGAGAGAACGTGGCACCTCCACGCAGTGGAGTATTATTCAGCACATAAAGGAACAAAGTACATGAAATATGCATAAAAACACAGACGAATCAAGAATAATTATGCTAAGGGAAGTAAGCCAAACACAAAGGGGTACATACTGTGTGAATTCAATTACATCAAATTCTAGGAAATGGAAACTAATTAATAGTGAAACTAATGAACCAAAGCGAATCAGTTTTTGCCTCGTGCTGTGGGTCCAGGAAAGAATAGCCTACCTAGCATGAGGAGCTTTGGGGACAGGTGGGAATGTTCTGTATCTTGATTGCCAGAGTGGTTTTAAGAGTGTATACATCTGTCAGAGCTCATTGATTTGTATATCTTAAATGGATGAAGTCTCCTGAATATGAATTATACTCAATAAAATTAACTTTTAAGAGAAGGGGTTGATGAATATGTAAGAATCAATGATTTGGCAGGAGGAGAGGGGGGCGACTGAGGATGAGATGGCTGGATGGCATCACGGACTCAATGGACGCGAGTCTGAGTGAACTCCAGGAGTTGGTGATGGACAGGGAGGCCTGGCGTGCTGCGATTCATGGGGTCGCAAAGAGTCAGACACGACTGAGAGACTGAACTGAACTGAACTGAAGAGTGAAAACAACCAATTGATCCCCAATGTCTGGGTTGCCCTTATTATGGAGCCAGAATGTGTTCTCTCAGATATATTTTCAAATAACTCTTAAAAAAAAAAACTGTTAAAAGTCACTTTGTATGAATATTTTCACCACTTGCATAACTTGTGACTTGGCAAAGCATTAAATTATCTGATTTTCAGTGTTCTTGTCTGTGAAATGTGTGTATTTGGCAGAGTTGTAAGCAGATGGAGAGGGAGGGAGGGTTTGCCCTGTTGCATTAATTGATCTCTGAGGCTCCATCCAGTTGTTGCAAAATTCCATCTCCCTACTATGTGGACAAGAACCCATGCCTTGGAATTCAACAGACCTGGATTCAGTCCTGGCTCTGCTATTTCTAGCAGTGCGACTATGGGCCAGTAACCAAGTCTCAGTTTCCTCGGAGGTAAAATAAGGATACTTCTTACACTGAAGTGAATTGACATATAAAACATCCAAGAAACAAAAAGACAGCACAGAGAAACTGTTTAATGTGAATCTTCATTTTCTTCCTGCCCTTTCTAGAAAGGTTGTAACACAGTCAAGTTTGAAATTATGGGTCCTAAGGACATTGGGACAATTTTCAAGAGCATTGAGATGTCAGCAGAATCTGTATCTTTTGACTATGCAGACAAAGAATAATGGCAAACTGATTAATGAAAAGACATCTAAGGAGGAAAGTAAAATGTGAATATTTGTTTCAAATCAGTATTTCAAACGCCAAAGAGACACAAGCCATTCTTCAAAAATAGGGAAATGCATTGAAGATATGTATGTGTGTGTGTATATACATATATAAAGCCACACTATTAAAAGCCTAATTTGAAAAATAAAAATAAGCGGATAGTTGATGATTAGCATCCTCACCCACAAAACACCAATCTGAAACGTATGAACATTGCTAGGCTCCAAATAAAATGACACATCATCAGTGTGTTATATTGCTCATTTTATCTCCATTGATGGTTTCAGCTTTTTTTCCCCAAGTTAGTGAATATTATTTATGCATTTCTTGGTCTAAAATTAATGAGCTGCATAATAGGCTTCCCTCATAGCTCAGTGGGTAAAGAATCTGCCTGCAATGCAGGAGACTCAGGTTGGATCCCTGAGTTGGGAAGATGCCCTGGAGGAGGGCATGGCAACCCACTCTAGTATTCTTCCCTGGAGAATCTTGTGAGCAGAGGAGCCTGGCGGGTACAGTCCATGGGGTCGCAAGAGCTGGACATGACTTAACAACTAAACCACCACTGTAATGTCTATATCAGAAAAGCAAGTATTGGGTATAGAGTGAAAAATGCAAGAGAAAAGTAACTTTAAAAATAAAAAGTTATTATTTCCTGATTTAAAAGAAGGGGGTCAAGAAAAGAAGTAATTTGCTTGTAAATATTTGAATTCTTTTAATGGTTTTTATTACAGTTTGTTGAATATTTCACTCAGGAATTTTAAATGTTAATTAGGAATGTTGTTTTTCATTTCATCCACTGTAGCATGCAGCCAGGAGTTTGTTTTTCCTAGTTGGTGCAATAGCTTATTTTCAGTTATGTTAAGACTCACTTAAACCAGCTAAATGGGAGTAAATGTTCCTTAAAATCAAATGAAGCTTTTAGCAAATAATTCAACTCATCAAGTAGCTATTGAATGCCCATTTTGTGAGGCTGCATCTCCCAGTTTCTGCTCTATCACTTCTTTCTCATGTCATTTCCTTTTGTTCTATCTTCCTTTTCTTAGATTGAATGCTCCCTATTGGGGAGCAGTTTGGCACTTATTTTGCCAGTGGACACCTGCACCATAAATGCCCTATATACAAGTGGCTTTCAGTGTGGAGTGGCAGCAAGTCAGAAGTCCAGTTCCACTTCATATAGATCATTCTATGTATATCATGTACTATGTCTCTTACACCTCTTCTTTCCATGAAGACAGGCGAGAGATGCTGGAAATGAATGCAGTTGGACTTTAGGACTTAACTATGGATTTCCTTGGTGGCTCAGACAGTAAAGAATTCGCCTGCAATGTGGGAGACCTGGGCTCAGTCCCTGGGTTGGGAAGATCCCCTGGAGGAGGGCATGGCAACCCACTCCAGTATTCCTGCCTGGAGAATCCCTATGGACAAAGGAGCCTGGCAGCTTGGGGTCCATGGGGTTGCAAAGAGTTAGACACGACTAAGCAGCTAAGCATAGCACAGCACATGGTGCTCAAACGGGTAATGAATGCTTGTCACCCATGGCTTCAACTGCTTAGAATGGTTTCCTCTGAGAAGCACAGCCGCAATGGTGAGTGTCAGTGAACCAGAGACCCCTTGTAAATTTCAGGGAGCTGCTTCTCTGAATTTGGAACAGAAAAAAATTTGTATTTGACTAGACCACCACTTCCTTTCCTGATTTTCCTTCAGAGGGAATGAAAGTTATATCCAGGCCCAATCACCTAAAACATTGAGAAGGAATCCAGAAGGTCAGCTCTGCAAAGGTGTAAATTTCCTCCTCTGAGGTTGAAAATGGAGCCACCAGGCTGTAAATTTGACCTCTGTGATGTTTTCCTCAGCCTCTGAGAAATACGCAATGAAACTTGTGTAAATAGAGAGCTGAATAGTTTGTTTTGTTCAGGATGACTTAGGCGTAGAGCTGCCTAGAAATGAGAGAAGTGGACCAAATGACTCCTGAGATTCTCCCAGGAGTCTTGTATTTGTGAGTTCTTGGCACACATTCCCCATTCTCCCTATTTGTCTCCAAACTGTCTGCCCAAATTCATGAACCTGATTCCCTCATGTCAAAGCTCTATTTCTGTCAATTTGATATTTTAATAATAACCTGACATAAATAACTTAAGCTCCCTCCAAACAACGTATTTATTTATTCAACAAATGTTTACTGAGTACTTCTCAGTGCCAGGCAGTATTCTAGCTGCTGGGAATCCAGTAACAAACCAGACAAAACTCCCTGCCTTGTGGAATTTACATTCTGGTGGAAGAGACAATAAAGAAGATTAATAATTAAAATGTAATGCAGATTAGATAATGATAAGTACAGAAGAGAAAATCTAAAGTGGGAAAAAATAATATGCAACATTAGGGCAAGGCAAGGATTGGAAGTTTATATAAGGTAGCCAGGAGAGGCCCTACTGAAGGTGGGCTTTGAGTACAGACCTGAAAAAGTGAGGGATGAGCTATTCACACCTCTAAGGGGAAGTGCACTCCAGGGGGAGGCAATGGCACAGGCAAAGTCTCTGAGTACATTAATTTGTCTGTGTGTCTTTCCCCCATGTGTACTTTCCCTATTGTGCTCTTCTCTCTTCCAAATTACACTTCCTTTAAGACATCTCTTTATGTCTCTTTCCTTCTTCCACAGAGTCTTCCACATTCAGAATCTGGTCTCTTCCAACTCCAGATTCTGAAGCATTTTTGGGATTGGACTGATTCTGTAGCACTTAGGATAGGCTGCCTCCTTAAAGTATCATGTGCTTGCATGTATGTATGTATGTCTAACCAAACAAAGAACAAGGCCAGAAATGGCTGGGCATGCATCCTGAAAAGGATGCCAGAGAGCAGGAAATCAACGTGTTTCTTGATGTCACTGTGCTTTCAGAAATGTAAGGGTATGGGGTTTCACTCTACCTCTAGAATTATCATTTGCTCCACTTTAATAATTAGCCTGTTTTAAAGTTTCCAGCATTGTTTACAAAGGTCAGATCATTCCCCTGGGAATGCTTTTCTCCATGATCATCTGGCAAGCTTTAAACAGTAATTAGAAGCTAAAATCTGGAGAATTTCACTCCAGAAACAGTTTTGAGCTGACTGTTACTTTCCAAAAAGTTCTTTTCAAAGACTGGGGACACTATTAAAATGGAAATTTTTATTAAAGGAATATACCTTTAAAGTGTTAGTCATTCTGTCATGTCTGATTCTTTGTGACCCTGTGGATTATAGCCCACCAGGCTCCTCTGTCTGTTGGATTCTCCAGGCAAGCCTACTGAGGTGGATTGCCATTCTCTTCTCCAGCGGATCTTCCCAACTCAGGATTGAACCGAGGTCTCCTACATTGTAGGCAGATTCTTTACCATCTGCGCCACCGGGGAAGCCTGAATATGCCCTTGGGGTTTGTTTTTTCATTATAAGTGTCATTTTGCTCTTTCTTGATGTGTGTGGATAGATACATGTATATGGGCTTCCCTGGTGGCTGATGTCATACATATCATGACAACTTATTCCAGAATGTGTAGTATTAGTGGCATATTAGTACACAAAATTCAGTTACAAAGAGTCTGAACTCAAATAATCATCAAGCAAGCACTATCAGATGTATCATTAAACTAAGCAAGCCACTATAATGAAACTTTAGATATATCATTAGTAGTTTCATTTTATTCTTAACAAAAGGAAAATTTAGGTTTAAGGAAAAGTCTTCTTTTAGTTTGTTAAGATTCATATGTTTATTCGGAGAATGCAATGGCACCCCACTCCAGTACTCTTGTCTGGAAAACCTCATAGATGGAGGGGGCCTGGTAGGCTGCAGTCCATGGGGTCACTAAGAGTTGGACATGACTGAGCGACTTCACTTTCACTTTTCCCTTTCATGCATTGGAGAAGGAAATGGCAACCCACTCCAGTGTTCTTGCCTGGGGAATCCCAGGGACAGGGAAGCCTGGTGGACTGCCGTCTATGGGGTCCCACAGAATCGGACACGACTGAAGTGACTTAGCAGCAGCAGCAGATGTTTATTGGTTTAAGTCTTGAGTCTGGGCTTTTCATGTCGTCAAATAAGTTTATGATCTTTTCTTTCGCTCCAATTATTGCTTCTAATTTTTCCTCTGTGTGGCTTTTGTGAGCATTCATCCTCAAAGTGGGGTCCTCTCATGCATGATGTGAGTGAACTCTCCACCCAGAAAATCCCTTTCAAGAGAATTCTTTATTGAGGAAAGAATCCTACTGGGACTGTGAAAAACTTAGTATTGTACAGAGTACCCAGAAATCTTTGGATAGGTAGAGGCATTTTCCACTAAATGATTCCTAGAACTGGATGCCCAGTGAAAGCTATCTCAGTAACGTCATGCCAGGAAATGATGCATATTCAGTTCAGCCCTGGGCTTCGAATTGCTGCATCGTTTATATGCTGGATTCCTAGACATTATCTCACACCAACTATGATGACTTCATTGTTACTTCAGTTCCCTCTCTGGTTATTCTTGAACTTTGTCTCTTGCCTTCTGTAAAGTCAAGGACTCACCTGTCCCCTAGGCACTCTACTCATTCATTTAACTAATATTCATTTGCATCTATGATGTGTACTGGGAAAAAGGCAAAAAAAATGATAGTTTCAGCTCTCAAAACTTCATAGGCTACCAGAGAAACAGGCCCACAAAGCCAATACCAGCTACTAACCGCTATAATGGTCATTTGACCAATGGAAGCAAAAACCAAAAGAATGTCTTAATCTACAATAGGGGCAAACCCAGGGGAGACTTCCTAAAAAAACAGTGGTTTAGCCAAAACTTAAAGTAAGTAGGAATTTCCCAAGAGTAGGGCTGGATGGAAGGAAATTCCAGTCAAGGAAGCATAGGCTGACTTAATCAAGGAGTAGTAAACCAAGGGTTGTGTGGCTCAGTGCACTGGGAAGAATGCAAAAGATGAAGCAGAATGAGTAAGTGGAAACTTCTTTGTGAATAGCATCATATGCTTAGATTTTGTCATATGGGAGGAGAAAGCGGGATATTGAGGATGGTGACAGAAGTATATTTGCATATAAATATAATTATTTTAGGGTGGATTCCCAGGAAAGGGTGAGACTAGAGACCAGAGACCAGTTAATAGATGATTGCTACAAGTAGAAAGAAAGTGGAGTTGCTCAGTCATGTCCAACTCTTTGTAACCCCATGGACTGTAGCTACCAGGCACCTCCGTCCATGGGATTTTCCAGGCAAGAGTATTGAAGTGGATTGCCAGTGAGTGGCATTTAAATCCAGTGATCTGGCTCCAGACCGAGTACTCTTAATCATTATCTAGGCTCCCTCTCTTGCACAGAATTCAAGAGTGGAGGCTCAGGAGGCCATCTGCTTGAGTTCAAAACTCTGAACCCTTAGGAGCAGTGGGATTATTGGCAATTTGCTTAAGTTCCCTTTGCCTCAGGTTCTCATATGTAAAATGGAAGGATACAAATACAGTATCAACTTTATGATTTGTGTTTGGGGGGGGGAAGGTTAAGTGGACAAATATAAAGTTCTAGTAACAGTGTCCAACATATTAATCATTATGTAAATGTTGCCAACGATGATGATAGTGATGGTTACTGTGATGATGATGGCAACTGTGTCTCCCAGCAATTCCCATAGGAGGCAACTCAGCTGGAGCTGATACTTTGTATCATCAATTTCCAGTACATAATGGATTTCTGGAAATTGTTGGAACGGATCCATTACTCTGGAAAGGAAAGCAGAGTGATTTCTCAAATTCTCCTGAGTGTGACCTTGACAATGTGCTGGCAGTGAGGTTTCCAGTGAGTTTGTGGAACACTAGGTATGCCATATCCAGAAGCAAGGGAAACTTTTTTGAAAGGCAGTATACTCAAATGGTCACCTGATTACCTCTGGCTGTAGGGTTCTCAAACACTGGGGAGCACCAGAATCGCCTGGAGGATTTGCTAAAACAGGTTGCTGGTCGTCACTTATAGAGTTTGTCATCAATAGATTTGGGGTGGAGTCCAAGAATTAGCTTTCCTAGCAATTTCCAGGGTGATGTTGACGCTACTGGTCTGAGCTCCAGACGTGGAGGACCACTGCCCCGCTGTGTGCTCTGCTGCCTTCCACTGAAGAGACTGAAGGAAACACAACATTCCCCACTTCCTGCCGCTCCCTAGACCCTCCTGCTGAACAGCTCTCCACTCCCTCGCTGTGTCCTTGCTCTGACTCTGCTCTCACCAGGGTGTGTGCATTGCTTGGATCTTTCCTTCATTCGCTAGCCAAGAGATTGGCCCAAATTCCCAGGCCTGCAGAATCAGAACTGAGAATCTGTGGATGGGGCCCAGGTACTTTCATTTGACCAAGTGTCCAGCGGATTCGGATCCTTATTAAGAGTCTGAGAGTTACAGGACTGGTATCCCCAAACTCCTCCAGCTCCAAAACTGCAGGATTCCAGACTCCCTCCGCGGGAAGTTCCCAAGCTGCCTCTGAGGCCAGGTGCTGCCTTTTAAAAAACTGAGATATAAATGACATATAAGACGTGGATGGACCTAGAGACTGTCATCCAGTGTGAAGTAAGTCAGAGTAAGACAAATGTTGTATATTAACGCATATATATGGAATCTGGAAAAAACAGTACAGAAGAACTTATTTGCATAGCAGAAACAGAGACACTGACTTAGAGAATAAAAGTATTCGGGGGGAACGCAGTTGTGTGGGATGAATTGGGAGATTGGGGCTGACATGTTTACACTGCTATGCATGGAATAGATAACTAGTGAGAGACTGCTGTATAGCACAGGTAAGTCTACTCAACACTCTGTGGTGACGTAAATGGAAGGGAAATTCAGAAGGGAGAGGATATATATACACATATATATTCACTTCGCTGTACAGCAGAGACTAGTACAATGTTGTGAAGAACTATCTCCAAATAAATTTTTTTAAAAAGATTGTTAGTTTCAGGAGTGGAGCATACTGCTTGCTATTTGTATGTACTGCACAATGATCACCACAGTAAGTCTACTTAACGTGTCACAACATACAGTTACAAATCTTTTTTTGTGATGAGAATTTTTAAGGTCTATTCTCTTAGCAACTTTCAAATATGCAATACATATATAGTCACTGTGTTGTATATAATATTCCCATAACTGTTTTTTCTCATTTTAAGATTGAAGTATAGTTGATGTATAATATTATGTAAGTTATGGGTGTGCAATATAATGACTCACAATACAATGATTTTAAAGGTATATTCCATTTATACCCATTATAAAATATTGGCTGTATTCTCTGTGTTATACAATATATTCCTGTAGCTTATTTTATATATGGTAGTTTGTATACCTCTTTTATCAATGGTCGTTTCTCCCTTTGACCCCCTTATTCAGAACCTGCCTTCTGATGGTGAGAGGTGGAACTGCCCCTTCAGACTCTGCTTATACTTAGAGGCAAAGCCCCTCCCACCCAGGCATGCCTATATGCTCAGTCATGTCCTACTTGGCTCGGCAACTCCATGGACTGTAGCCCACCAGCTTTCTCTGTCCATGGAATTTTCCAGGCAGGAATACTGGAGTGGGTTGCTACTTCCTACTTCAGGGGATCTTCCTGACTCGGGGATCAAACCCGAGTCTCCTGTGGCTCCTGCGTTGGCAGGAAGAGTCTTTGTGCCACATGGGAAGCCCCTCCCACCCAGGAGACAGAAACCAATCAGGTAAATCTGTTGGAATCTCACCTTTAGGTATCCCTTTTGATAACACCCTCATTCACCTCATGCTCTGACGCCATGCTCCTGCCTATCCTTCATTTCTTTGACCTCCACAGTATGTTTACCTGAACTGCCCCTCTACCTCCCGTCTCTGCCTTGTGTACTCTTTTCTAACAAGTGGTCCAGGCCTGCCCACCTCCACACCTCAAATGGGCTAGCAAACCTCCTTCATCTGGAGGTCCCCACTCAGCTACTCAGCTGGCAGTTTAGGGCAGGGCCAGTACAGATGAGAATGGCTAAGAAGCCAGCGAGCCAGCTAATGAATGAGCATTCGCGGTGCTCACAGGTCAAGCCAGTTCTGTTCCAGGCACTGAGGACACATCAATAAGAAGACACAGACCTCACCTCCAAGACCTTACAGTCTAGTGGGGCCAGAGAGAGAAGATCAATATGTAAACAGCAAATAAAGATGAGGATTTGGGGTGCTGTTCACCCAGAGGGAATCTGTGAGTCCCTGCCCTACAAGCGACTTCTCAGGGATGCCCTCCACAAGCCTGTGATAATGGCTCATTATCTTCATTTTACAGAGAAGGGACCTGAACTGAAGCTTAGGGGATAAGTAACTCACTGTGGGAAAACAAAAATATTGGCAATACATTCAGTTACCACAAATAGAGGACTCTTAAGTGTGTCGTTGCCGCTGCTGCTAAGTCACTTCAGTCGTGTCCAACTCTGTGCGACCCCATAGACGGCAGCCCACCAGGCTCCCCCGTCCCTGGGATTCTCCAGGCAAGAACACTGGAGTGGGTTGCCTTTTCCTTCACCAATGCATGAAAGTGAAAAGTGAAAGTGAAGTCGCTCAGTCGTGTCTGACTCCTAGCAACCCCATGGATTGCAGCCCACCAGGCCCCTCTATCCATGGGATTTTCCAGGCAAGAGTACTGGAGTGGGCTGCCATTGCCTTCTCTGAAGTGTGTTGTTGAGTGAATATAATACCACTGAGAAGTATTCACAAAAGGATTTTATAGATAAGTTTTGATAATATATTATGGATGCATGTGTATATATGCATACATATATGTAATGGTTATATATTAATGTTTGCTCAGTTACGTCCTACTCTTTGTGACCTCATGGACTGTAGCCCACCAAGCTCCTCTGTCCATGGGACTTTCCAGGCAGGAATATTGGAGTGGGTTGCCATTTCCTTATATACATATGTCTTTAAAAACACACAGGAAAAAGATCTGAATGAACTTGTGCCAAAATTTCCATTGGGAATCTCTGGAGAGAAGAGTGAAACTGGTGGGAGTGAAGAAGGACCAACCCCTCTTGTTATATTGTTCTGTATTGTTTATGTTACCTGAAATGAATATGTATTCCTTTCTAAAAAATAAAACATTTAAGAAAACTTCTTGTCAACACCTGTATACAGTTAGTGTTGCTGAAAAGAGCTCTAAATGTGGATCTAATGTCCTTTTAACCCCACCCCGTGTCACCTCCAGGCAGATGTGGAGGTAACATCATGTTCACTCTTGGGCAGAGGAAGTGTGGGTGATGTGCCCAGGCTGAGAGGCACGTGTATCAGAGCCAGCTGCATGATTTTGCCACTCACTAGAATCACTTGCTGCTGAACTGCCTACAGCTCTTTGATGTTGGAGAAAACAGGCAACTCTGACATTTTTCATTTGTGATTTTGATTTTTCACCCCATTGTTAACTAAAGGATCACGAACCAAAGTCTGTCAACATTACTGGTTAATGATGTCAACATCATCTGGATAATGAATGAAAAACAAACTATTTTGGCAACTCAGTGATTCTGATCACTGCGGCCAACTGGGGTATAGAGGCTTGACGTGTCATGCTCTAACTTGAATTTCAAGAATCTGCTTCCTGCCACTTGGCCTGCTTGCTGGCTGTGCCTGTCTGCAATGCTGGGCTCTGGGATGAAACTCTGGAATGAAAGCCAGGTGAAAATGGGCAGTTCTTAGGATGAGACAGAAAGAGACATTATAATACTTCAGGTTGCTGAGCAGCCTCTGTACCACTAAAAACTGAGTTTTTGCAGTAGAGGAGGTAGAATTTCAGTGGCATGTTACATAACCACCTTCCAAGTGAGGGCATGTAAATTTCAGTGGCAGGAAAAGAAAATCACTCTGTTCTACCATAATTAATGGTCATTAATAATTTAAATGTTGCCTTATCATATTACATATTTCTGCTTACATCCAGTGACCTACATAAGGAAATCTTTATGTATTAGATTTTTGGTTTAAATAAACTTTTCTTTTTCAGTTCAGTTCAGTCGCTCAGTCGTGTCCGACTCTTTGTGACTCCATGAATTGCAGTACGCCAGGCCTCCCTGTCCATCATCAACTCCCGGAGTTCACTCACACTCACGTCCATTGAGTCCGTGATGCCATCCAGCCATCTCATCCTCGGTCGTCCCTTTCTCCTCCTGCCCCCAATCCCTCCCAGCATCAGGGTCTTTTCCAATGAGTCAACTCTTCGCATAAGGTGGCCAAAGTACTGGAGCTTCAGTTTTAGCATCATTCCTTCCAAAGAAATCCCAGGGTTGATCTCCTTCAGAATGGACTGGTTGGATCTCCTTGCAGTCCAAGGGACTCTCAAGAGTCTTCTCCAACACCACAGTTCAAAAGCATCAATTCTTCGGCGCTCAGCCTTCTTCACAGTCCAACTCTCACATCCATACATGACCACAGGAAAAACCATAGCCTTGACTAGACGGACCTTAGTCGGCAAAGTAATGTCTCTGCTTTTGAATATACTATTTAGGTTGGTCATAACTTTTCTTCCAAGGAGTAAGTGCCTTTTAATTTCATATAAACTCAAATTTCAACTCAAGTTTTTCACTGAGATCTATTAGAATATCTCTTCTTAAGGCTTTCAAATATTTTAAAATAATACATATAAAGATTAATCTTAGTAACATACTGGTAATGGTGGCAGACTAAACATTTTGTCACTGTTCATTGTGGCATATACTTATTGAGTTCCTACTGGAGCAGGGCACAGTGCTAGGTACTGTGGGAGGAAGAAATGTTCTTGCCTTTTTACCCTTTAATAGAGGTTTAAGCAATTACACATACATACTGGAAAATGAACATTTAAAATATCATGATCAGTACAGAACATGACAGAGGCTGAGCAGAGGGAGTATTTTTGTGTGGTTGTGGGGATTTGGAGGGGCCTCGAGGAGGAGGATGGAGATCCAACAGGTGTGGCTGAGGGAAGGGCCATCTGCTTTGGCATCCCGGAAGGCAATGTTTTGGCTCCATGTGAGGTCAAGGACACTTCTTGTTTCCACCCAGAGGCTGTCTACTGACTCCCATGGACACCTGTCTTAGAGGAACTGTCACACCTCAGAAGTCACTGTGTGTGAAATGATAAAGAGACAGTCACTGTGACTGAGTTTCAAGATGGGTTCATTTCCTTCGTTCTGTTGTGCCCTCCTCAAGTTGTTCCTAGGATGGAGTTTGGGGAGGGATAGATGTGCCAGTTGGTAGCTTACAGAAGCCAGTGCTGGCTCTTTCAATCCAGGGATGCTGCACACCTCTGGTGGTTAAAAAAACCTAGAAAAGCTGGACTTCTGGCCTCCGTGAAATGAAAGTCGGGGGAGGTGGTGGGTGTTGCTGTGATGGGGAAAGTTTGTACTCTGAGCCGGAAAGACATTGGCCACAAAGTGTGAAAAGATGTGGGATACAAGGTGGTCAGGGCTAAAGCCAAAATGTCTTTGGTGAGCATTACTCAGCTATAAAAAGGAACACATTTGAGTCAATTCTAATTAGGTAGATGAACCTGGAGTTAGTAAAAGAAAGACAAATGCTGTATATTAAAGCATATATATGGAATTTAGAAAGACAGTACCGACAATCCTACATGCAGGGCAGCAAAGACACAGATGTAAAGAAAAGACTTTCAGACTCAGTGGGAGAAGGCAAGAGTGGGATGATTTGAGAGAATAGCATTGAAACATGTACATTACCATACGTAAAATAGATGACCAGAGCAAGTTAGATGCATGAAGCAGGGCACCCAAAGCAGGTGCTCTGGGACAATCCGAGGGATAGGGTCAAGGTGGAGGTGGGAGAGGGGTTCAGGATGGGGTCAACATATGTGTACCTGTGGCCAGTTGACACTGATGAATGGCAAAAGCTATCACAATATTGTAAAGCAATTATCCTCCAATTAAAATAAGCTAATTAATTTTAAAAAATAAAATGAAGATAAATGGAAAGAAAAACAAAATGTCTTTGGTGTTTGTTCTCTAGAAGTATGGTGGTCTGTGGCAAGCAGGTGTAAGTGGCAAATATATTTATGCAAATTAAGGCTTCAGGGAAGACTTGCCTCCCTGGTACGTGAATGTGGACAGTTCAGAAGTGATTCAGGAAATTCTGTTTCTTCTAAAAGAGAGTGTCAGGATCAGTTCTGTCTACTTCCTGAATAGGTATGAGGCAATTTCCATGAGAAATGAGTCATAGAATGTCATTCCCCTAAAACATTGCTCTTCTCATCCATATCACCAGGAAGACCCTGAGCAGCACATTTCTGCCTTTGAAGCAATTCTCAGTGGAGCCCAGAGGCCAAAAAGCAGCTGATGGTTGGACATTGTGTCTAGAAAGATGATTAAACTTTTACTCTGGGTTAAGATGGGAGAAAAGATAAATGTGTATTCTTCCTCCCATCCCACATCCCATTTTATTTTATTATGATTATTTCTAACTGGGATAAAAGTGACTTATTATATTAGTTTTAGGTGTACATCATAGTGATTTAATATTTTTATAGTTTATACTTTATTTAAGGTTATCATTAATATTGACTACACTCCCTGTGCTATACAATATACCCTTGTAAGTTGTTTTATACATAATAATTTGTATGTATTAATCCCTTCTCTCTAACTTGCCTTTCCCTCACCCCATTCCCTACCGGTAACCCCTACTTTGCTCTCTATATCTGTGACTCTGTTTCTGGTTATATTCAATCCTTTGTTTTATTTTTCACATTCCACCCATAAGTGAAAACATACAGTATTTGTCTTTCTCTGTCCAACTTATTTCACTAAGCATAATGCCCTCTAGGTCCATCCATGCTGTTGCAAATGGAAAAATTTCATTCTTTTTATGGCTGAGTAATAAGATTTCATTGTATATATAAACTACATCTTCTTTATCATCTGTTTATGGACCCTTAGTTGCCTTCGTATCTTGGCTATTGTAAATAATGCTGCTATGAACATTGGGATGCATGTTCTAATTAGAATTAGTGTTTCATTTTCTTTGGATAAATATCCAGGAGTGGGATATCTGGATCATATGATTGTTGTATTAATTTTTTTTTTTTTCTGAGGAGCATCCATACTATTTTCCATAGGGCTGTACCAATTTACATTCCCTCCAACAGTGTGCTAGGGTTCCCTTTTATCCACAGCCTCATTAAACATTTGTTTTTTGTTGTCTTTTTGATAGTCATTCTGACAGGTGTGAGATGATCAGTCATTGTGGTTTTGATTTGCATTTCCCTGATCATTAGTGATGTTCAGCGTCTTTTTATATGCATATTGGTCATCTGTATGTCTCCTTTGGAGGAATGCCTATCCAAGGCTTTGGCCATTTTTAAATCGGGTTGTTTGTCTTTTTACATTGAGTTGTATGTAAGCTTTATTTTGGATATTAATCCCTTCTAGACACATCATATGCAAATATCTTCTCCCATTCAGTAGGTTGTCTTTTCATTTTGTTGACAGTTTCCTTCACTGTGCAAAAGCTTTTTAAGCTTGATTAGGTCCCATTTGATTATTTTTACTTTTGTTTTCCTTGTCTAAGAAGACAGATCCCCCCCCCCCCAAAAATTGCAAAGACCAATACCAAAAATGTGGCATCTCTGTTTTCTCCTAGGAGTTTTACATTTTCCCATCTTACATTTAAGTCTTGAATCCATTTTGTTTTTGTATATCATGTGAGAAAAATGTTTTAGTTGCATTCTCTTAGAAGTGCCTGTCCAGTTTTCTCAACATCACTTATTGAAGAGACTTTCTTTTCCCATTGTGTATTCTTGCCTCCTTTGTCATAAATTAACCATCAGTATTTGTAGATGGCATGACACTAAATACAGGAAACACTAAATCTCTACCCATGAACTATTAAAACCAATAAAAGAATTCAGTAATGTTGTATGATTCCAGATTAATATATAGAAATATGCTGCTTTTCTATACACTAACAGTAACCTATCAGAAAGAACAAACAAGAAAACTATTTCAATTTCCAAACTATTCCCATTCCAACTATTCTAATCAAAAAGAAAAAAAGTGCACAGGAATAAATTTAACCAAGAAGGCAACAGATCTATAATAAAATATTGATGAAGGAAATTGAAACTGATACACATAAATGAAAAAATATCCTGTGTTAATGGATTAGAAGAATTAATATTATTAAAGTGGTTTCCATGGTGGCTCAGAGGTTAAAGTGTCTGGTTGCAATGCGGGAGACCTGGGTTCGATCCCTGGGTCAGGAAGTTCCCCTGGAAAGGAAATGGCAACCCACTCTAGTATTCTTGCCTGGAGAATCCCAAGAATGGAAGAGCCTGGTAGGCCACAGTTCACGGGATCGCAAAGAGTCAGACACGATGAGCGACTTCACTTTCACTTTCACTACCCAAAGCAATTTACAGATTTAATATGATTTCTATCACAGTACCTATGACACTTTTTCACAGAACTAAAACAAATAATCCTAAAATTTGTATGGACCTTGAATAGCCAAAGCAATCTTTAGGAAAAAAGAAAAAGCCAGAGAAGTCTCACACTTTGACTTCAAACTATACTACACAGCTACAGTTATCAAGGCCTTCTTATCTCTCCTTGCTATTCTTTGAAACTTTGCATTCAAATGGGTATACCTTTCCTTTTCACCTTTGCCTCTCACTTCTCTTCTTTTCACAGCTATTTGTAAGGCCTCCTCAGACAGCCATTTTGCCTTTTTGCATTTTTTTTTCCCTTGGGGAAGGTCTTGATCACTGACTTCTGCACAATGTCAAGACCTCCGTCTACAGTTCTTCAGGCACTCTGTCTATCAGATCTAATCCCTTGAATCTATTTGTCACTTCCACTGCATAATCTTAAGGGATTTGATTTAGGCCATACCTCAGTGGTTTTCCCCGCTTTCTTAAATTTAAGTCTGAATTTGGCAATAAGAAGTTCATGATCTGAGCCACAGTCAGCTCCCAGTCTTGTTTTTGCTGACTCTATAGCGCTTCTCCATTTTGAGCTGCAAAGAATATAATCGCTCTGATTTTGGTATTGACAATCTGGTGATGTTCATGTGTTGAGTCTTCTCTTGTGTTGTTGGAAAAGGGTGTTTGCTGTGACCAATGTGTTCTCTCAGTTAACCTTTGCCCTGCTTCTAACTTTACTCCAAGGCCAAATTTGCCTGTTACTCCAGGTATCTCTTGACTTCCTACTTTTGCACTCCAGTCCCCTATAATGAAAAAGACATCTTTTGGGGATGTTAGTTCTAAAAGGTCTTGTAGGTCTACATAGTACTGTTCATATTCAGCTTCTTTATCATTACTGGTTGGGGCACAGACTTGGATTACTGTGATAATGAATGGTTTCCCTTGAAAATGAACAAAGACCATTCTGTCGCTTTTAGATTGCATCCAACTACTGGATTTTGGAGTCTTGTTCACCACGATGGCTACTCCATTTCTTCTAAGGGATTCTTCCCCAGAGTAGTAGATATAATGGTCATCTGTGTTAGTTTCACCCATTCCAGTCCATTTTAGTTATCTGATTTCTAGAATGTTGACATTCACTCTTGCCATCTCCTGTTTGACCACTTCCAATTTGCCTTGATTCATGGACCTATCATTCCAGGTTCCTATGCAATATTGCTCTTTATAGCATCAGACTTTACTTCCAACACCAATCACATCCACAATTGGGTATTATTTTTGCTTTGGCTCCATCTCTTCATTCTTTCCACTGATCTCCAGTAGCATACTGGGCACCTATTGACCTGGGGAGTTCATCTTTCAGTGACCTATCTTTTTGCCTTTTCATACTGTTCATGGGGTTCTCAAAATAGAGGAAAACAATAGAATGGGAAAGACTAGAGATCTCTTCAAGAAAATGAGAGATACCAAATGAACATTTCATTCAAAGATGGACATAATAAAGGACAGAAATGCTATGGACCTAACAGAAGTAGAAGATATTAAGAAGAGGTGGCAAGAATACACAGAAGAACAATACAAAAAAGATCTTCATGATCCAGATAACCACGACAGTGTGATCACTCACCTAGAGCCAGACATCCTGGAATGCAAGGTCAACTGGGCCTTAGGAAGAATCACAACAAACAAAGCTAGGGGAGATGATGGAATTCCAGTTGAGCTATTTCAAATCCTAAAAGATGATGCTGTGAAAGTGCTGCACTCAATATGCCAGCAAATTTGGAAAACTCAGCAGTGGTCACAAGGCTGGGAAAGGTCCTTTTTCTTTCCAATACCAAAAAAGGGCAATGCCAAAGAATGCTCAAACTACCACAGCATTGCACTCATCTCACACACTAGCAAAGTAATGCTCAAAATTCTCCAAGCCAGGCTTCAACAGGACATTAACCATGAACTTCCAGATGTTCAAGCTGGATTTAGAAAAGGCAGAGGAGCCAAGATCAAATTGCCAACATCCACTGGATCATCGAAAAAGTAAGAGAGTTCCAGAAAAAACATCTACTTCTGCTTTATTGACTATGCCAAAGCCTTTGACTGTGTGGATCACAAGAAACTGTGGAAAATTGTTCAAGAGATGGGAATACCAGACCACCTTACCTGCCTCCTGAGAAATCTGTATACAGGTCAAGAAGAAACAGTTAGAACTAGACATGGAACAACAGACTGGTTCCAAATCAGGAAAGGAGTACATCAAGACTGTATATTGTTACCCTGCTTATTTCACTTATATGCAGAGTACATCATGTGAAATGCTGGGCTGGATGAAGCACAAGCTGGAATCAAGACTGCCATGAGAAATATTAATAACCTCAGATATGCAGATAACACCACCCTATGGCAGAAAGTGAAGAAGAACTAAAGAGCCTTTTGATGAAAGTGAAAGAGGAGAGTCAAAAAGTTGGCTTCAAATTCAACATTCAGAAAACTAAAATCATAGCATCTGGTCCCATCATTTCATGGCAAATAGATGGGGAAACAATGGAAACAGTGACAGACTTTATTTTCTTGGGCTCCAAAATCACTGCAGATGGTGACTGCAGCCATGAAATTAAAAGATGCTTGCTCCTTGGGAGAAATGCTATGACAAACCTAGTCAGCATATTAAAAAGCAGAATGTTACTTTGCTGACAAAGGTCCATGTAGTCAAAGCTATGCTATGGTTTTTCTAGTAATCCTATATGAGTGTGAGAGTTGGAGCAGAAAGAAGGCTGAGTGCCAAAGAATTGATGCTTTTGAACTGTCATGTTGGAGAAAACTCTTCTGAGTTCCTTGGACTGCAAGGAGATCCAACCAGTCCATCCTATAGGAAATCAGTCCTGAATATTCACTGGAAGGACTGATGATGAAGCTGAAGCTCCAGTTTTTTGGCAACCTGGTGCAAAGAGCCAGAGTCTCATTAAAAAAGACTCTAATGCTGGGAAAGATTGAAGGCGGGAGGAGAAGTGGATGACAGAAGACGGATAGTTGGATAGCATCACTGACTCAATGGACTTGAGTTTGAGCAAGCTCCAGGAGATGGTAAAGGACAGGGAAGGCTGGGGTGTTGCAGTTCATGGGGTCACAAAGAGTCAGACATGACTGAGTGTTGAACAACAGCAACAGCAATATTGATGGTAACTTTAGAAATAATTTTGTATCACTCTGAGGTGCTGAGTTTTTAAGATAAATTTATAAAAATAGACTTTCATTTTAAATGATAGGTAATTTTATTCAAATATTCTTGATGAAAATAGACAACTCATATTTTTCAGTTGGGATTTTTGATTGCTACTCCATTGTTAACTGAAAGGGTTAATAGAAAGGGTCACAGACCAAAGTTCAGTCAGTGGGAAGGAGGAAGATAACTTGGAGAGTTTGGAGAAGTGAAAATGTTAAATTGTTTTTTATCATTCATGTTGTTTTTCTTCTTTTAACTAGGACTTACCCTTGTACCATTCTTTCTTTGTATCTTCAAAATCATAATACTTGGATTCTGTAGTTTTTCCAGGGGAAATAATTTAATCTCTTTTTAAAAGGAAAATCAGAATTCTATCAATTACCTTCTTTACCTGAATTTAACAGGCATGTGAAATTGAACTCCATGGGCTGCATGCACAATCTTCTGGCATATATTAATTTCCTGTAAGGTGAGTGGAGAAACAACATTGCTGCTGCTCCCATGATTTTAGGGATTATCTCTGGTCAAGAGCTGCCTTGGGCCCTAATGCTTTTTTAGCTAGTTGTGTTTGTCTAGATGGGACCAGGCAGTGATAGCATCATTCCCATCATGCCGGAATAGCATCATTCCCATCACGCCTGATTTAACTTGGCCTTGAATGATATCACAGATGGGGTTCGAACCTTTCACAGTAGATTACATCAATCTAACCATTACTTCAAGATCTTATCTTTTTGTTTGAACAGCTTAGCTTAGAGCTTAGAGATAACATTTTATAGACCCATGCTCCTTCTAAACAAATGTCACTGTCATTTGGACCTATTTGATGTCTCTCCCACAGACAATGGAGTTTACTGAGTCATCCTTGACCTGATCTTTACTGATCCTCCCTGGGTTATTTGTGATAGAGCTGGGGCCACTAGTGGAAGCTCTGACTTTCAGCCACTGATTTTATCTGTGCAGAGCAGAGCAGAACAGACAGGGATAAAGCCATTTAAAGAACGTTTTCACCACCATGCCAGGGACCACAGGTTTAGACTGAATTAACGCACAAGGCAGGGGGTTTGTATTGAAGTTTAGTTTGATCCTAATTACATGGTAAGGATAAAATCTATTTGGGTAGGATAAAATTGCTAAAATAACGTCCGTGAAAGTAAATGGCTGGTTGATAAAATTTGGGCTGGTCCTTTCATCCAGATCTCTGAACAAAATCCAGTGATAGGTGCTGGGTTAAGCCGTGACCCTTGGGTTCCTGGTGACAGGGTGCCAACTTTTTTTCATTGCTGAGATTGTGTCCATTCCCTACTTCTTATTTGGCAGCAGAAAACAGCTCCCATGGGCCAATAGAGCCAGAGAAATTTGGAAAGTCAAAATTTAATATATTTAGAGCTAGAAGAGCCAATTTAGACAATTTAAGCAAAAGACCATTTTCTTTGAGTACAGACTGTCCAAGAAGACTCAAAATCTGTGCCGGGCTATGCAATTTTGTTTTGGCTGGCTGACTTACAGGTTCTGTTTTTCTCCCATCTCCAGAGTTAAAATATTGACAAGTATGAATTCAATGAGATGATTAGGGGAAAGGGATGGATGGGGTGATAGCAAGCAGATTCTGAGAGTCTATAAACATTGTGCTGCTTTGGGAGGCCTTGGGCACAGTCTGATGTCTCCTAACGGGAAGGTGAAGAGTCCCAGCCAGGCAGCAGAGCTCTCCACTTCAGTTCTGTCCATTGCTCCCCTCCCTCTCTGAGAGCTGAGGCTAATGCCACTGCCACCTTGAATCACGTGTCACAGGTGTCCTTGCCTCCTGGTCAGCAGTACATCCTGGTTCTCATCAGGGCTCCTCTTTCACTGATGCCCCCCAAAGCTGGAATTTGTGTGTGTATGTCATCCCCAGGACCCAGGAGACTTGCCAGGATGTCCCCATCCAGCCCTTTCAGCCCCTGTGTAAAACCCTGAGCTTAACAGAGGGGTGGCCTCTGTACCAGCAAACCATACACTTGATACAGGAATTAAGTAACCTGAGTCCTCACCCCAAATCAGCTCTAGATTTGGGCTCTCCAACTTACAGAGTGCTGATTGTGTGTTACATTGCACAGCTTATGATAAAACTATCCTTTAATCTTACTACAACTCCCCTGCCTAACTAATTCAAGAATATCAAGTTCTGGTTACTGAGGTTAGGGGAGGCAGTTGGAAACTCCTTGGCCTGAGTTTCTGATTTCCCCTGAAAAGACTTTCTTTAGTCACTCTCCAGATGCCCTCCACTCATAATACTGAGACCCAGGCTGGTCAGCTGCGTGTGGACCGGCCTTTCCTCTATCTCTCTTCTCATTCCAGTCTGTTCTTCCATTTTACTGTGTTATTTTTATTGAATTATAGGTGATTTACAATGTTGTGTTAGTTTCAGGTGTACAGGAAAGTGATTCAGTTATATATATATATATATATATCTATGTATATACAGGCTTCCAAGATGGCGCTAGTGGTAAAGAGCCCGACTATCAATGCAGGAAATCTAAGAAACAAGAATTCAGTCCTTGGGTCAGGAAGATCCCCTGAAGAAGGAAATGGTAACTCAGTCCAGCATTCTTCCCAGGGAAATCTCATTGACAGGGGAGCCTGGCAGGCTACAGTCCATGGAATCGGAAAGAGTCAGATACGACTGAGTGACTAACACTTTCACACTTTCTTTTATGTGTGTGTGTGTGTGTGTGTGTGTACACACTTCAGATTCTTTTCCAGATTCTTTTCCATTATAGGTTGTTAAATGATACTGAATATAATTCCTTGTGCTATTAGTGACCCTTTTGTCTATTTTACATATAGTTGTGGTTATCTGTTAATCCCAAACTCCTAATTTATCCCTCCTCCCTCTCTCGTTTGGTAACCATAAGTTTGTTTTGCACGTCTGTGTGTCTGTTTTGTAAGTTAATTTGTATCATTTTTTTTAGATTCCACGTATAAGCAATATCATATGATATCATATAATATTTGTCTTTGTCTGAATTACTTAGTGTGATAATCCCTAGGTCCATCCATGTTGCTGCAAGAGTGGGCACTTGTGGTTTTCCTGGCATTGGCCACAACTGTCACTAAGTCTGGGGTTTGGCATCAAGAAGACCATGGTTCCTACACACTAAGCCACCTCCTCCAGCTTAGTCTTTCTCAGTAATGAAGCTGATATATATATATATTTTAACCTACAGCTGCCTTATTCTTTTGTCTTACCCCTCATTTGGTTTAGAGCTCAAGTGGGAAAACAGAAGTATAGTTGACTCTCCACATGCATGGGTGCAGAACCTGAAGATATGCAGGACTGAGTGTATCATGCCACTTTATACAGGGAACTTGAGCATCTGTGGATTTTGGTATAATTGGGGGTCCTGGGGACACTGACAGATGAGAACATACTTTTTGGGCTCCTAACACTGTACCATAGTCTCTACTCTCAGGAAGCTCACAGAGCAGTAAGAGGGAGATAGGGGACATGAAGAAAGAAGTAAAAAGATGTGAATTCGTGTGAGGGGCAGTATAGAGTAAAATTCAAGAACTCCAGTTCTGGATTCATTTAACCTTGGCTGTGTTCCCAGAGGTGCCACTTACTAGATGAGTGATTCTGGGGAAGTTAATTTACTTCAGTGCTTCAGTTTTTACATCTGTAAAATGGAGACAGTTATGACCACCTCACAAGGTTATTGTAAAGTTTCAATGAGATGACATATATATGTAATTAACACATAGAAAACATCAGGCTTTTGCTTCACTGTGATTATCAGAAGTATTATGCACATGGTATGGAGTCAGAGGAGGGGAACCCAACTCTGTGTGAGTACTGTTATCCTCAAAGAAATAGAAAATGTCTCCCATATCATGAAGTGATGATAAGAAAACAACCCCAGATTGTACCTAATATTTTTTTTTTGAGCATCTGTAGGTTCCAGTTTGCTTTTCATTAATAATAGTTTGTACTAATTGAGTGGTAGTTGTCGTCTAGAGTGAGTTCAGGCAACAGAGGAAAGGGCTGTCATTGAGTATGTAGGGCACTAATATATATTTTGTTTACTAAAGCAACTGCCTTCCCTGGTGCCAGAGAAGGACACAAGAAGAAAGGGTAAAAGAAGAAGAAAAAGGAAGAGAAAGAAAAGGAAGAGAGCGAAGGGAGGGGAAAGTTGTGTCTCAAATACAGTGATTGAAAGGAAAACATTGAGGAAGGTGGTTCCTGTCCATCAAATAGAATCACTCAGCTAGGTTAGACATGTGAGTGACTTCACCCATCACCATATGTCCTCACTCATATAGTCTAACCTAGCTGAGGGATTCTATGCTGAGAGACAGGAACTACTTTCTTCAGTGTTTTTCCAATTTGGCTTTTTGTTGTGTGTAAGGTTTCACATATTTGGGGGGATGGTGTGTGTGTGTGCCCATGGGTTCATAAGCTTGTGTCCAGCTGAGGAAGAGAAGGTAGGATTTGGCTTGGATCGTATCTTTAGCTACAACATGGCTTACAACGTTTGAGTCATGTGCCTTAAGATGCTTTCATAATTCACCTTAGAAAATGGGGAAAATAGGTTTTGGTGAAACAGAAAAGGTCTATTGAAATGTCAGAGTGGTTATACAATGATGGATTATATAATACTTGATCGTTTGGGCTGGAGAGGGGACATTGTTCAGAAATGTCTAGTAATCTGAAGACATAAAAAACAGCAACGTTCTCAGGCATTACCGTGTTTGTTGCTAGCTTTTGGCAGAGCTGTTTTAATGGTTGCAAGCCCTCCCCAGGCTGGGCAGTCAGGAGTGGGGTCTCTGGCTCTGAGTGTCTGTCTCGCCTCTGCCCCATTCTTGCACTGCTTTTCCCTGCTCAGTGGGTGCTCTTGATTGGCTGGTCTCTCACCCACCCCTTGGAACAGTTGCTTGATGCCTCCCATGTCTAATGGGGCGCACCCTGCTAATTCACTTTTCTGGGTTTGTGCTTGAATTTCTTCTAGATTTAAAGCTTTGATTGGAGGGATATAAAGTGTCAGAGAACTAGATGGTTTGATTCACTAAATACTAATTTATTTTGCAAGATGATAGTTTCCTGAGTGCTAATTAAGCATTAAATATGCTTTATATAAGTTTATTGAACATGAGAATGTTTTTTAAAATAAAAGGTTCATTAATTGAATGCTGAGTTACATAATGGTAATATGGTAGAATGGGAGGAGTCCTGGACTAGGAGGCAGGAGGGACTGATTCCTAGCACTGTTTGTTTGTGACTTTTGGCAAGTTGCTTGATCTCTTTTGGCCTCAATTTCTTCATAGGACTTAGGTAAACTTTTAAGGACCCCTTTAATTCTGAGAATGATCCAGATCTATGGAGCTGGAAAGTTTGCAAAAACAGCAAGGATGTGTGTTTTCATTCAGGTATCTTAACCTCCTAGAACTTTGGGTCAAATTTGGACTTGTGAAGAATGGAAATAAGCAGTGATGTCTCCAGCTTATCAGACCCCTAACTTAATTTTGATCAAATGTTGTTTTTTTAATGAAGTAGACTGCTACAATAATAATGTGCTTGGGTGAAGGGTATTGGCTCCAGACAAAAGAATTGTTTTCAGTCCTCCCAGTTCTTTTAAGGGAAAACTGATCTCTTTATCAAAACTGGGTATATTCTTTCTTGGGAAAGCCACAGAAGCCAACACATATATTGTCCTGGGGCTTAAAGGGAAATTCTATACTGGAGACAATCAGAAATATTCACATATTTCTTTTTTCTTAAGCAAAAATAGAGTTTCATCAACAAATTTGGAAAGTTGTCATAATGGAAAAGTTTTCTTTTTCAGAGAAAGGGGAGAGTGCCCAATACTGGATAAAGGAAGGAAGACTTTTCCAGGAAGTGTTTTTTTTTTTTTTTTTTCTCCCCAGCATTGAGGAATCCACTTTTGAGGCGTCATTAGCTGAAAGGTTACTTATATGAGGACCCATATAAAAAAACCCTGTCCCTTTGCAGATGGGGTTGTGTGTTCAG
The DNA here is from genome assembly GCA_006408695.1 of Aepyceros melampus. Taxonomy (NCBI): domain Eukaryota; kingdom Metazoa; phylum Chordata; class Mammalia; order Artiodactyla; family Bovidae; genus Aepyceros; species Aepyceros melampus. The sequence goes on along the minus strand of SJXQ01009699.1, from coordinate 83,821 downwards.
GGACAGCCAGTCACACTTTCTGAATATCTCATTGCAGACAGAGGAACCATTAAGGCAGTTGAGATGTTCTTTTGATGAATTTGTGCGGGAGAAAGTGGTCTCTCCGTCCTATTCCTCCGCCATCTTAGGCGCCGCCCCTGACTTTACACTTGAACACTTAAAGACCATTGTAGAGTTATGATTGGCTTAATTAATTAATTTTAATATTGTTGAGTCTCAAGATAGGGAGGCCTGAGTAGAGGGAGAGAGATAGGGTGCAGTCAGTTAATGGAACAGTCAGAACACTTATAGCATTTATCCATTCAGTTCACTATCTTATATGGACATAACCCATGGTGCCCCAAATCAATTGCATAGTAACACTGAAGATCACTGATCACATATCACCATCATAAATATAGTAAAGTTTGAAGTGTTGCAAGAATTACCAAAATATTACACTGTGAAAAAAAAAAAAGTAAGTGAAAGTTCTGAAAAATAGATACTGCAAGACTTACTTCTTATTACATGATTGTCATACGCCTTCAATTTTTAAAAACCAAAACACCTGCAAAGCACAATAAAGCAAAGCTCAATAAAAGAAAGTATGCCTGTATATAACTACTACTCAGTCCAGTTCAGCAGTTCAGTCATGTCTGACTCTTTGCAACCCCATGAATCACAGCACGCAAGGCCTCCCTGTCTATCACCAACTCAAACTTATTTCCATCGAATCACTGATGCCATCCAGCCCCCAATCCAGTCCAGAAAAATAGAGTTAGCCACTATTTCCACAGTTTCCCTATTATTTCCCATAAAGTGATGGGACCAGATGCCATGATCTTAGTTTTCTGAATGTTGAGCTTTAAGGCAACATTTTCACTCTTCTCTTTCACTTTCATCAAGAGGTGTTTTAGTTCCTCTTCAATTTCTGCCATATGAGTGATGTCATCTGCATATCTGAACTTATTGATATTTCTCCTGGCAATCTTGATTCCAGCTTGTGATTCTTCCAGCCCAGCATTTCTCATTATGTATTCTGCATATAAGTTAAATAAGCAGGGTGACAATATACAGCCTTGACATACTCCTTTTCCTATTTGAACCAGTCTGTTGTTCCATGTCCAGTTCTAACTGTTGCTTCCTGACCTGTGTACAGATTTCTCAAGAGGTAGGTCAGGTGGTCTGGTATTCTTATGTCTTTCAGAATTTTCCACAGTTTTTTGTGATCCACACAGTCAAAGGCTTTGGCATAGTCAATAAAGCAGAAATAGATGTTTTTCTGGAACTCTCTTGCTTTTTCCATGATCCAGTGGATGTTGGCAATTTGATCTCTGGTTCCTCTGCCTTTTCTAAAACCAGCTTGAACATCTGGAAGTTCACAGTTCATATATTGCTGAAGCCTGGCTTGGAGAATTTTGAGCATTACTTTACTAGCATGTGAGATGAGTGCAATTGTGTGGTAGTTTGAGCATTCTTTTGCATTGCCTTTCTTTGAGATTGGAATGAAAACTGACCTTTTCCAGTCCTGTGGCCACTGCTGAGTTTTCCAGATTTGTTGGCATATTGAGTCCAGCACTTTCACAACATCAACTTTCAGGATTTGAAATAGCTCAACTGGAATTCCTTCACCTCCACTAGCTTTGTTCGTAGTGATGCTTTCTAAGGCTCACTTGACTTTACATTCTAGGATGTGTCACTCTAGGTGAGTGAGCACATCATCGTGATTATCTGGATCATGAAGATCTTTTTTTGTACAGTTCTTCTGTGTATTATTGCCACCTCTTTTTGATATCTTCTGTTTCAGTTAGGTCCAGACCATTTCTGTCCTTTAGCCCATCTTTGCATGAAATATTCCCTGGGTATCTCTAATTTTCTTGAAGAGATCTCTAGTCTTTTCCATTCTGTTGTTTTCCTCTATTTCTTTGCATTGATTGCAGAGGAAGGTTTTCTTAACTCTCCTTGTTATTCCTTGGAACTCTGCATTCAGATGCTTATATCTTTCCTTTTCTCCTTTGCTTTTTGCATCCCTTCTTTTCACAGCTATTTGTAAGGTCTTCTCAGACAGCTATTTTGCTTTTTCACATTTTTTTTCCTTGGGGATGGTCTTGATTCCTGTCTCCTTACAATGTCACAAACCTCCATCCGTTATAATTCATCAGGCACTCTGTCTATCAAATCTAGTCCCTTAAATCTAATTATTGTTAATTTTTTGTGATTCTCTCTATATAGTGATAATTTTCAAATTCTATGGAATTATGTTTTCTATAAGATCAAATAAATAAACTAGTATATCAGGTTTATTATTGTTTTTATTTTTCCATTAGGGACACAGGTATTGAAATTCTCAGTTGTTCCTTTTAATCCTGGACTAGTTATTTTCTTGGCTTGCTTCACACATAATTTTTAATTATATCCATTCATCTCTCCTTGTTTCCTGGACCTAATGTCTTCCTTTTTGGTTTGATTAAGCATATCCTCTTATAACTTCCAGAAAATGAATACCTGGAATGTCATTCTTGAGATATTAATCATCTAAAAATGTCTTTATTCTGTCCTCATACATAATTTATCTCTTGGCCAGGTAGATAAACCTCATTTGAAAATAATTTTCAGAATATTTATAAATTCTTTTCCCTTTGTTTTTAATAGCACGCTCATGCAGACATATACATCAATGGAACAGAATAAAGAATCCAGAAATAAATCAACATATATGCAGTCAATTGATTTTTGACAAGGGTGCCAAGAATACACAATGGAGAAAAAATAGTTTCTTCAACAAATGGTATTGAGGAAGCTAGATATCCACATCCATTTATATATATATATAAATCAACTAAGCACCATCTCTGTAAAATCTTACTGGCAGTGATGAATACATGAAGATAGTCTCCTGCAATAAAAAAATAAATACAGGTGTATGTACAAACCTCTTGAAAATATTCTATTTAGGGTATTATTTCTTGGATATATTTGTGAGATAAATACTGATTTGACCATATAAATGTATACATATTAACATACACAACTATGTATGTAGAAGAAACATGATGTACCCACAGAAGCAAACATTCTTTTTGTTAATTAGCAGTTTGTTACCCTATAGTCTACCTAAAATGCAGGAGACACAGATTCGATCTCTGGTAGAAAGATCCCCTAGAAAAATGAATGGCTGCTCACTCTAATAGTTGTGCCTGGAGAATTCCATGGACAGAGAAGCCTGGCAGGCATATTCCATGGGGTCGCAAAAAGTTAGACATAACTGAGCAATTGACATTTTCACTTTTATGCTTTAATACACTTTTTTCAATAATTGATATTATAGTGCATAAAAACAACACTAAAAAAGATTAATTGATGATTTGACCTCATTGTTCTCTATATAAACAGTAATGAAGCTAAGATAATATTAATTTTTCATTAACAAAAAGGAAGGCTACATACCTGCTAATCATATTTTACTTTTCTAAATGAAGTAGTATTAATAAAAAGTAACATAAGTAGAATAAATAGGGAAACTACATAGCTTTTTCAGTTAATAAAATATTTTTGTGAAGTAAGCCTGAAATTAAAATATCTTTCAATATAGTGTTGTAAAAATAAGTCCATTGAATCATGTCATCATTAATCCAAAAGGAAAAAGCACATGAAATTTTATTCTAAAAAATATAAAGCTTATCATAATAATACTTTTAATGTAAAAAGAATTATTTTTTATACATCAATAATAAAAATAAATAACAAGTTTTTGGAAATTCATAACACTTACTGAGACTATAGCTTGGAGTACTAAAATGTTTAATTAATAGCTATTCAGCGACTTCTCTGGTGGTCCAGTAGTTAAGAATCTGCACTTCCAGTGTCGGAGATGAGGTTTCATTCCCTGATTAGGGAACTAAGATCCCGTATGCCATGTGGTGCAGCCAAAAAATAAAAATTAAAAAAACAATTTGTTCATTGTTAAGGAAAAAAATCATTGCATTTGACAATTTTAAATTTGCAAAGGACTGGATTTTGATTCCTGCTGCTATGACAAATATACCCTATCAAATAAGGAGTTATTTATTAATGTATATAATAGGGTTGCAAAAAGTCGGACATGACTGAAGTGACTAAGCATGCACAAGTGTAAAATGATGAATAGAAAAACTAGCTAATTACTTTGGTAGTAATACATCTCTAACCTTGTTAAAATCAGGAAATCTCCGAAGTGTGAAAAAGGAGAAACACAAAAGTATATGCTATACAAATATAGTATTCTAATCTTCACATGAGAACTTATTTTATATTTTATATATTTATATATATATGTTTATTTTATATATTTAATGCAACATGCATTCACAAAACTGAAAGATAACATAGGGTTATTTTCAAATTAGTATTTATTTCATCAGAGTTATTAAAAATACATGTGTTCCATTTCTATCATTCATTATTTATATAGTCCTTTTCAGTAGCACATTTTATCCACTTTCTAAAACTGAATATATCCATTTATTTTGAAGACAAGGAATTAATGTCAATGTACATAGGACCCACATTGATGATTGTTTAAAAGAACATAATACATACATAATAGGAGTAAAATGCATTATTTTAACACAGCAAGTCAATTTTCTATCTGGAGCTAAAATATACATCTTGTTTGATCTATTGGTTGATCACATCTTGGAAGAAAATCAGAACTAGAAATACGAAGCCTATCTCTGCTATATTGTCTTCAAGTTCTACTTTACATTTCCTTTTTTATAAGATATGTATGGAGAAAAAAAAATTATTTTCCATAGCCTTGATTGGTTTTCACTCTTCTATTTGTCTTCTCATTTACTCTTTCCTTTACTTTCCAAAAGACCCTTTCCGTATTCTTGGGGTGTTTTTTTTGAAGAGTTTGGGTTTTCTTATTTTACAGCACATTTCTATGACAGTGCGTGGCACTTGTATTTAGACAGTATGATTTTATACTGCCATCCCAAATAAGGAGGCAAATTGAAGCAAGCTTGAATTACTGGAAATTGAGCTTATTCCAGAATAGCTGAGGAATTGCAATTGGGAAAATGTGTACTATTATAGCAAGACTCAGGAGTCTGTTGAGAGTTTGCAAGAAGTACAAAGAGAGAAGTCAGATGGAGTCCAAGTAGTAACTTTTTTGGCTTGAGGATGGTGCAGAATTCCTTGGCAGATGACCAGGAGAGAAGATTTGACCTTGCTTCAGTAAATCAGATATTTATGGAAAATCAGTCCTTAGTTTGTTGAGTTTCCTTCCTCTGGAATTAATCCTGCAGAGCCTGGGGCAATGGTAATAGCCTCCTTGGAGGGAGTTGACATGCAAGACAATGTCGATTCCCCACAGCAAGCACCCCTGTTATCCCTCTTTGCATCTAGACTTGTAACTAGCTTCAGATTCAGACAGATCCTCAAGTTCCATGCATCATGAAGCAGGGCACTCACATCCAGTGCTCTGGGACAATCTAGAGGGATGGAGTTGGGAGAGAGGTGGGAGGGGAGATCAAGATAGGCAGACACTGTACTCATGGGTGATTCATTTTGATGTGTGGTAAAAACCACCAAAATATTGTAAAGAAATTATCCTCCAATTAAAATAAATTAACTAATAAAAAAATCAAGTAGGATCTCAGCAGCAAGATACAAAGTATAACTCATGAGAGTTGTTAGCACAGGTTCATGTGCTAACTGTCAGCAGTGAGAGGAGACAAACTGAAATATCAGAGTTTGAAGCAGAGAAAGTTTTATTGCACAATCATGCAAGGAGACAGGTGGCTCATGCCCTAGAAGCCCCAAACTACCTGAAAGCTATCAGAAAAGTGCTTTTAAAGGTGGGGGTGGGGTGGGGCTGAGGTTGCAGTGTCTGTGATCAGCTTGTGCACAATTCTCTGGCTGACTGATGGTAAGATAAGGGGATGTTGCAGGGTTTACCATTGGCAGTCCTTCAGCTCCAGGAGGCCTGGGACTGTGTGCTCCTGGTCATCAAGTAGTTAGCATCTTTCTGTTGCAGGGGGGTTTCACATCTGTAAAACAACTCAGGAAATATACATAAAACACTATTATCTAGGTACTTTAGAGAGGCTATAGAGGAAGGTCTGCTCCAGGAAGATTCCATAAGGGTCCTGCTCTGTTACATGACGAGGTGTACTACACTTCAAAAAAAAATACTTGAGCTTTCCAATTTATACAAACAAATCCAGAGAATATGTGTATAAATGAACACTGAGGATATAGAATAATTGTTAGAGAAATATAAATAAATCTATAGATTTATAGATAGATTTAATATATAATATATTATATATATATATATAATTTTATTTATAGATATATTATAGATATATAATATTCTTCCACTTCATAAAATAAGAACCCCTTGAATGAAGAGAAGGGCCAGCTCCTTTTAAGGAAGGACTTTGACACACTACAGAAGAAAAGAAGAAATTACAATGTCAAGTTTTCTCCCAGACTTCCACAAATAGACTCTTAAGGCCTTTTCAAATGTAATTGCTGACTCAGGAATAGGAAATCATAAGAGAGAATAGGAGATAGGGCATGATGTCCCTTGATGACATTTCAAGGGAGTGGGTTCTAGGTCTTTAAGGAAGACAGTGTTAGGTTTTAAAACAGACAAGAAGTTTTTAAATAATTTATATATAAAATAAAAGAACTACCAGTTACAAGTTTTCCCAAGTAAATGTTCTGAGAAATGGAAGATCAGGATTCTAGAAGCCAGCGGGAGCCTGTCTAAAATTTAGTCAGGCTGAGAAAATATTGATGCTGTCTTGGTCAGTAAGTATAGTTTATATTTTCTCTATAGATCCTTTATTGAAACATATCCATTAATAAAAATCTGGCAATTTTCCTGGATGTTTGACTTACTTTCCTTATTTTTTTCAAGGAAACTTGAAATTGTTATAAAATTTTAATTTATTGTTCTTCTTCTTATTTATTTATTTATTTATTTTGTAGTTAACACCTGTCAGCTTGTCACTTGAAAGCAGTATGCTCTATTTTTTAGGTGGATCAAATTTTATTAGCTTTTTTCTTATTTATATATATTTTTCTCATTGCATTTTTAATGGTTTCACTATGCTTTATAGCACTAATATAGAGACAATCAGAAATTTACTCAAGCCTTTAACTGTGGCGCTTACATGGATAAATATTCATGATATATGTAAAAAGTTTGTTGCATTAAATAGAATGTGCCATTCTAAAAACTATAATGAAATCGTGAGTTTCTAAAACAATGGTGTAATCAAATGCATTGTACTCTGTGACTTACTTGTATATTCAACAATTTCTTTTGAAACTTCATGGTTATCAATTCTCCAGTCTAAAGTTATATATGATTTTATTAAAGATACCTAAGCTGATTTTTAACTATTTATGTAAATATTGGCTTCTTTCTATATCTAGGGGCTTCCCTGGTGGCTCAGATGGTTAAGAATTCACCTACAATGCAGGAGACTTGGGTTCCATTCCTGGGTTGGGGAAATCCCCTGGAGAAGTGAATGGCTACCCACTCCAGTATTCTTGCCTGGAGAATTCCATGGACAAAGGAGCCTGGCATGCTACAGTCCATGGGGTCACGAAGAGTCAGAAATGACTGAGCCACTTTCACTTGTATTTGTACTTGGCTATATTTAAATGTTGCAAATTATCAGTTATAGCCCCAACACTATGAGACCCAACATATTAAAGGACCTGAGTTAAGGTTAATTTTTAAACAATTAAGATTAATCTCAATTCTTAAACAAGAATTTCTTGTTGAAAATAACCTTGGGAATTTTAACAAGTCATGTGAGAAAATCAACTTCAAGGGAATTCTCTGGTGATCCTGTGGTTAGAACTTTGCACTTCCCAATTCAGGGGGCATGTGTTTAATCCCACCTGCCCCACTGTATGTTAAAAAAAAAAAAAAATCCAACTTCAATACTCATTTTATTTTGTTTATAAACTACAGATTCAATGAAGACAATTAGCTTTGGCTTATGATTTAGCTGTGCTATTCATAGTGCAGCTTTGATATTTGACTTTTTAAAGACTGAGCGTTTTCATCTCTTTTTAACATGTATTAGATTTCTAATCATTAGGTTTGAGCTTTCTATTTAGTCATGGCCCTTTGCTTTCCTAATTTCTTTAATTTTATTAGATTCCAAATGCTTTACTGAGCTCACTTTTCCAACTAGTCTTCCCCATGTGGCAAAAATGGTACTTAGTATTGGTGCTGAAAATACAGCTTCTGTTTGCAGGTGCTGAACTGAATCTTAGAGACAGAGTTTTGGATGCAATAGAAAAGAATAGCCTCATACTTTTCCAGGAAAATGAGGACACAACAGACTCATACATCTCAAACTCTGTGTCCAAACCCAGAAGGATTTGGTGAGTTTTCCAGCTGATTCAAGCTCAGGTTTGCTGATTAAAAATTATTGTATCACAGGGCCTGAAAGAAGAGAGTGAAAAAAGCTGACAAAACTCAACATTCACAAAATGAAGATCATAGCATCAGTCCCACCACTTCATGGCAAACAGATAGAAAAACAATGGAAACAGTGACAGACTTTATTTTCTTGGGCTCCAAAATCATTGCAGATGGTGACTGCAGCCATGAAATTAAAAGACACTTGCTTCTTGGAAGAAAAGCTATGACCAACCTAGATAGCATATTAAAAAGCAGAGACGTTACTTAGCCAACAAAGGACCATAAAGTCAAATCTAGGTGTTTCCAGTAGTTACATATGGATGTGAGATTTGGACCATAAGGAAGTCTGAGTTCTGAAGAACTTTGCTTTTGAACTGTGTTTCAAAAGCCAGGACCCTGCTCCAAAGCTGCACTGTTGTTTCTTGGCTGCTCCTCACTTGTCTCTGCACCCCTCTTTTACCTGAATAGCAACTGTTGGAAAGGTTTCCATGCCCAGGAGCCCCACAAGGTCCTGCTCAGTTTCGCTATGAATCCAATATTAGTACAGATTTATCCATTTAACAAGTACTGTCATTTTTGGGTAGTATGAACTGGGCAAAAAAAAAAAAAGAAGTCAGGGAAAGGTGGTTAAGAGTAAGAAATTGATGAAACTTACATGCCTAAGAAGTGACTTTTTGACTTCATAATTACTTTTAGTATCTAAAAATAGGTATATTCCATTATCAGAAACATATTAATATGTCCTCCATGCTATGCTAAACATTTTTACATGGTTTATCCCTCATAAGTAACATTTAAAATATATATAAATTCATTTTATGAATTCAAATATAATTCATACACACACATGATGTTTTTACTTTGCTTTTCTGTCTGCTGGTTTGCCAAGGTATTTAAGTTGCCTAAATTATCATTACAAAACTAAAGAACATCATGAAGGGTGATACATGATATATTTCATTTGATTTTGTGCATTTTATGTTTGTTAGTTTAAGTAAAAGTCACTCAGTCAGTGTCAGACTCTTTATGACCACATGGACTACATAGTCCATGGAATTCTCCAGGCCAGAATACTGGAATGGGTAGCTGTTCCCTTCTCCAGGGGATCTTCCCAACCCAGGAATCAAACCTGGGTCTCCTGCATTGTAGGAATATTATTTACCAGCTGAGCTATCAAAGAAGCTCAGGAAGTTAATTTAGTTGTTGTTTTACTGTTTACAACAGACTTACTCTAATAAAAGAATTGGTATAAATCAGACACGGGCCCAGAGTGGCAAGAGTTTGTATCTTAAGCGGAGAAGGAACAAAAAATGGTCAAAACATGTTTAGAGAGAAAGATAGGAAAGAAAATGAAATACCTGGGCCAACTGAAAATGTACTCTCTTTCCAATGAATTATTTTTGAAATATTTATAATAAAGTATATCCAGGTGAATACTGTTGTTTCTTAAACAGAATTTTAGTGGAATACTGACATAAATGTTGTGTTGGTATACTCATCTCCCTCCATTCTTGTCTTGTCATAACAAAGGTTTGGAAGGATGTGCCACTTGTAGCTACTCAGGCAGGATTTTATTAAGCAGGCAGTAGACCACATTCCTAATAAGAAACTAGTTCACAGCTCAGTGACAGCTCAAGTGGGAAATAGGCAGTTGAAAGCATGTAGCTAGATTCCCAGATACAAGGCAGGCTGACCCCGAAAAAACCAGTATTCCTCTTGTTTTCCCTTTTTATACTTTCTGTTTCCTCCTCCTGAAGTGTGATTGGCTCTAGTATTCATCTAATTGGCACCAGTATTCACCTGATTGGTTATGTACAGAACCAATTAGGGAAGGGTGTGTGTTTTCCTTGGGTTACACCCTATGCAAATAGGGGATTTTCCTGATTGGTTACACACAGGACCAGAGGTTCTTCTGGTCCCGGATTTCTCTTTTTCCCACCTCTCCACCGCCCCCCTCCAGTAGTTCCTAGAGAGACCATGAGAACCAAGAAACCAGAAATATTTACTCTCTGGACCTTTATAGAAAAAATGTGAAACTCCTAATTCAGACTTAAGGAGACACAAAATATTTTGTATTTGGAATTGCAGGGGAAAACATTGTTTTATGGTGCATTAGCATGGATACACATATCTCCCTTATATTATGGATGGACAAGTAACATTCATTGAGGTGCATTGACAAGCCCAGCTTTCAAAATTAATAGTTAAAAAATTCAATGTCTGAAAGCCTGAAAATTTATGTGAAATAGAGGATAAAACTAAAGTTTCTAAACACATATTCTCAAAAAGGAAATAGAACACCAGAGTCACTAAGAGAAATAATAAAATAGGAAAGCCTTAATTTATGGTCATATAAGTCATTTAAAGTATTACCTCTTTTGGAATATAAATAACTTTAACTTAAAACCATACAATGTTTAAAGTGAGTTTAATATGCATATTAAGGTTTTCATTTTACTTTCTCAATGACTCAAAGTTTTTTTCAGAAAAACTAGTAACCAAAGATTCTTTATTTTTTCTGTGATTAAAGAGTAGACAGAATTACTTGAGGACATTATGTGACAATACATGCATTTTAAAACTAAATCTTCTCTATATCAATGCAAAATTATTTATCATCTTGGGAAAGAGAAAATTAATATAAAATTCATTATATCATAAAATAAGATCAAGATTGAAAATACAAAATTAGATATAAATTGGTGATTAATTTAATAATAAATTATAATTTTGTATTTTGTGGGAATGGCATTGTGGTTTCCCTTGCAGGGTTCAGTTCAGTTCAGTTCAGTCGCTCAGTCACAGGTAAAATTTAGGCTATCTAGCTAAATACAAGTTTCAGATAAATAATTAATATCTTCTTTTAGTACAGATATGTCCTCAAAGCACCACAGGGCATACTTATACTAAAATTTAAAAAAAAAAATTACTAATTTGAAATTCAAATTTCACTCGCATTCTTTATATTTATTCCTTGTATTTAGCAAATCGCTATTCCTTGCCCAGTTCTGCTTATGCATTTACACTTGAAAAGCTCAGTTATGGAGTAGCTCTTTCTACTGTGAATCCTCAGGGACAGCTCTACCATATATAATTCAGCCTGATCCTATTTGCCTCCCCTTTTCTAAAGCTCCATGCTAATTTGATTTAATTTTCATCTCTGCTAGATCTTATTCTTAATTAATTAATTAAATTTTTTGGCTATGCCATGTCACATGTCATGACATGTATCTTAGTTTCCTGACCGGGGCCCAAACCTGCACCCTCTGCGTTTGCGGTCCAGAGCCTTAACCACTGATCCATCATACAAGTCCTTCTGCTATATCTATCTGAATGATGGTAAACTACTTCTTTCCAAGGCAAAGAGGAACTATCTACCTTTTGACTTCATATTTGGATTTTATCCTTTTTCTTAAAATGTATGTAATCCAAATTAATTGTCTTAAAATTTTAATGCTGTGACTTTCTTTCCTATTCTAAAAGTCAGTGTTTTTTTTTTGTTTGTTTTTTTCTTTTCAGTTTACTTATTGAGTTGGATCATGAACACATATGAATGTGGAAAAAGTGAGAGGGAAAACTAATATAGAGTTTCAATTCAGAATATTTTAAGTATTTTCATATATTAAATGTTAATATGTCCAGGAACTAAGTGATGTATGTCATGTGCTTAATCATGGTTCAGCTTGGTGCACAGTAGGTATTATTCCCATTTTAGAGATGAGGACCCAAAGCATTCAATACATTGCTTCAGGGCACTTTGGTAATAATATTTTTGATATTTGAAGTTAAGTCATCTAACTAATATGGATTATGTTTTATTTTTTCCTCACCATGCTGCATATGTTGTAATCTTGGCTTATTTAAGGATAAAGGCATCTGGGAAATGAGAGCATTAATTACAATAAATAAGGTATTTCAATGTTTAAAACTTTAATTTAGACTTAAGCAGTCTGCTCTGAATTTATTTTCAAAACAAAGTTTAAATCACTAACTAAATTCCTTAGTGTAATATTAGAAACTTTGTGGTCAGAGATTATACAAGTTTATATAGTTGAAAAAATATATCATATTAGAAGAAAGAAGATAAGGCAGTGGCAGCAAAGATGCAGAAATCCTATGAAGGCCATCCCTGGTGGTTCAGTGGTTGAGACTTTGCCTTCCAATATGGGGAACGTGATGCCTGGTCAGGGAGCTGTTTCCACATGCCTCATGGTCAAAAACACAAAACATAAAATAGAGGCAATATTGTAACAAGTCCACTAACGACTCTAAAAAAAAAATGATCCATATCCAAAAAAAAAAAAAAAATGTTTGTATTAAATCCTGTGAGAATTATTTGAAGTACTGAGGCAATCTCCTTCTTAATGATTTCCTTTAATATGCATCACTAGTATAGTGTTCAGAAGTCAAGAAGTATAAAGATTAAATATTTTGGTGTTACCAGCTTTATTCTGTGAATTGAAGAGTGGCAATGCACTGTACCAATTTATTGTTAAGATTTGAATATAAAGGATTTTTTAACATAAAGGAATGTCATCTATTATAATCATTGGTATAGAAGTGCAGTTGGACATCATCAAATTATAATACTTTTCATCTTTTCAAATTCTCTGTAGTGATATATCTGTTTTGGTTTAATATTCCTCTATGTTAATTTGGTCCAGCAGGTAAAGAATATGCCTGCAATGGAGAAGACACAGGAGATTCAAGTTCCATTTTTGGGTCAGAAGACCCCCTGGAGGAGAAAATGACAACCCACTCCAGTATTCTTGCCTGGAAAGTCCCATGGACAGAGGATCCTGGTGGGCTACAATCTATGGTGTCACAAAGAGTTGGACATGACAACTATCCATATATTAATTTAAAAAATAATAAAAGTGAATATTAAGAACCCAATAGATGTATTCTAAAGCATTACAACATTTCTGCCAAGTGGTTGTCCCATCCTTCCTTGAAGTTATCTAGCAGTAATCACTTAGCTACTTTATAAAAGCAGTCAAATTATTTTATAAGCATTATTAATTTGTTCTACTCACTACTTTTAGAACATTCAACATACTTCTTGAACATTAGATTTCAATATAAATCATTTTAAGTACTGTTCGGGATAAAATAACACAATTTCTTCAATTTAAAGAAATTTAAGAGTCAGAGCTTAGATCTCTAAGTTTGTATAAGTCATATATAAAAGAAATAGAAATAAAACAAAATCCCCTTAAATGATCTGTCAAATGTAACAGATGCCTACACAGAATGATCTTGACATTACAAAGCATACTAATAAATACAAAAATAGAAGTATATATTAACATTCTAGATACCCACACTGAATTTAACAAGATAATATTTCCAGTATTTTTTATACAACATTTGCAATCTTCATTTTGACATTTAACTATGTACTATTATAATATTTTTGCACATTGAATTATTTCTAATATTATTTTACACTTTCCATGTGTCTTATCACTTAAACAAATTATACATCTATTTAGAATAAGTCACATATTTATTATTGCTCATAATTCACAAAGTTAGGCAAGACAATCTCTGAAATTAAAAGGTAACTGATTTAGGAAAATCTTAGATATAATGAAAGAGTGGTGGTAGGAAAGATATTGTAATGAAATAAATTTTCCTGGATTTTTCAAAGTTCCTGCTGAAAGCTCTGGTGTTCTGGGACATGGAAACATATGTGCTATAAAGCTGGAGACTGATTTCACTTTCCCTTGAAATACCTTGACATCCCATGAGAAATAGATCTGTAGCCATTATCTCATTAATTGATCTCATCCAAAAGGATAAAACATTATCTTTACCTGAAACTGTCAGTGATGGTTGACTCACAAGCTGGAATCAAGATTACTGGGAGAAATATTAATAATCTCAGATATGCAGAAGATACCACTTTAATGGCAGAAAGTGAAAAGGAACTAAAGAGCTTCTTGATGAGAGTGAAAGAGGAGAGTGAAAAAGCAGGCTTGAAATTCAGCATTCAAAAGATGAAGATCATGACATCTCCTAGTCACTTCATGACAAACAGAAGGGGGAAAATTGGAAGCAGTGACAGATTTTATATTTGGGGGGCTCCAAAATAATGACAATGTTGACTACTGCCATGAAATTAAGATGTTTGCTTCTTGGAAGGAAAGCTTGATAAACCTAGACAGTGTATTAAAAAGTAGAGATATCACTTTGCTGAAAAAAATCCATATAGTCAAAGTTATGGTTTTCCAGTAGTAATGTATGGATACAAGAGTTGGATCATAAAGAAGGCTGAGTGCCAAACAATGGCACTTTTGGACTGTGGTGTTGGAGAAGACTCTTGAGAGCCCTTGGACTGCAAGGAGATCAAGCCAGTCAATCCTAAAGAAAATCAACCCTGAATCTTCATTAAAAGGACATGCTGAAACAGAAGCTCCAATACTTTGGCCACCTGATGCGAAGAGCCAACTCATTGAAAAAGACTCTGATACTGGGAAAGATTGAAGGCAAAAGAAGAGAGTGGCAGAGGATGAGATGGTCAGATAGCCTCACCAACTCAATGGACCTGAATTTGATCAAACTCCAGGAGACAGTGGAAGACAGAGGAGCCTGGTGTTCTATTATCCATGAGGCACAAAGAGTGGACACAACTTAGTGACTGCATAACAACAATAAGGCAAATGCTTGCAGTTTGGCTAGACAAGGTTCCTAAGTGCCAGGAAGACTGGAAAACTAAGTTTCTTTCTAAAGGAAGGAATCCCAGAATTTAGAGACATCAGTTAGTTACAAAACCTAGAGAAATCTGGGGTCATCTGATTCCTGGAGACACTTCACTCATATAGCAGAAGGTTGAAGATAGACTTCAGGCCCATAAGTTTCCAGAGAGATTTCCTAAAGAATCGAATGAAACCCACCTCTTCTTTTCTTTTTATAAACAGAGAAGAATCATTTGTCTTCATCTCTTGGCATCCCTTCATGTAGGAAAATTGACTTGGCTCTTATCATGTCTCCCTGTGTATGAAGACTGGGTCAAAGGTGACCTGACACACATACAATTACCATGAAGTGTTTTACATAGAATTTGTCTTTGGTCTATAACACCACATGAATACTTTCAGGATTAAATTAATACAGGTGAATATTAAAAACCCAACATATATCAGGAAGAAAAGTGCAAGAAGGACATTATGCACAGAACTTAAAACATAGGACCTTACTATTTGAAAAATAGGGTAAATATCTGGAATTTAATGTGTCATTGTTCAAAGTTTACATATTTTTATATGCTTTTATAAGTGTATAAGTGAAGTTGCTTAGTCGTGTCCGACTCTTTGTGACCCCATGGACTGTAGACTACCAGGCTTCTCCATCCATGGGATTTTCCAGGCAAGAACACTGGAATGGGTTGCCACTTCCTTCTCCAGGGGATCTTCCCGACCCAAGGATCAAACCCGGGTCTCCCGTATTTTAGGCAGACACTTTACCCTCTGAGCCATCGGGAAAGACCTTATATGTTTTTAAGTTTGTCGATTTCCTTTTATAATTTCATTAGGTCACATTATTAAAGAGATATGGAAGGATATAGAAACATAAGACAGTGCAATAATTAAATAATGGCTTCATTTATTATTTAAGAACACGGAAATAACTTCTAAACTATACACAAGAAAATTGAATATAATTCAATTAAGGAAAAAGTGGCAAATAAAAATTAATTATCTAAATTAAAGCTGTAATACCTTGCACCGTCACTTGATGACAATTCAGGTCTGCATTCCTAAATAACATCAGCAAAGAATAAAAAAGTTCAATTGTTAAGATTTATTTTAATGACAACTTAAAAAATATACTGTATCCTCAAAAGAGGCAATTTTTTTCTTTTTTTCCCACACCAAAATGCAGGGAGGAGACTATATAAACAAGAACATACCAGTGTGTCTCTCTTTTCTGTTTAAAATTTGAGTGTTTTCTTCCTGCCGTGACAGACTTAGAATAAAAAAATTGAAAATCTTCAAAAACTGCACAAATCAATAAATAAGAGGATTTTAGATATTAATACTTTCTCTGAAGAATATGAAATGAAATGAGGAATAGAGAATGACAGCCAAGGTGTCTATTGACAAGCACCTGAAGCTGCCTCTCATCTAGACAGAAAATGGATACAGATGTTTGGGACTCAGAGAATTCCTGAGAACGTGGAGAACTGGGCTCAGATAACTGAGCCAGACACAACCGCAGCCAGAGTGAGGATGTGAAATTAGTGCCCTGACCACGTGGCTCTACCTAGCCCTTCTGGTGCCTCAGACCCAGAAAACCTGAGGTTTCTGCTGCTACTCCTCTCAGAATGTATTTTCCATTGTCCTGAGAGTTGCTAGATCAGTTGATTCAAAGTGAGTGAATTCAATTAGCTAAAATTAGCTCAATGCAGACTGCAGAAAACTGGAAAGAAATATCTGAATTTTACTATATTAGGAAACAGGCTTCCCAGGTGGCTCAGAGGAAAAGTAACTGCATGCCAATGCAGGAAACACAGGTTCAATCCCTGTGTTGGGAAGATCCCCTTGAGAAGGAAATGACAATCCACTCTAGTATTCTTGTCTGGGAAATCCTATGGACAGAGGAGCCTGGTGGGCTACAGTTCATAGGGTCACAAAAGAGTTGGACATGACTTAATGACTAAACAACAAAAGCATTAGGAAGCAGACTCTGCCTTCAACCAGGACAGGGGAACTTCAAAAGTCACTAAGCAATTTCAGATGTTATTCAGATCAAAACATGCTGTAGAGGGCCTGGAGGAAGGAACAAGTAGGGAGAAGAAAGGGAAAGGAGAGGGAAAAGAAGGAAGGAAAGGTCCCTTGTTGTGTAGGAACTCCGGACTGAGTAGAGCTGAGACCACACCGATAAACAGGGACCATCAACTAATAATGATTTTTCAGGAATTTGAACAGCAAATACAAACAACCTCAGGTGGGAAGAAGATTGATGTGTTTAAATAACAGGAAAACAGCGTGGTCATCATGGCAGGAGCAAGATTTAGCTTCCATTTTTTGGGTGAGTTGGTTGATGAGACAGATGACTGAGTCATGAAACCCACAATAAAGCTTTGGATTTTATCTAAGGGAGGATAGTAACATGTTGCTTTGTAGTTTTTTGCATTTTGATTTTTTGTCTTTTAATCACTTTTTGTAAAATAATGATTTAATATGATGTAAAGTATCACTCTATAAGCAATGATGAAATTGACTGCAGCACACAAGAGGAAAGAGAGATTAAAAGGTGCTTTTTAAATTATTTAGGGGAAAACCTAGATAGCTCAGTCAGTAGAGCATCAGACTTTTAATCTGAGGTTCCAGGGTTCAAATCCCTGTTTGGGCAACATTAACCTGAGCTTCCCTTGTGGCTCAGCTGGTAAAGAATATGCCTGCCAATGCAGGAGACCTGGGTTCGATCCCTGGGCTGGGAAGATCCCCTGGAGAAGTGAATGACTATCCATTCCAGTACTCTGGCCTGGAGAATTTCATGGACTGTATATAGTCCATGGGGTTGCAAAGAGTTGGACATGACTGAGTGACTTTCACTTTTCACTTGCATGGTGGCTTGGATTAGAATAGTGGTAAAGAAACTGCTGAAATACTAAAATGTTGACTCACAGCTAAAGGTTGGTTGATAAAGAAGCCTGAGAGAGTGAATAGAAGATAGAAGATCTTTGAATTTATGTCCTCAGTAATAAATTGTTGTTGTTTAGTTAATAAGTCACATGCAATTCTTTTGCAACCCTATGGGTTGCAGCCTGCCAGGCTTCTCTGTCCTTTGGATTTCCCAGGTAAGAATACTGGTTAGGTATAGACAACATGTATTCTACATTTAGGTTGAGACTTCAATTAGAGCATTGGGAGGGGATGGACCAATGCAGGAGACCTGGGTTCGATCCCTGGGCTGGGAAGATCCCCTGGAGAAGTGAATGACTACCCATTCCAGTACTCTGGCCTGGAGAATTTCATGGACTGTATATAGTCCATGGGGTTGCAAAGAGTTGGACATGACTGAGTGACTTTCACTTTTCACTTGCATGGTGGCTTGGATTAGAATAGTGGTAAAGAAACTGCTGAAATACTAAAATGTTGACTCACAGCTAAAGGTTGGTTGATAAAGAAGCCTGAGAGAGTGAATAGAAGATAGAAGATCTTTGAATTTATGTCCTCAGTAATAAATTGTTGTTGTTTAGTTAATAAGTCACATGCAATTCTTTTGCAACCCTATGGGTTGCAGCCTGCCAGGCTTCTCTGTCCTTTGGATTTCCCAGGCAAGAATACTGGTTAGGTATAGACAACATGTATTCTACATTTAGGTTGAGACTTCAATTAGAGCATTGGGAGGGGATGGGAAAATGAATGGTCTGTTTTGGGAATACTTGACATGTGTATATAATTACCCAAGTGAATATGTAGAGTTGGTAGCTAAAGATAAAAATTTAGAGTTCAAATATCAAATCAGGATTAAAGTCATCAAATCAGGATTATAGTTCAATAGTAGATTTAAATGGTTTTATGTATGACTATTGAAGGCAAAAGAAGAAGGAAGGGAGCAGAGGATGAGATGGTTAGATAACATCATGGACTCAATGGACATGAATTTGAGCAAATCTGGGAGATAGTGAAGGGCAAAGGAGCCTGGCATTCTACAGTCCATGGGGTCTAAAAGAGTCAGATGAGACTTAGCGACTGAACAACAACAATGCCTCACAAGCAGTGGAGCTCTGGCCATACGGGATTTGGGGCAAGAGTGACTTTCATAGAGCCTCACCACAGGCCGTGCAGAAGCAGGGCAAGAGGAGTCTAGGATTTTTTATAATGGTAGCAGGTCCTATATATTAGGGTAAGGTAAGCTAGCTCATGCTGAGTTGGTCTTGTGCCTGGTATTACGTTTCTTCAACAGTGATGTTTTCTGTAAGGATAGGCTGAATTGGGCTTATTTTTTAAAATATTTATTTATATTTTTATAAATTTATTTATTTATTTACTTATTTATTATTTGTCAGGTCTTTGTTACAGCCTGTGGAATCTTTTAGCTTCAATGTGTGGGATCTAGCTCCCTGACAAGGGATGAATCCTGTGCCCCTGCTTTGGAAGCACAAAGTCTTAGCAGCTGGACCACCAGAGAAGTCCCCTGACTTAGGTGAGTGCTGAAGAATTGATGCTTTTGAACTGTGGTGTTGGAGAACACTCTTGAGATTCTTGAGAGTCCCTTGGACTTCAAGGAGATCCAACCAGTCCATCCTAAAGGAGATCAGTCCTGGGTGTTCATTGGAAGACTGATGTTGAAGCTGAAAGTCCAATATTTTGGACACTTAATGCAAAGAGCTGACTCATTTGAAAAGACCCTGATGCTGGGAGAGATTGAGGGCAGGAGGAGAAGGGGACAACAGAGGATAAGATGATTGGATGGCATCACTGACTCAATGGACATGAGCTTGGGTAGACTCTGGGTGTTGGTGATGGACAGGGAGGCCTGGTGTGCTGCAGTTCATGGGGTCGCAAAGAGTCGGACACGATTGGGCTACTGAACTGAACTGAACTGACAGGCTGTGCCTGCAGGATCTCCTTCACTCTGTGGGTCTTGATACATGAATTAACTTTATCTAGTGTGTTTTTGTTAAAGTTATATATGAGCTGAGGACTTATGGGAAGGATAATCATTTTAAGGTCCAACTAATTGCTAATTTTAATATTTTAGGAGAGAAAGGTTTAAAGGATTTATCAAAATGTTAGTATGGTACATACTCCAGTATCTTTTTTACATTCAGGTGTAATCTCAATGACCTTGTTCTAACCATAAAGTCATGATTTAGTTTCACTGAAATCATATTACTAGACTTGCAATACCTGTGATGTGAAAGATGAGGTTATGCTGCAATACTCAGAAAAAAAAAAAAAAAAAGTATAATGCCAGATAAAATAGAACAAAAATGTCTGTGTAAAAGTTTGCCTGGAGTTAAAATGAAAAGGAAATTTCCATATTTCACAAGAAAATAAATTGCTGTAAACCATAATAGTTCACATTCAGGAGCTAATGTTTCTACAGACACAGTGGGGAGTTATTGGATCCAAGAGTTAGTGCTCAGGCTTCAGGGCCCACACAGGGCCAGGGCAGAGGTTTGGGGACTCAATATATAATTATATACCATGCTAAAATCTCATTTTAGGGAGAGGGAAAAATAGAATTCTATGGTTCCTAATAACTATAGTTGGCATTGGAAGGAAATATTTAAGGAAATGTTTTTGTTTTTGTTTTTTTTCATTTAAAAAATGCAGAAGGGTAATGAAATTATTGAAGAGGAGAAAAAAGAGTCAATTATGTTAACAACAATCAAGTAGTGATAATTATTACTTTAAAACTGTAAATAAACACCAGAAGCAAATAGGAAATGGTAAAACATTGGATGGTGTCCTCCACTCAATGGTCATGAGATTAAGCAAACTCCTAGAGATAGTGAAGGACAGGGAACCCTGGTGTCCTATAGTCCATGGAGGTGCAAAGAGTTGGATACTGAGAACTGAACAACAATAAAACATTGGATCGAATGAACAGAGGAACAGGCTTTTAAGTCACACATTATTCAAGAGCTACATTAATTTTTTCTTTTTTATTTTTAGTTGAAAGTTTCTTTACAGTATTGCATTGCTGCTAAGTCACTTCAGTTGTGTCCAACTCTGTGCGACCCCATAGATGGCAGCCCAGGCTCCCCCATCTCTGGTATTCTCCAGGCAAGAATACTGGAGTGGGTTGCCATTTCCTTCTCCAATGCATGAAAGTGAAAAGTGAAAATGAAGTCGATCAGTTGTGTCTGACTCCTAGAGACCCCATGGACTGCAGCCTACCAGGCTCCTCTGTCGTGGGATTTTCCAGGCAAGTGTACTAGAGTGGGTTGCCATTGCCTTTTCTGACAGTATTGCATTGGTTTCTACCAAACATCAACCGGAATCAGGCATAGGTTTACCCATGTGCCCTCCCACTCAAGAAGTACTTTAATGGAGCTTAAGTCTGTCCTTTTTTGTCTTGCATCATACTCTATTGATATTCCATATCAGTTGTCCTTTCCTTTAAGTTCTTCTAACATCCTTCATTCTCTTTGATCACATGGTGTTTCCATGTAACATTGGCAATGTCTAAAATATATTACCTCATTTTCTTCTTCTGATACTCTCTCTTGATCTTTCAAATCTATGTTTTTTTTCAAATCTATTATTTTTGACTTCATGTCGCCCCAGCATCTGTGGTAGACTTGGACACAGACGGTTGACTGATTTGGGAGAGAAACTGCTTTCGGAAGAGACAAGGGGAAACACGTGCCTGGGTGTGTGTGTGCGGAGCCACCTGGGTGAAAGCACTGGCAGACTTGGAGGCTGCCCTGAAGTAACTAGTAAGACTCTCTTGGTGACGTCAGACTTCACAGGACCAGTTCTCATAAAGGAGCATTTAGATAAATGCTAGTGGTGGTTCAGCCACCGCTGTACTTAAGATGCTGATGAGACCTGGTAGACTAGTTCATTCATGCCTGAAAAAAGTACATATCACGGATATTGTAGGTTTTTCAGATTGAAGGCATTTTCTTATAAGCTTCCCTGGTGTTATTGCCTTAAAAAATAGTAACTGAGTAACAATTCTTTCATAGTTGTACTTTCAGAGATTTCTCATCACTCAGTCTTCATGGCAGAAATGCTTTCATTAGGACCTGTATTAGTCCCAGTTAAGTCAGATATTATCTTAAATTAGAATGCCCGAGGAGGAAAGAAGAAGTCCAAATGTTTGTTCTCATCTTATCACCCCTGAGCTTATGTGACTTGATCTTACATATAACTTGTTTTGTTATCCTCTGAAGTGGGATTCTTCAGGATTAAAGTTCCAAAGTTAGGGAACATATTTGAAAGTGAACATACTCTAACAATTCAAGATCTTCTTATCTTTTTTCTTTTGCGACTCTATTGTTATTGCTGGTTGCTATAGTTGCCTTTACTTTTCTGTAGGGTTTTATAGTTACTTGTAAAACATGTTTCTCCCTGGAGAAGGAAATGGCAACCTACTCCAGTATTCTTGCTTGGAGAATCTCATGGACTGAGGAGCCTGGTGGGCTGCAGTCCATGGGGTCACAAAGAGTCGGACACGACTGAGTGACTTTACTTATTATTTTTGACAGAAACTTCCAATGAGGCCATCAGCCAGATTTGATGCAGTACTGGGTAGCACTTAAGAACTCAGGCTCTGGCCCCAAATGTCCTGCGATCAGCTCCCAGCTCAGGCAGTTACTAGCTTTATGACCCTCAATAAATACATGAACATTTGTGTGTTTCACTTTTTCTCCTAATATGGTTGTTGTGAAGATAAAGGGAGTTAATGTATGTGAAATACTTTGATTAGTGTTAGGAACATAGCAAAAACAAATCATAATTATTATTTTGCTGTTGTTCAGTTGCTAAATTATGTCCAACTCTTTGCAACCCCATGGTCTATAGCCCACCAGGCCCCTCTGTCAGTGGGGTTTTCCAGGCAAGAATACTGGAGTGGGTTGCCATTTCCTTCTCCAGGAGATCTTCCTGACTCCAGGATCAAACCCACATCTCCTGAATCTCCTGAACTGTCAGGGAGCTTCTTTACCATTGAGCCACCAGGGAAGCCCCTATTAATTATTATCATATATCAAGTATCTTTATACTGAGAGCACAGTTATATCCTTCTTGTTAGAAAGGTCATAATTTTTTTTAGGGCTTATTTGCTTCCTGTCTATTTTGTCCACCAGTCTTCCATGAAGGCAGGAACCATGGATGGTCTTGGTCACCATTTTATAAGTGCACACAGCATTGGACAAATCCCTATTAAATGACCAAGTGGATCAGTGAATAAAATTATTTGTCTTTGTCATAATTTCTATCATAATTTAGACATTTGGAAATTGAGTGACTGGGTATAAAAATTTCAGTGTATACTATAAAGCCACAAAGTGAACACGGGGGCTCCGTCTGCCTATGTCACAACTACAGATCAAGGAGCCCAGCACATGCAAGGGCACACTGAGACTTCTGGACCCATCTGCCTACCAGATGGACACAGCACATGGGAGGCCAATCCTCTCGTTTCCAGTATCTTCCAGGAGAGACCAGATGACCAACCAGAAACATCAGGAGGTCAAGGACCACGAGTGTGGGACTGTTTCAACTGGATATCATACTATTATTCATGCCTGAGTAAAAACTTATGAAAAACTTAATAGCTTAAATCGAGGAGTTTTTTTTTTTTTTTTTTTTTTTTTTTTGGTTTTAATCGTCAGAGTCTGGGCACAGTTCAGGTGAGTCTTCTATTCAGATTCTCACAGGTTGCAATCAAAAGTATATGTCATCTGGTCGGCTTTGTCATCTGGAGATTTGGCTGAAGCAGCATGTGCTTCCAAACCCATTCAGGAGTTTGGCGGAATTCATTGCCTTGCAATTGTATGGCTGAGGCTTGTGGCCTCTTACTGGTTGTTAACTGGAGGCCACCTTTAGGTCTTGGGGGCTGTCCTCATTTCCCTGCCATATTGCACTTTTCATAAGCAATTCCCAGTATTGATGTGCTTCTTAAGGCCACCAGAGTAATACCTTTTTACATTCTGCTAAGACAGAGTCTTATATAGTGAAACATAATCACAGACAGGACATCACATCTCCTTTTCCATAGATAGTAACTCAGATAGGGAAGTGGCAGTCCAATATCTTTCAGTTCAGTTCAGTCCAGTCAGTCAGTCATGTCCGACTTTTTGTGACCCCATGAATAGCAGTATGCCAGGCCTCCCTGTCCATCACAAACTCCCAGAGTTCACCCAAACTCATGTGCATCGAGTCAGTACCTTTAGTCAGAAGCAAATAATAGGTCCTCCTTGCATTCTAACAGATTTATATAAATAAAGGTGCACACTGGGACTACCTTTAGTTGTGTTCACCACAAGTGAGAAGAACCATCAGACAAAATTTTCCCCTTTCCTGTGTGTCTACCAGCATTCAAAGAAAGCTATTATGTGGCTATTCGAAGAAGTCTTGAAATGGAACAGTCATACTTGTTAAGAACCTATGGCCAGTTCACCTAGTTTTTCATCTCTGTTTCTCTGCTTCCAGTTCCTTTCTTCTTAGTTCTTCTTTTCTAAGACCGGATCTCTTGACCACATTAAAACTTTAGGGGGGGGGGGAAGACAGGCTGAAGACAGTTGTTATCCAAGTAATGGGGTACTTGGAAAGCCAAGGAGCCTCAACAATAGGAAATGCCAAGCTCCTTCCGTTATGGGACTGACTTTGCCAAAAATCATGTTTAGAAAGTGACACTGAGGGTGACAGGACTGCAAATGAGACTAAATTTTCAGACACAACAGTCTCGAAAATAAACTTCAGAACCTTCACATGGGGCCTGTTGGTCACTGAAATACTGGATGGCAATGATCAGAAGTACCTGACCCCCGAATTCTCCTAAATGCTCCTAGCTGGCAAAGATGGTCCCCTGTAACTTGGAGAAGAAAACAGACATTCCAGGTCAGGAAAAGCAGAGAGTGAGATGTTTCAAGAAATTCTCTTTTTTTCCTCTGGCTCCACAAACAGCATTTTCTGTAGGCCAGTAACCAGGATAGCTCTAACTGAAGTCAAAGCAGAGAAGAGCAGTCCCTGCTCCAGCAAGACCCATTAAACACCAAAGGAATTGTAGGACATGGTGAATACTTACCTCAAAATACTGGGTTGTGGGAATTTTTGGTGTACCAGTGACTAAGACTGCATTCCCAATGCACAGGGGCCAGGTTCAACCCTTGGGGAACTAGATCAAACATACCACCACTAAAGATCCTGCATAGCACAACTAAAACCTGGTGCAGCCAAGTAAATAAATAAATATTTTTTTAAAAAGAAAAGAAAAATAGCTGGGTTGCATGTGTGAAAATATATCTTGGTGGTGTTGGGCAGGAGGGATACAAGGATAAGGCCACATGGAAGAATTTGTTAACATGAGCTATTCAACCATGATTCAAAATTCAATGTAGTGATCAAAACACCTTGAGTTCTAATTGTGGGGGAAACAAAGCAGATATAAGTGATAGCCCAACATCCCTTAATTTATTTAGCAAATTAATTATTATGATAGGCATTGTTCAAGAAACATGAACTATTATAAAACTGATTAAGTTTTCCCTTTTAGAGTTTATATCATATAAAAAAGAGAAAGAAAATGAAGGATTTCCCTGGTGGTCCAGTGGCTAAGACTCCAAACTCCCAATTCAGGGGGTCCAGGTTCTATCCCTGGTCAGGGAACTAGATCCTGCTTGCTGCAACAGAGGTGCTGCATGCAGCAACCTAGATCCTATGTGCCACGACTAAAACTTGGCACAGTCAAATTTAAGAAATAATAACAATTGTGCATGACAAATAAATACTATAATACAAATATTGCTATAATGCAATAAGAATTATAACATTACAGTAGTGTCAGGTACACTGGGAGTGATCAGAGTAATGTGTGAAATTTTGAGGGAGGTTTTCAGGACAGTACTCAATGTGAAGTCAACATTGAGGAACATCTTGAAGGCAATGAAAGAGTTATACATTGCACATCTGGGAGAAAAATATTCTATAAAGAATAAAAATGAATAGAAAGACACTGAAATTGGAGAGTATCCAGCTTGGTCAAGGAACAACAGAGGGGTCAAAGAGCCTGGGGCAAATTTAACAAAAAAGAGAAAAAAGAGTGATAGGATCAAGGAATTAATGGAACAATGCAGATGAGGCTAGACCTATGTAATGATTTTGGATTTGGCGGAGTATAAAAAGAAAGCTCTCTGGAAGCTTCTAAGCGTAAAAAAAGGCTTGTCTAATACTTCAAAGGCATTATCCCAGCTGCTGTGTAATAGTAGGTAATGTGTAATTGGGGAGAGGGTGGTCAAGGAGAGTCAAAGGTAGAATTTCATCACAGGAATCCAGCTGAGACGTGATGATAGCTTAGGTCTACAGGTGCAAGAAGATGGTAAGAATGGCCTGCTGCTAAGTCACTTCAGTTGTGTCCGACTCTGTGCAACCCCATAGATAGCAGCCCACTAGGCTTCCTTGTCCCTGGGATTCTCCAGGAAAGAACACTGGAGTGGGTTGCCATTTCCTTCTCCAATGCATGAAAGTGAAAAGTGAAAGTGAAGCGATCAGTCCTGTCCGACTCTTAGTGACCCCATGGACTGCAGCCTACCAAGCTCCTCTGTCCATGGGATTTTCCAGGCAGAGTACTGGAGTGGGGTGCCATTGCCTTCTCCAACAATGGCCAAAGGCAGCCAAATAATTTATCCTTCATACATTTTCTCCATAGCTGAAAGTAAAATAAGACATAATAGAACAATGGCTTCAAAATATTTAAAAATAACTTCCATTCAAGAATTCTATACTGGGTGAAATTATCTTTCAATGCTTATGTCAAGTTAAACACATTTTCACACAAAACAGAGCTGACAGGGGCTTCCCTGGTGGCTCAGTGGTAAATAATTCACCTACCAATGCAGGAGCCACAGGTTTGATCCCAGATACATGCCTCAGAGCATCTAAGCCCATATTCCTCATCTTTTGAGCCTCTGCTGTAGAGCCTGGGATCCACAACTACTGAGCCCACGTGCAGCAATTACTGAAGCCCTAGAGCCTGTGCTCTGCAACAAGAGAAGCTACCACAATGAGAAACCCGGACACCGCAAGGAGATAGTAGCTCCCACTTGCAGCAGCTAAAGAAAAGCCCTCATGGCAATGAAGACCCAGTACAGCCAAAAATAAATGAATAAATTAAACTTACACTTCAAAAAAGAGCTTAGACATTTTAGTAACAATAGAATTACACTAAAGAACATTCTAAGGAATAAACTTTGTATAGAAACAAATTAATCTTAAAATAAAGGTCTCAGTTCTGTTCAGTTCAGTCGCTCAGTCGTGTCTGACTCTTTGCAACCCCAATGAATTGCAGCACACGAGGTCTCCCTGTCCATCACCAACTCCAGGAGTTCACTCAAATTCTTGTCCATCAAGTCAGTGATGCAATCCAGCCATCTCATCCTCGGTCGTCCCCTTCTCCTGCCATCAATCCATCCCAGCATCAGAGTCTTTTCCAATGACTCAACTCTTCACATGAGGTGGCCAAAGTACTGGCGTTTCAGCTTTAGCATCATTCCTTCCAAAGAATACCAGGGTTGATCTCCCTCAGAATGGACTGGTTGGATCTCCTTGCAACCCAAGGGACTCTCAAGAGTCTTCTCCAACACCACAGTTTAAAAGCATCAATTCTTCGGCGCTCAGTCTTCTTCACAGTCCAACTCCCACATCCATACATGACCAAAGGAAAAACCATAGCCTTGACTAGACGGACCTTTGTTGGCAAAGTAATGTCTCTGCTTTTGAATATGCTATCTAGGTTGGTGATAACTTTCCTTCCAAGGAGTAAGTGTCTTTTAATTTCATGGCTGCAGTCACCATCTGCAGTGATTTTGGAGCCCCCCAAAATAAAATCTGACATTGTTTCCGCTGTTTCCCCATGTATTTCCCATGAAGTGATGGGACCAGATTCCATGATCTTCGTTTTCTGAATGTTGAGCTTTAAGCCAACTTTTCCACTGTCCTCTTTCACTTTGATCAAGAGGCTTTTTAGCTCCTCTTCACTTTCTGCCATAAGGGTGGTGTTATTTGTATATCTGAGGTTTTTGATATTTCTCCCGTCAGTCTTCCTTCTAGCTTGTGCTTCTTCCAGCCCAGCATTTCTCATGATGTACTCTGCATAGAAGTTAAATAAACAGGGTGACGATATACAAACTTGATGTACTCCTTTTCCTATTGGGAACCAGTCTGTTGTTTTATGTCCAATTACAAGGGTTTAAAAGGAAACAGCATCCCTGAAAGAAGGCCACTCTTGCTAACCCTACATTAACAAACCAAGGCTTAAGACCTATCAATTTCAGCCTCTCCCAGAAATGACTCTAATCAGTTACTCTGAAATTACTTGGTTAACTCTAGTGAGGTAATCTGCCTGCTAGACAAGTGACAACCCCAAAAGGAAGATTACTTTGCTAGAAAAAAAAAAAATCCACTCACTGTTAGAAACTTTATTTTTCCACCCTCTTCTGTGTATAAAAGCCTTCCGTTTGGGAACTTCCCTGGTAGCACAGTGGATAAGAATCTGCCTGTCCATGTAGGGAACACAGGGTCAATCCAGGAGATTCCACATGCTGCAAATGTCACAGCTTCTGATCCTATGCTGTAGACCCCATGATATGACTAATGAGTCCATGTGATGCAACTACTGAAGCCCCCATGCATAGAATCTGTGCTCCACAGCAGGAAAAAGCACCACAATGAGAAGCCTCTACTCTGCAAAGAAGAGTAGCCCCGGCTCACCACAATTCTAAGAGACTCATGTACCCCCATGTTCACTGCAGCATTCTTTACAATAGCAAGAACATGGAAGCAACCTAGACATCACTGACAGATGAATGCATAAAAAAGTTGTTGTATATACATACAATGGAATATTTCTCAGCCATAGAAAGGAACACATTTGAGTTAGTTGAAGTGAGGTAGATGAACCCAGAGTGTGATATAGAGTGAAGTAAGTGATAAAGAGGAAAAAAACAAATATTGTACATTATTGCATATATATGGAATATATAAAATGGTACTAATGAACTTATTTGCAAGGCAGGAATAGAGATTTAGACATTGAGGACAGACTTTTGAGCGTAGCAGGGGCAGGAAAAGGCAAGATGACTTGAGAGAGTAGCACTGAAATATATATTTTAGCATACGTAAAATAGATATCTGATTTGAAGTTTATGTATAACACAAGGAGATCAACCTAGCGCTCTATGAGTCTAGAGGGATGGGATGGGAGGTGGGAGGGGTTCAGGAAGGAAGGAGCATATGTATGCTTATGGCTGATTCATGTTGATGTATGACAGAAACCAACAGAACATTGTAAAGCAATTATTCTCCAATTAAAAATGTATATTTTTAAAAGTCCCTTTTAAAATTCCATAAAAAATAAAATACCTATGGATAAACCTGACTAAGGAGGTGAAAGAATTATATGCTGACAAATCTGAAATACTGCTATAGAAAATTGAAAATGATTCAAAGAAATAGAGTGATATTACATGATCTCGGATTGGAATCATTAGTATTGTTAAAATGCCCATAATGCATAAAACAATCCACAGATTTAAAGTAATCTCTGTCAAATCTCTATAACATTTTACAGAACTAGAATAAATAAACCTAAAATGTATAGGTTCGGTTCAGTTGCTCAATCATGTCTGACATTTTGCAACCCCATGGAATGCAACATGCCAGGCTTCCCTGTCCATCACCAACTCCTGGAGCTTACTCAGACTCATGTCAATTGAGTTGGTGATGCCATCCAACCATCTCATCCTCTGTCATACCCTTCTCCTGCCCTCAGTCTTTCCCAACATCAAGGTTTTTTCAAAGGAGCCAGCTTTTCACATCAGGTGGCCAAAGTATTGGGGCTTCACTTTCAGCATCCATCCTCCCAATGAACACCCAGGACTAATATCCTTTAGAATGGACTGGTTGAATCTCCTTGCAGTCCAAGGGACTCTCAAGAGTCTTCTCCAACACCACAGTTCAAAATCATCAATCATGTAATGAATATAATAATAATAAAAAAAAACTTGCTAAAATAACATTGTAATTTAAGTTAGCTTAAAAGGAGATAAATAAGAATTTCACAACAAATTAATAAAAGAATCAGTAAAAGCATTGGCTTTGAGTACAACCATTCTGTCTATAAATGATTTACATTGTGGAAACAGGAATTAGAAGAATGCACTTTGTATAGACTGGAGAAGGGAATGGCTATCCACTACAGTATTCTTCCCTGGAGAACTCCATGGACAGAGGAGCCTGGAAAGCTACATTTCATGGGTCCCAGGGTCAGACATGACTGAACAACTAACACACACACATACACAATTTTGTATAGACAGAGGGAAGAATAAGATAAATGACCTGATCCTTTTATACTGTTACCTGACTGCAATACCAGGAGCAGACAGTTTTTATCAAACAGCAATTTTAATTTTTCAATTACACAGGCTTTATTAACTCACCTTTTTTTATCTTGATTTCTCTTATATTTTTGAGAATAAGGATGCTGCTCAAACTTATCACTCTCTTATAAAAGATACAAATGTTGAAAATTTACGCTTACAAATTGTAGCCCTCTCATACCCAAATTAAAAATGAAAATGACATGTCACTCTATAAAATCAAGATCACAAGGTCAGCTGTCTTTCTATTCTGGGAAGAACAATCAGGAAAGGTAAAATGTGTTCGTTTATAGTTGAGAAATTTTATAACAGATGCCAAGATAAATGGTGTATATCAATGATAAGTACATTTCTGACATGCAAAGTAAACACAATGTTTCTGAAATACAATCTCTTGGCAACTTTTTATCTTAAGAATTTTTAATTTGTGGTTCCAAATCTAGGCCACTTAAAAAGGATTCCAATGAACTTACATTACAAAGTAGTGTAATGGGAAACTTTTCTGGGAAAACAGGATAAATGTAGAAAATGTATTCCTGGTGAATAATAGATTAGTGATTAAAAAAAAAAGTCACAAAGGGAAGGAAGTGTTATAGCTGGCAAGCCTACCAGTACAGTTGCTGCTGCTGCTAAGTCGCTTCAGTCGTGTCCGACTCTGTGCGACCCCATAGACGGCAGCCCACCAGGCTCCCCCATCTCTGGGATTTTCAAGGCAAGAACACTGGAGTGGGTTGCCATTACAGAGGGTAAAAAAAAAAAAAAAAAAGCTTCTTTACTGTCTAACCCTCAATGAATATGCAGAAGCCAGGATAATGTTGGCTCCTTTCCCAGATGAATATAACTGAAATTAAAGGAATTACAAGGTTCAGGTTACTGGTCACCAATAGACTTGCCTACAGTTTCAATCACATGATAAAATGTATAATTGCTCCTATTGGGATACAAAATTATTCCAGCCAATATGTTCCTGCTCTCAGAGATGTGAATTATGAAGAAAAATTGAAATGAAGCTACTTCTCATGGGAAGTGGAATGGTAGTCATTCAGTTGAAGTTTTAAACCCAGCAGGAATCAACAAAATTCTTCCAAATGAACTCTTCATATTTGTAAAATGGGCTGACAAACCAGATGAAATGTTACCCAAATGTTCATTCAAGATTAACTGGTTTATAAATCAAAAGCACATTATTTTGCCACAATACCCTTCATTTTACTCAATCTATTTCTTAATTTTCTATCATGCTTTTTTTTTGAAACTTTATGTATGTATTTATTGGCTGTGCCTCATGACATATGGGATATTAGTTCCTTATCCAGGGATGAAACCTGTACCCCTGCTTTGGTAGTGCAGATTCTTAACTATTGGACCACCAGGAAAGTCCCAATATCATGCTTCTTATCTCAAGGATTTGAAATCACTTACTAGGTTGTGCTCAGTTACTGTTGTGTCTTACTCTTTGCAATCCCATTGACTATAGCCCACCAGGCTCCTCTGTCCATGGGATTTCCCAGGCAAGAATACTGGAATGGATAGTCATTTTCCAGGGGATCTTCCCAACCCAGGGATCAAACCCCATCTCTTGCAATTCCTGCATTAAGAGGCAGCTTCTTTACCACTGAGTCACCAAGGAAGCCTCCATTTACTAGGTTATCATATAATATAATTAGGGAATTGCATGAAGCAGTTTGAAGTGAAAATATTGCAGTGGGTGTTACAAGTCACTTGGATTGACATATTTATTATAATTGGACTCTAAATTTGTTTTGTAGCTTCATGGCACTAGAGTGTGGGTACCTTGAATGCAGAACTAATGTAACGTTCTTTTCATTACCACTGAACAGAACTGAAATTATCTGAATTAAAAATTCAATTTAAATAAAAAAGAAGTCATGATCTATTTTATTTTAGAATATAAAATTTTAAAAAATAATACTTGTTCAATAAGTATTGTGTATATATTTATATGAACAAGTCTAGATTGCTTTTTTTCAAGGGGCTTATAGCTTGGTGCGGAGAAGGCAATGGCACCCCACTACAGTACTCTTGCCTGGAAAATGCCATGGATGGAGGAGCCTGGTGGGCTGCAGTTCATGGGGTCACTAGGAGTCGGACACGACTGAACGACTTCACTTTCACCTTTCTCTGGGGTCGCACAGAGTTGGACACGACTGAAGCGATGCAGCAGCAGCAGCATAGCTTGGTGACTGAGTCAAGAAAAGAGGCAATTCAATACACTGTAAAGAGTTTAAAGGCACAGCCAGTTCACATGTTACATAGAAACATATAATAGAATCTAATCAAATGCAGGGACCTAGGGGAAAATAATAGCACATTTTATCTGATCAATAAGTAAAAAATAACCATGTTATAAACAGCATTCTGATTAGAAAGATTAATATATTCATTTACAAAAGCATTCATTCCAGAAGCTTATTTTATTTAAAACATGTTGTTTTGTATAAATTGTCTGCTTCTGGTATTACAGCCAGGCTGAGAGTGAAGAGGAACTAAAAAGTCTCTTGATGAAAGTGAAAGTGGAGAGTGAAAAAGTTGGCTTAAAGCTCAACATTCAGAAAACGAAGATCATGGCATCTAGTCCCATCACTTCATGGTAAATAGATGGGGAAACAGTGGAAATAGTGTCAGAGTTTTTTTGGGTGAAGGGTGAAGTTGCTCAGTCGTGTCCGACTCTTTGCGACCCCATGGACTGTAGCCCACCAGGCTCCTCAGTCCATGGAATTTTCCAGGCAAGAGTACTGGAGTGGGTTGCCATTTCCTTTTCCAGAAGATCTTCCCAACCCAGGGATCGAACCCGGGTCTCCCGCACTGCAGGCAGACGCTTTAACCTCTGAGCCACCAGTGCGGCTAGAGTTTTTTTGGGGGCTTCAAAATCACTGCAGATGGCGACTGCAGCCATGAAATTAAAAGATGCTTACTCCTTGGAAGGAAAGTGATGAGCAACCTAGATAGCATATTCAAAAGCAGAGACATTACTTCGCCAACAAAGGTCCGTCTAGTCAAGGCTGTGGTTTTTCCAGTGGTCATGTATGGATATGAGAGTTGGACTGTGAAGAAGGCTGAGCGCCGAAGAATTGATGCTTTTGAACTGTGGTGTTGGAGAAGACTCTTGAGAGTCCCTTGGACTGCAAGGAGATCCAACCAGTCCATTCTGAAGGAGATCAACCCTGGGATTTCTTTGGAAGGAACGATGCTAAAGCTGAAGCTCCAATAATTTGGCCACCTTATGTGAAGAGTTGACGAATTAGAAAAGACTCTGATGCTGGGAGGGATTGGGGGCAGGAGAAGAAGGAGACGACAGAGGATGAGATGGCTGGATGGCATCACTGACTGGATGGACTTGAGTCTGAGTGAACTCTGGGAGTTGGTAATGGACAGGGAGGCCTGGTGTGCTGTGATTCATGGGGTCGCAAAGAATCGGACATGACTGAGTGACGGAACTGAACAGTATAAAAGGATTCAGAAATTTATCTTGATCTTCCCTCTGTTTATAATACAAAGTGCATTCTTTCAATTCTAGTTTTCACAATATAAATCATTTATAGATAGAATTATTGCATGCATACCAGTACTTATGGTTAATTTTATTAATTTCTTGCCAGTATTTATTTATTTTGGTGGTGGTGGTTTAGTTGCTAAGTCATTTCCGACTCTTTGTGACCTCATGGACTGTAGCCTGCCAGGCTCCTCTGTTCCCTTTTAAACTACCTTAAATCAAAATGCTATTTCTTTCTTTCTTTCTTTCTTTCTTTCTTTCTTTCTTTCTTTCTTTTTTTTTTCTGCCATGAAGCATGTGCAATCTTAGTCTCCAGAAGAGCAATGGAACCCATGTCCCCTTCATTGGAAGCATGAAGTTCTTAACCTGTGGAGCACCAGGAAAGTCCCTCAGAAGCTTATTTTATGAGTGTTTTTATGCACAAAAAAATGACAAAATTACAGCATATTTTTCCTACTTTATAAATCCTGTAAAAATAAATCATTTAAATTAACTAGAACCTCCTATCTCTATTGAATTCATAACAGTAATAGATTTGGGATCATAGTGAAGTGAGCTGTCATTCAAGATACAGATACACATTCAGTTTATGAGGCACTGAATATGTTTAAGTAAAATTATCTTGACAGTTTATTAAATCACCCAAACTGAATACATGTTTAGACTCCTTCCTCACATTAATTAATCATATGAATTTTTTAATCAACCAAACCCAGTCCTGTTTTCCTCCAATGTTGAAACAGATAAATCTGTCTTTGTTTGAACATGAGATGAGGCTACTGGCTTGATTTTACAGCTGTATTTAATAGAAAATGGTTTTCTGAAACAAAAGGTCAGTCTCAGTAATGTGTGGATTTCATTCTGTGAAAGTTGTGGACAAACTAGGACAATGGAAGGAAATGCACTTGTGTCTTCCAACACATGCTCACTCTGAGGGAGAGTAGTCCTGAGGAGAAGAGGAAGGAATTGTAGTCCCTTCTAGTTATTTAAATCTCTTTCTCCATTTCCCTCCTTCTCTTTTCCTTCTCCCTTTCTTCCTCTCCCTTCCCTTCTTTTACTGCCCCTCTGTACTTGTGTGGTGTAATAGTTTTTTATTGCTGAATAACAAACATCCACACACTTGATGATTTACAGAAACTCCCAGGTACTGTTTTCAGGGCTGTGCAGATCAGAAGTTGAGACAGTCTTTTGATAGATTCTCTGTTTGGTGTCTCCGAAATCCAAAATCAAAGTGTCAGCTCAGCAACATTCTACTTTGGAACTTGAAGTTCTCTTCCAAGCATATATGGTTGTGGCAGAATTAAACTCCTTGCAGATTTTTTTTTAAACATTATCCTATTAACTTACACTAAAATGCTTTGCAAGTGGATATGTGTTTGAAACAAATTTCTGCACTCTACTGCTAGGAAAAGGAGTACATCAAGGCTGTATATTGTCACCCTGCTTATTTAACTTATATGCAGAGTACATCATGAGAAACGCTGGACTGGAAGAAACACAAGCTGGAATC
>SJXQ01009699.1:0-27301 GCA_006408695.1 Aepyceros melampus | reverse complement strand
GGGCGGGGCCGGGGGTGGGGTCTGCACTGTGCCAGGTGGAATTTATTTTCTTGTAGGAGTTATGCTGGGTGAGAAAACTTGCCTGGATTAGTTCTGTTACTTGCTTGGCTGTTCCTACTTGCCCTCCTCCCATAAACCAAACAGAAAACATATTTTCTAAAATAGATATCGGTGAAGTCGCTTAGTCGTGTCCGGCTCTTTGCGACCCTGTGGACTGTAACCTACTAGGCTTCTCAGTCCATGGGATTCTCCAGGCAAGAATACTGGAGTGGATTGCCATTTCCTTCTCCGGAGGATCTTCCCAACCCAGGGATCGAACCCGGGTCTCCCGCATTGGAGGCAGACGCTTTAACCTCTGAGCCACCAGGGAAGCCCACTTGGAGTAATTTCTGTTCAATGTGGTTCCATTGTAGTTCTTTTCTTCATATCAATGGAGTGATAAAGGAATGGGAGACAACTTAGAGATGCTCCACAGAGCCTCTTCATTTTGCTGATGAAGAAACAGACCTGGTGAAAGGGAGGGACTGAGGCGACTCCAGATGATGACAGAGTTGGAACCAGAGTCCACATTTCCCAAGTGCTGGGCTAATTCCGTCTCTAATCAGAGTATCTGACTATCAGCTGTACATTTTGTTAAACGTTATGGATGTTGGAGTCAGTGGGCCTGGATTGAAGCTGGTGTCCAACTAATTTCTAGTTTCTCCTGAAAAGATACTAAGTCCAGTATTGTTACCTATAAAACAAGCAAACAATAGTTACTACTCTCAAAAGGTTTCTGTGAGGAGCAAATGCGTCATGATTAAAAAAGTGCTTTGTAAAGATTAAGGCATGTTACAAACACTAACTATTGCTACCCCTTTCAAATAATTAGTTTGTCAAATATTTTGCTATGGAATTTAATAGAATTTTGTGCCACTTACAAAATGAAAACAAACTGATTTTTAAAGTACTTCCATTTCTAAACGAACACATGTGAACTATATAAGGTGAAGAGAGTTCTTGGAGCTGTAAATTTATCTTTAGTATTTCTCTTTTGCAGTTGGCCATGTCTCAACACTTGGAAGAAAAGCTATGACAAACGTAAACAGTATATTAAAAAGTAGAGACAACAGTTTGCCAACAAGTTCCGGATAGTCAAAGCTATGGTTTTTCCAGTAGTCATGTATAGATGTGAGAGTTGGACTAGAAAGAAGGCTGAGCATCGAAGAACTGATACTTTTGAATTGTGGTGCTAGAGAAGACTCTGGAGAGTTCCTTTGACAGCAAGGAGACTGAGCCAGTCAATCCTAAAGGAAATCAACCCTGAATATTCATTAGAAGGATGATGCTGAAGCTGAAGCTCCAATCCTTTGGCCATGTGATGTGAAGAGCTGAGTCATTGGAAAAGACTCTGATACTGGGAAAGATCAAGGGCATGGGGAGAAGGGGGCAACAGAGAATGAGATGAGTGGATGGCATCACTGACTCAACGGACATGAGTTTGAGCAAACTCTGAAAGATAGTGAAGGACATGGAAGCCTGGCATGCTACAGTTCATGGGATCACAAACAGTCAGACACAACTTAGAGACTGAACAACAATATGTCCCAACAGACCTCTTAATCAATCTTGCCTTTATCCGTCTTAAGTATGTCAAATTTGCTTTGAGAATTAGCCAGCATATTACAGCCACTGGCCCTCATCCTTTCTCCTTGGTCATTTTTTCCCCCTTTGGGACATCCAATGCCAAGCAGAGGTTAGGACAATCAGACTAACTACTCAGGGGACTTCTCCACCAAATTTCCTTGAGGATTCAACAATTCAACAGAAACTGAAGTACTGTGCTCGCTTTGGCAGCACATATACTAAAAATTGGAATGATACAGAGAAGATTAGCATGGCCCCTGCACAAGGATGACACGCAAATTTGTGAAGCGTTCCATATTTTTTATCAAGCTACCAGTGGTATTTTTCACAGAACTAGAACATATAATTTCACAATTTGTATGGAAATACAAAAAACCTCGAATAGCCAAAGCCATCTTGAGAGAGAAGAATGGAACTGGAGGAATCAACCTGCCTGACTTCAGGCTTTACTACAAAGCCACAGTGATCAAGACAGTATGGTACTGGCACAAAGACAGAAATATGGATCAATGGAACAAAATAGAAAGCCCAGAGATAAATCCACACACCTATGGACACCTTATCTTTGACAAAGGAGGCAAGATTATACAGTGGATTAAAGACAATCTTTTTAACAAGTGGTGCTGGGAAAACTGGTCAACCACTTGTAAAAGAATGAAACTAGATCACTTTCTAACACCATACACAAAAATAAACTCAAAATGGATTAAAGATCTAAACGTAAGACAAGAAACTATAAAACTCCTAGAGGAGAACATAGGCAAAACACCATCTGACATAAACCACAGCAGGATCCTCTATGACCCACCTCCCAGAATACTGGAAATAAAAGCAAAAATAAACAAATGGGATCTAATTAAACTTAAAAGCTTCTGCACAACAAAGGAAACTATAAGCAAGGTGAAAAGACAGCCTTCTGAATGGGAGAAAATAATAGCAAATGAAGCAACTGACAAACAACTAATCTCAAAAATATACAAGCAGCTTATGCAGCTCAACTCCAGAAAAATAAATGACCCAATCAAAAAATGGGCCAAAGAACTAAATAGACATTTCTCCAAAGAAGACATACGAATGGCTAACAAACACATGAAAAGATGCTCAACATCACTCATTATCAGAGAAATGCAAATCAAAACCACAATGAGGTACCATTTCACACCAGTCAGAATGGCTGCGATCCAAAAGTCAACAAGCAATAAATGCTGGAGAGGGTGTGGAGAAAAGGGAACCCTCTTACACTGTTGGTGGGAATGCAAATTAGTACAGCCACTATGGAGAACAGTGTGGAGATTCCTTAAAAAATTGCAAATAGAACTGCCTTATGATCCAGCGATCCCACTGCTGGGCATACACACCGAGGAAACCAGAATTGAAAGAGACACGTGTACCCCAATGTTCATTGCGGCACTGTTTGTAATAGCCAGGACATGGAAGCAACCTAGATGTCCATCAGCAGATGAATGGATAAGAAAGCTGTGGTACATATACACAATGGAGTATTACTCAGCCATTAAAAAGAATACATTTGAATCAGTTCTAATGAGGTAGATGAAGCTGGAGCCGATTATACAGAGTGAAGTAAGCCAGAAAGAAAAACAACACCAATACAGTATACTTACACATATATATGGAATTTAGAACGATGGTAATGATAAACCTGTACACAAGACAGCAAAAGAGACACAGATGTATAGAACAGCCTTTTGGACTCTGTGGGAGAGGGAGAAGGTGGGATGATTTGGCAGAGTGGCAGTGTAACATGTATGATATCCTAAGTGAAACGAATCACTGGTCTAGGTTCAATGCGGGATGCAGGATGCTTGGGACTGATGCATGGGGATAATCCAGAGAGATGGTGTGGGGCGGGAGGGGGGAGGTGGGGGTCGGTATTGGGAGTTCATGTACATTCATGGCTGATTCATGCCAATGTATAGCAAAATGAATACAGTATTGTAAAGCAAAACAAACTAAAAAATAAAAATTAATTAAAAAAAAAGAAATAGAAGTACTGACTGTCTTAACGATAACTAACACTTGCACAGAAACCACCACGAACAAAGCCATTACCTACTTCTTTCATCAGTTAACAGAGGAGGCTCACTGATAACAAATAACTTTTACCAGTGCCCCACTGGAAAGTTCTGATGCTCAATGTGTGTCTTTCCTATTCAGCACACCATCGCCTTGGCTACTCCCAAGGTTTGCATAGAATCCTTATATCTTTCAGAAGCAGTAGCCAGTGTGTGGGTACAAATAAGGGTGGGGAGAAGAAGTGCTGAGACTTTTTGAGTTCTTATTTATATTTGGTGAAAATCCTTATATCACATGTATTTACTATTGTAGGCAGTTAGCCTTATTGGCAAAGCTCAATAAGAGTCAAAGAAAGGATGTTAAGGACCATTCGCCATCATGGTTGGTTTTGTGTGAATACACATCCCCTTCCTGTTGGTGATGTGATAGCAGGAAGGAAGGAGGGAAGGTGTGCCATGGGGCCAGGCTCCGAGTTAGAGGCTGAAGGTGGGAAGCAGAGAGCTTTCTGTCTAGGAAAGACTATGAGTTTTGCCCTCTTTGTCAGATGTGAGCAGAGAAAACTGTGAGATTTAGATGTGTTTAGTGTTCATGCTTGCCAGCTGTTGCCCACATGGGGCTCAGATCCAGTCTCCAGTAACATCTTTGCTTTCCTGTCTCACAGCATCTGTGTATCCTGGGGTCGACAGAGTCAAAGCATTCATGATGTTTATTGCTTAGACATTTGATGCAATGAGAATAGTTTCCCTGGCCAACTTGAAAACTTACAAAACTCGATTTGACTGAGCTCAAGCATTTGGAGCCCCAGTGCAGCAATAAAGGTAGGAGGCAATGACAGGATATGAGAAACACCTTGACTCAGACACTGGCACCTCACAGCCACCTGGTTCTTGTTGCTGCTGACATCTGCTATTCCTCTTCAGGGCCCATTCTCTCCAGGGTGCTCACAGAAGCCACCCAAGGCCAGAATATGATTAGTAAGCCTCACCAGGGACCACACTCTTCTGTTGCTAGTTAGGGTCTATATCAAGGTGACCTTGACTGTCCCCCAGACTCTGGATACACCTGTCTGGGGCTCCTTTGGTGAACATCCTCTAGTTTGACCCAAATACATAAAAGTCACCAAGTTTCAAGCTCTTACTGATCTTTTCAGGCCTTCCAGGGTGCTGAAGGTTTCTTTACCCTACCTGGGAGGAGGAGACCTGGCCATATCATTTGTAGGGCCCAGTGCAAAGTGAAAATGCAGGAACCCTGTTCCCAAAGCAAGAGAAAACATGCCTTTAACGTGCTTGGATATAAACTTTTTCTTTCCTCCATGGCCTCTCTCTTCACTCATCATAGAATTTTTTTAATTAATATTTAATGTTATTACAAACAAAAATTTTAAATTTAAATGTTAGCCTGAATTTTCCCATTTATCTTGATATTATAAAATGCCAATTTTAAATGAAAATATAAGAGCACTTAACTCATATACAGAATCACCAAAATTACACAACTTGTATATCAGAACTGAAAAAAGCATACGCATGTTGTTCTAACCAGAAGAGAGGGAAAATGTCACAAAACCACCTGGCTTTATTTTATTAATATACACATATATCACCTAACTCTCTTTTTGACTTGCTGATGAGAAAGGAAGGACTGAAATGACTAGAAACTCTGAGTTGCTCCATCTTTGCCTTTCCATCTATGTCATCATTTCAGTTTAAGAGGTCAGCTAATGTAGGGAGGTACAACAGTGGGAAAGAATGTGATAGAGATCCTTGGCCATCTGTATTTCTGGACAGATGTTCAGAATGTTCATGGACATCCCTGTGCTCATGGATCACCCTGTGATAATGGACACCTGTGTTCACAGACACCCTTTGCTCACTTATTGCGTGCTCACAGAGCATGGTGAGTGCTACGTTAAGTGAGGAGGGAAATGATTAACCACATGCATATTTCACAGTTTTCCTTCTTTCTGTTCATTGTCATTGCCCCATTGTACTAAATATGTAAAAACATACTTATCAAGATTTTCA
Organism: Aepyceros melampus; assembly: GCA_006408695.1. Taxonomy (NCBI): domain Eukaryota; kingdom Metazoa; phylum Chordata; class Mammalia; order Artiodactyla; family Bovidae; genus Aepyceros; species Aepyceros melampus. Next base: position 21,617 of record SJXQ01009699.1, on the reverse strand, counting down.
AAATGGCAACAGCAGAACATTAAACCCTGCAGAGGTCGCAGGCCTGTGAAGCCAGCCTGAGGCCTAACCTGTTGGAGTTCATCATCCTGCTGCTTAACTCTCATTGCAACAAGCTCTGAGATCCTTGACATCTTCTTGTCCTGTCTTCCCAAATTTAACCCGCTTTACTCATAGAACTCTGACCTATGCAGGTATGTCAGGGCCCCTGCTCCAGCAGTCTTCTAAGAGTCTCTTGTCTTGTCTCCACTTGCAGAGCCCCAGCCACAACTAGTGTTGGCAAGGAACCAAAACTAGGCAGTGGGCTTCCCCGATGGCTCAGTGGTGAAGAATCTGCCTGCCAGTGCAGGAGACAGCATGTTTGGTCCCTGGTCCGGGAGGACCCCAGATGCCTCAGAGCAGCTAAGCTCATGTGCCACAACTGTTGAGCCTGTGCTCTAGAGTTTGGGAGCCACAACTACTGAAGCCTGTGAGCTCTACAGCTTATGCTCTGCAACAAGAGAGGCCACCACAATGAGAAGCTTGTGCACTGCAACTAGAGAGAGTGGCCTCCACTCACCTCAACAAGAGAAAAGTCCACACAAAAAGGAAGACTCAGCATAGCCCAAAAAATTTAAAAATAAATAAATGGTAAAACAAACAAACAAAACAGGCAGATTCTAGGAAACCACTTGGCAAATGCCTCCCTGGGTCTGAATATGTCAGTGTGCCACCTGCAGTGTAATTCCTGCAAACAGCTAAGATAAACTCTAATCACTGTCTCTGTAATCATTCACTGAAGTAACACAAACTATGATCTTTAACATTCTTCTAGCACAGTAGATAGTCAATGAAGCATCACCAAGGCAAAGACAGGTTTAAATCTAGTATGAACCTGTAACCAATTAAATCAGGCAAAAGAGTTCAAGTTTAGGCTCTGCTGCTAATGAGACCAGTAGCTTAGCCTCCAGGAGCCTTGGTTTTCTCCTCCATAAAATGGATCATTCATCTCACAGTTTTGTTTTGAGTCTAAGGTACTAATGACTGTGAAAGGACTTTGCAAATTCTAAAGTGCTGCACAGGGATTTTCTTGATGGTCCATTGGCTGAGACTCTGTGCTTCCAATGCAGGGGGTCTGGGTTCGACCGACTCTGGCCAGGGAACTAGGTCCCATATGCCACAACTGAAGATCCTGAGTGCCAAAATTAAGACCCAGCACAGCCAAATAATAAATATTTTTTAAAAATTAATAAAGTGCTACACACTGTTATATTTGTAAGATAATGCTATGATGTGAAGTGTAACTGAAGTTTGGAAATAGAAAATAACATTTAACATTAAGTTGAAAAGTGAGTACTCTATCCCTAAAACTACAAGATTCAGAGAATATAGGGACAAAGTCACCTCTGTTCCTGGTCTCCCTGATTGCCCCTAGTTTCCATATGCCCAGACAGAGAAGGGGGAAAAGATGTAGACATTGGAGGCAAATGACAATGAGATGAGGTAAACACAGTCAAACACTTTGTTGTAATTTGATTAGTTAACAGCATGTCTTCTCTGCTTAATACTAAGCTTCACAAAAGTAGATCTTTTGTCTTGCTTTCTGCTGTATCCTTAGTAGTCAGCACATTGCTGGGCATGCTCTAAGTGTTCAGCAGTTATTTTTGGAACCGATGCATGAATAAGGAGGAAAGAAACAACAGACTGAGTGTATGGCTGAGGGATGCAATAAAGAAAAGAGAAGGCAGACGGAAGGCATTGGAATGCTGTTTTGCTGAGCCTGTCCTCTAACTTATAGTTCTCACCTCAACTGCTGTTTTATCCAGATGCCCAGAAAGAGTGTTCAACCTTTTGTTGTTCTTTAGTTGCTAAATCATGTCCAACTCTTTTGCAACTTCTTGGACTGTAGCCCGCCAGGCTCCTCTGTCCATGGGATTTCCCAGGGAAGAATACTGGAGTGGATTGTCACTTTCTTCTCCAGGGGAATCTTCGACCCAGGCATTGAAACTGTTTCCTGCATTGCAGGTGAACTGTTTACCACTGAGAGACCTGGGAAGCCCATTCAAATTTTCAGCCTTCTCCTTAAAGATCCTTCTGTTAGAGATTAAAATTACCACAATTCCCTTCTGCCACTTCCCAGGAGAAAATGAGATTTCAGAAAAAAAATATGGTCCCTAAAACTTGTATACTAGGAAGTATTTTTGGATCAGTCACTAGTATTTTGTATTCTTAGGGAATATTTTTATGCCTAATTGTGATACCTTGGTGCATTTTTTACCATGTGCTGTGGCAGTTTCTATGTAAGAAGTGAGAAGCACTCGACAAGTGTAGACAGCCAGAACCACTGAATGGAGCGTGACATGTGGTCTACATGTATCTTTTTTCCTACAACACAAAAAGATTTTACATGCTGATGTGCTAAAAATATTGCATCCATTCCATTTGTTGGTTTTTCTAATGAATCTGAGAGAATTTCCCTTGTGGGATGCAACAAAATAAGTCAACTTATTCATTCTACACAGATAAAATGGATGTTCAAACAGCAGAACTGTGAGATTAAACCCTTTCCTCTCTGACTCTCCCCTTTTTGTTCTCAAGAGAATCTTTCTAAAATCTTTCTTGTTTCTACTTTATATGGAATACTGTTTCTATTCCCAGTCAGTTATGGTCCCCAACCTTTTTAGCACCAGTGATGTTTTGTGGATGACAATTTTTTGACAGGTCAGGGAGAGGGGATAGTTTTATGCTGATGTGCTAAAAATATTGCATCCATTCCATTTGTTGGTTTTTCTAATGAATCTGAGAGAATTTCCCTTGTGGGATGCAACAAAATAAGTCAACTTATTCATTCTACACAGATAAAATGGATGTTCAAACAGCAGAACTGTGAGATTAAACCCTTTCCTCTCTGACTCTCCCCTTTTTGTTCTCAAGAGAATCTTTCTAAAATCTTTCTTGTTTCTACTTTATATGGAATACTGTTTCTATTCCCAGTCAGTTATGGTCCCCAACCTTTTTAGCACCAGTGATGTTTTGTGGATGACAATTTTTTGACAGGTCAGGGAGAGGGGATAGTTTCAGGATGATTCAAACACATTAAATTCATTGTGCACTTTGTTTCTATTATTGTTACATCAGCTCCACCTCAGATTATCAGGCATTAGATCCCAGAGTCTGGGGACCACTGAGTTAGTAGATTTTAATCTAACTTCTTTAGTCACGGAACAAAAAGCTTAAATTTTCTCTTGATGAAAGTGAGTTTACTTTACTGTTGCCTTTAAAATGATAGATGAATGATTTATAAACACTGACTCCAAAATCTACAACAAAAAAGGACCTGAGTATGCCTTCAGGCTGCCACGTAGGGGACAAGACATAAGCATTATTGGCATGTGAGTCTCAATTCATCATATATGTTAGTTGCTCAGTCATGTTCGACTCTTTGTGACCCCTTGGACTGTAGCCCGTCAGGTTCCTCTATCCTTGGGGTTCTCCAGGCAAGAATACTGGAGTGAGTTGCCAATCCCATCTCGAGGGGAATCTTCCTGAACCAGGGATTGAATCCAGGTCCCCCACGTTGCAGGCAGATTCTTTACCATCTGAGCCACCACGTGGTATAAGCAAATAAATACAAAATCATTGTTTTAATTTTAAACAGCAGGCCCTCATAAGTTATAAAATTTGACATCCTAGAGATTGTGATTTCTAAATTCATTGTTTTTTTATGTTTTGTTATCTAGATTCTTGTATCAATAGGAAGTAAAGCCACTATAATTTCTGATGAGTTTTATGTCATATTTCAAATAGTAGAACCGAGATTGGATAGTACCACCACACAGCACATAGAAACTGACTTTTCTTTTGTTGGGTTTGTTAGTACTCTTGACTCATGGCATGCTTATTTTGCTCTCCACCCTTCAACTGCCCCTATATTTGAACATTTGTATAGAAAAATAGGTAGTATTGTTGCTTCTGGGACAAAAACATTTTTTCCATCATCACCCAGAATGGACTCAAGGACCTGTATGACAATGTGGTGTCAAGCTTGAGAACCACTTATCTAGAACAGTGTTTTTAAAATTTTAAAGTTCACATGAGTCACCTGGGATCTTAACAAAATCCAAACTCTGATTCAGGAGTTTGAGGTGGATCTGTGGAGTTTTCACTTTTAACAAGTTCCAGGATAGACCTGTGAGTTGGAAGAACACACTTTGATAGCAAAGATTTAAAACAAAAGAAGTATGCTCTGTTCAAAAATGAACAGTTCATACTTGATTACTGAGTTAATTGCCTAAGATGACATAGAGAAACACAAGCTTGTAAAGAGAGACAAGGATGATGAAGAAATTTGACCTCTTGTCCTGTTCAGAGCAGTTAAAGAAATTAAGAGCTAGTTAGTCAGCTAAAGACAGTACGTTGTGGAGATGATAGCTAGTTTTCGAGAGCTGAAAAACTGTTGTACAGTTCCAAGATTAATTTTGTTCCTCAAGGAACAGAACTAAAAGCAATGGGTAGAAACTAAAGCTATACAGCTTTTGGATCAACATACAGAAGAATATAACAGCCAGAGTTCCCCAGAGCTCCTTGCTTTGGAAGGAAGGAACTAAAAGCAGTGGGTGGAAACTAAAGCTATGCAGCTTTTGGATCAACATACAGGAGAATATAACAGCCAGAGCTCCCCAGAGCTCCTTGCTTTAGAAGGAAGTGTACAAGCTGATTTAGTGATGACTTTGTGAGGCTTCTACAGAAAGGAATCAACACAGGAAAGGAGATGGATCACTCTAGAGGACATTTAACATACCTTCCAAAATTGGGTCTGTAATATTCTGGGTCTTTTTTTAGCCCAGTGCTTGCTTCTAATGGCAGGCAGTCAAGCCTGAGATAAACAGTGGCTATAAGCCAGGGACTTCTTTCTCTTAATGGTTATATCCCTCCTTGAAATTATAAAATTTGGTTTACCTGAATATTAACGCAGACTAACACTCCTACTTGTTCAATCCATATTTTCCTGTTTTGTGCATGTTCTACTTCTTGAATTCAACTGGAAAAATTGTCATGGCAGTGTAGCTCTTTTGATGCAAACAACTAGAGCTGGCATGTTAGTTAGTCTGAGCATCTTCCCTTGGTTCTATTCCAGTTTGTGTCTCCCGTTTGTTGAAGCTAATTAAAGAATTCAATTTACAGGACATTCTCCTCCAAGCTGTGAATCATTTAAAGGATCTCCCTAATCCATTTGTTGTTTATGTTTACATCTGAGGGATGCCTTGAAATTCTATACAGCTAATCCCCTCAAGAAATAGCTGAACACCCAAAGAGGTAAAACCATTGCCTAATAGTCCTAATTGANTAAAGAATTCAATTTACAGGACATTCTCCTCCAAGCTGTGAATCATTTAAAGGATCTCCCTAATCCATTTGTTGTTTATGTTTACATCTGAGGGATGCCTTGAAATTCTATACAGCTAATCCCCTCAAGAAATAGCTGAACACCCAAAGAGGTAAAACCATTGCCTAATAGTCCTAATTAGGGACCTCCCTGGCAGTCTAGTGGTTAAGACTTTACCTTCTAATTCAGGGGGCACATGTTCAATCCCTGGTTGGGGAGCTAAGATCCCACGTATCTCATGGCCAAAAAAACAAAACATATAACAGAGACAATATTGTTAACAAATTCAGTGAAGATTTTGAAAATGGTTCACACACACACAAAAAAAATCTTTTAAAAAAGCCCTAATCAAAATATTAGATTTTCTTTTTATAGATTCAAATGAGACAGGATAAATGAATACAATTGCTGACTATTTTACTTAAGCCAGTTTATGGTTGATTATATATGATGGCTAGGAAGTAACTCTTCTTTACTTATACAGAATTTCTCAGTAAGTACCAGATACTTAAGAATTAGAGTCATGCTAATATACTGGCATTTTACTCTAGTAGCATAAGAATTTGAAAGTATATTTTGGATGATTGATATCAAGGGTCAATGAAGTCTGGGCACATTCATAGCTCTCCCTTTGCATTCCTAGCCTGGCATGATGAGTTGTCTGTTTCACACATCAGCATTTTTCCTCCTTTCAGTTTGCTCTGATCTCACTCTTCAGAATTTGATGGGGCTGTTTGAACCTCAGTTCTAATAAAGTTTTCACATGCAGTAATTTACATGTCAAGAAACATTTCACATATTTGACAATATAATCATTGACTATGAACCAGTTTCAGAAGTTATTATCTACAGGGAGCTATAGTGTATCTTCAAATAGTGAGCAGTGAACAAAGCTGTTTGTGATTTTATATCCAGTGATACAAGTGACCTCCTGAGAGAAGAAATTCAGTATAATACTACTGTCACATGTTTTTCACTTCAGCATTTGAAAAATCACTCCTGTATATCCTATAACAAATAGAATTAGCCTTTTTAAAGAAAGAATTTAAAATCCACATAGAGAAAGAAGCAAAGCTTACAGTTCCAGAGGTCAGAAGTACAAAAACAGTCTTACTGGGCTAGCGCAAATGGAGACCCATACCATGCAGTTAGGCAGAAGAACCAGCCTCCTAAAGATGTCAATATTCTCTAAAAGTTGATCTATAAAATAACATAATACCAACAGGATATTTTTCTTTTCTTTTCTTTTTTTTTACCCAATATCATCTCTCTGGATCATCCCCGTGCACCAGCCCCAATCATCCTGTATCCTGTATAGAACCTAGACTGGCGATTCATTTCTTACATGATAGTATACATGTTTCAATGTCATTCTCCAAATCATCCCATCCTCTCCCTCTCCCTCAGAGTCCAAAAGTCCATTCTATACATCTGTGTCTCTTTTGCTGTCTTGCATACAGGGTTATCATTACCATCTTTCTAAATTCCATATATATGTGTTAGTATACTGTATTGGTGTTTTTCTTTCTGGCTTACTTCACTCTGTATAATCGGCTCCAGTTTCATCCATCTCATTAGAACTGATTCAAATGTATTCTTTTTAACGGCTGAATACTACTCCATTGTGTATATGTATCACTGCTTTCTTATCCATTCATCTGCTGATGGACATCTAGGTTGTTTCCATGTCCTGTCTATTATAAACAGTGCTGCAATGAACATCGGGGTACATGTGTCTCTTTCAATTCCGGTTTCCTTAGTGTGTATGCCCAGCAGTGAGATTGCTGGGTCATATAGCAGTTATATTTGCAATTTTTTTTTTTGAATTTTTTAAGGAATCTTCACACTGTTTTCCATAGTGGCTGTACTAGTTTGCATTCCCACCAACAGTGTAAGAGGGTTCCCTTTCCTCCACACCCTCTCCAGCATTTATTGCTTGTTGACTTTTGGATCGCAGCCATTCTGACTGGTGTGAAATGGTACCTCATTGTGGTCTTGATTTGCATTTCTCTGATAATGAGTGATGCTGAGCATTTTTTCATGTGTTTGTTAGCCATCCGTATGTCTTCTTTGGAGAAATGTCTATTTAGTTCTTTGTCCCATTTTTTGATTGGGTCATTCATTATTCTGGAATTGAGCTGCATACATTGCTTGTATATTTTTGAGATGAGTTGTTTGTCAGTTACTTCATTTGCTATTATTTTCTCCCATTCAGAAGGCTGTCTTTTCACCTTGCTTATAGTTTCCTTTGTTGTGCAGAAGCTTTTAATTTTAATTAGATCCCATTTGTTTATTTTTGCTTTTATTTCCAGTATTCTGGGAGGTGGATCATAGAGGATCCTGCTGTGATTTATGTCAGAGAGTGTTTTGCCTATGTTCTCCTCTAAGAGTTTTATAGTTTCTTGTCTTACGTTTAGATCTTTAATCCATTTTGAGTTTATTTTTGTGTATGGTGTTAGAAAGTGATCTAATTTCATTCTTTTACAAGTGGTTGACCAGTTTTCCCAGCACCACTTGTTAAAGAGATTGTCTTTACTCCATTGTATATTCTTACCTCCTTTGTCAAAGATAAGGTGTCCATAGGTGTGTGGATTTATCTCTGGGCTTTCTATTTTGTTCCATTGATCTATATTTCTGTCTTTGTGCCAGTACCATACTGTCTTGATGACTGTGGCTTTGTAGTAAAGCCTGAAGTCAGGCAGGTTGATTCCTCCAGTTCCATTCTTCTTTCTCAAGATTGTTTTGGCTATTCGAGGTTTTTTTTATTTCCATACAAATCTTGAAATTATTTGTTCTAGTTCTGTGAAATAAATCAAAGAGTACACTAATAGATGGAGAAATATACCATGTTCATGTATTGAAAGAATCAATATAGTGAAAATGAGTATACTGCCCAAAGCAATCTACAGATTCAATGCAATCCCTCTCAAGCTACCAGCAGTATTTTTCACAGGATATTTTTCATTAGAAAATTGACTGTAAAGTACACATGGCAAAATAAACAAGAAGGAATATTCAAGAAATTCAAAATTGGAAAAAAGTGAAAGAGAATAGACACACTACGGAGGAGCCTGGTGGGCTGCAGTCCATGGGGTCGCAAAGAGTCAGAACAACTGAGTGACTTCACTTTCACTTTTTACTTTCATGCATTGGAGAAGGAAATGGCAACCCACTCCAGTGTTCTTGCCTGGAGAATCCCAGGGACAAGGATGCCTGGTGCACTGCCATCTCTGGGGTCTCACAGAGTCGGACACGATTGAAGCGACTTAGCAGTAGCAGCAGATATTAAAACACCTCACAACAGCTGTTAATAATTAGGATAGTAGAGCTTCCCTCATGGTGTAGTGGTTAAGACTCCCTGCTTCAAACGCAACGGGGCATGGGTTTCATCCTTGGTGGGGGAAATAAGATCCCACACACCATGCAGCCAAAACAACAAATAAATAAAATCTTTAAAAAAGTAATTAGGACAGTGAAGAACTAAAACAAATCTGTTGTGGAAGAGATTGCTCGTTTTTAACTAAGAATTCTGGATTTAATAGAATTCTAATTTTATTGGAAGTGTGGTATGGTCTATAAGGTTTTGTCTCTCCATGTTAATATGCTGAAGTCCTAACCCTGCAAAGTGATGGTATTAGGAGGTAGAGCCTCTGGGAGGTGATCAGGTCATGAGGGCAGAGCCTTCATGAATGAGATTAGTGCCCTTATAAAAGAGGTGCCAGAAGGATCCCTTACCCCTTCCTCCACTGTGTAAGGACACATCAAGAGGTCAGCAGTCTGCAACATAGAAAAAGAGCCTTTGCCAGAACTTGAATATGCTGACCCTCTCACCTTGGACTTCCTGCCTCCAGAATCATGAGAAACACATATCTGTTGTTTATAAGCCATCCAGTCTCTGGCATGTTGTTATGGCAGCCTGAGTGGACTAAGACAAGGTGCCCGAGTGCCCATTAAAAGCTATGTCTTCCAGCTTTCCCTTGTAAAGGTTGGGGGCCACTGTGACATGGTTGGATATCTAGGTTTCCTATTTCTGTTGGAACAAGCTGCCACAGACTGAGGGGTTTTAAACAGCACAAATTTATTATCTTACACTTCTGGAAGTCAGAAATCCAAAACAAGCCTTAGAAGGCTAAAGTGTCACCTGTTCTGTGTTCCTTTTGAAAGCTTCAAGGAAATTCTGTCTCCTTGTCTTTTCTAGCTTCAGAGGCCACTTGCACCCCTTGGCTCATGGCCCTCTTCTTTCACCAAAGCAAATCATTCCAATCTCTGTCTCTGTCATCACATATGCCTTTCTAAATTTGACAGTCTTGCTTCTCTATACTTTATATTAGGCCCCTGATGACTCAAAACACTCTTCCCATCTTAAGAACCTTAACTTAATCATATCTGCAAAGTCCCTTTGCTATGAAAGGCAACGAATTCACAGATTCCAGGGAATAAGACATGGGTATCTTTGGAGGTGGCTCAAAGGTAAAAGAATATGCCTGCAATGCAAGAGATGTGGATCTATGGCTTCAATCCCCAGGTCAGGAAGATCCCCTAGAGAAGGAAATGGCAACTCACTCCAGTATTCTTGCTGAGGACATCCTGTAGATAGAGGAACCTGGCAGGCTGCAGTCTGTGTGGTCGCAAAGAGTTAGACAGGATGTAGCAACTAAACGATCACCACCACCACCATCTTTGGAGGTGCACTCTTCTGCCTATCACAGTTGGCCTTCTGGATAGCTTATTAAAAGGAAGCTAAGGATTTCCATTGCCAGCCATGATATAGAAACAAAAACTGGATTTGATCTTCTGCCACAAACAACTAGAAAACTGAGAGAGGGGTGTGGAATCTAAAGCAACTGTTTCCGGTTATTGTAAAATAGACAGCCCAGGACTGTGATCCCTGGGAGAACAGATGCAAAGAAGGTGAATGCTACCATCTCCCTAGTGTTCTTCCTGGAGGTTATTTCCAGACATTACATGAAGGGAAAGGAAATTAATAGGTTCTTGGAGACTCTTTGAGTCAAAAAACAAAGGTTGGAGTTTAATTAGCCAGAAGTCACTGGAAGTTGCAAAGCAGAGTCCTGTAAACAAGACAGCTACACAGAAAATGAATCTCAAAACTTGGCCTAAGAGTCATCTTGAATCTTTGCTGAGTAGTAAGTCATGCATAGAGTAAAACTTCACACAGAGAGTCATATAACAACCAGGTAGCTATGAAGTGAAGAGCTCACCAGGGCATGGAGATTTCAAGTCCCAAATAAGCAGAGTAGAGATACTTGTTGAAATTCATTCAGTGTAAATTCTAGTGGGTCATGGCCTTAGTAATATCATCACACTATCACTGCAGTGAGAATTACTCTTGGGAGAAAGGGAAAGAAGAAGAAAGGAAGAGGGGGAAAGCATGTAGTCAAGAAATAAAAAGGAAAAAATTTAGCAGGAGGCTGACTCATTGGTCATTGGTCATTTTAGAATTTCTTTTCTTCCTGTTCAAATTTTTTCTTAAAAAATCTTTTTTCATAAAAAAATTTTTTTAATTTAGATTTTTAAAAATTGAAGTAGTAACTATGCCAAACCTTTTGATTTTATGAATCATAACAATCTGTGAAAAATTCTTGAAGAGATGAGAGTACCAGACTCCTCACCTGTCTCCTAAGAAACCTGTATGCAGGTCAAGAAGCAACAGTTAGAACCAGACATAGAACAACTGACTGGTTCAAAATTGGGAAAAGAATACAACAAGGCTGTGTATTGTCACCCTGCTCATTTAGGTTGCATGCAAAGTACATCATGCAGAATGCTGGGCTAAATGAATCACAAGCTGGAATCAAGATTGCTTGGAGAAATATCAACAAGCAACTTGATACTTTTATTCTTCTTCTAGCAGCCTGGATGGACTAAGACAAGTTGCCAGAGTTAAATTAATTTCATGGCTAAGTAAATTTCATGGCTGCAGTCACTGTCCATACCACTCTAATGGCAGAAGGTGAAAAGGAACTAAAGAGCCCCTTGATGAAGGTGAAAGAGGAGAGTAAAAAATCTGGCTTGAACTCAATGTTAAAAAAACTAAGATGAAGGGGATGACAGAGGATGAGATGGTTGAATGGCATCACCAACTCAATGGACAAGAGTTTACGCAAACTCCAGAAAATAGTGAAGGACAGGGAAACCTGGTGTTCTGCAGTCTATGGGGTCACAAAGAGTCAGACATGACTGACTGAATAACAACAAAGATAATGGTATCCGATCCCATCACTTTATGGCAATAGAAGGTAAAAAAGTGGAAGCAGTGACAGATTTTATTTTCTTGGGCTCCAAAATCACTGTGGATGGTGACTGCAGCCATGAAACTAAAAGATGCTTGCTCCTTGGAAGGGAAGCTATGACAAACCTAGACAAGATATTAAAAAGCAGAGACATCACTATGCTGACAAAGTCCATATAGTCAAGGCTACAGTTTTCCCAGTAGTCACGCATGGATATGAGTTGGGCCATAAAAGGGCTGATCACTAAAGAATTTATGCTTTCAAACTATGGTGCTGGAGAGACTCTTGAGAGTTCCTTGGACAGCAAAGAGATTGAACAAGTCAATTCTAAAGGATATCAACCCTAAATATTAATTAGAAGGACTGTTGGCTGAAACTGAAGCTCCAACCCTTTGGCCCCTTAATGTGAAGAGCCAACTCATTGGAAAAGACCCTGATGATGGCAAAGATTGAGGGCAAAAGGAGAAGAGGGTGGCAGAGAATGGGATGGTTAGATAACATCACTGACTCAATGGACAGGAATTTGAGCAAACTGAGAGATACTGAAGGACAGGGGAGCCTGGCAAGCTGCAGTCCATGGGGTCTCAAAGAGTCAGACACAACTAATGACTGAATAACAACAACAAATGAGCTCTACAACCAATAAATAAAAGACCATTAATGTATTAGAAGAGCAAAGGGTGTGAATAGATGGGTCACAGGAAAAGGAAATGATCTCTAAGCATAAGAAATATGCCTAATTTCACTCAGGGCAATACAAATTAAAATCAAATCATGTGACATTTTCACTCATTAGATTGACATATGTGGTTTAAGGAGAAACAAGATTTTATTCTTACACATTGCTGGTGAGAGTATAAATTGTTTGAAAGATAATTTGAGAAAATTTAGCAATATCTTTTGATATTGACATATAAGGTTAAGCTTTGCAAAGAGCTAGTTCTGAGCTTATATCAGGGATCTTATCCTACTGTGCCAAGAATTGTTCCCATATGACATTCATACCTGTGCAAGAGTTGCTGATGTTTCCTCATTTTGCTTATTGATCATATCCAACTGAAGTTGTGATTTTGCTGATGGTGGGAGGTGGGGAAAGGGGGTCTCAACATCAAGATTTCATCTGTTGAACTCTAAGCTGATAATTTTCAGTGTTATATTTAATTGTTCCTAATTTTGTGGGTGTTAATTGGGCCTCCTCACTACATTAAAAGCTCTCCATAGGCAGGAAATCTTTTTGGCATATTTCATGAGGCCCTACACAGTCCTGGCCTATACAGTGATTATTTGCTGATTGACTAATTGAAATGTTTATGCTTCCCACAGGGAGATGGGAACAAGTGGGATGTCATGGTTTTCCTACAGGGGTAGCCAACCTCATTCTTAGGCCGACATCTCTAAGAGAGCCTTTCTCCAGCTGCTGTATACCCCATTCTTTCTCTGAGCATCTGACAAGATCCAAGAAGAGGCTGCAAAACACCCATTCTGTCTGTGGTTCCCAGGAGATCTATATGCTCACACCAGCCCACTCTCAGCCTTTAGTTATCTGATACAACTCTCAGCTGAATGTATCTTTGCCCATCCTTGTATGGAAGCTCCATCTTCTTTTTGCTGCCTTGATAGGTAAGGCACTGCTTATTTCCTGTCTCTCTGTGGAGGTGACTGCCTTGCCTTAATTTCCCTTAAATTTTAGATTCTAAAAATTTTCCTAAATTTTAGGTGATTTCACCTCTAGGATGGTGTTAAGAACAATTATTATTTTGTAGATTATCCAGATTTTTTATTGCTGGAATAAGGATGTTGCTCTTTCTAGCTTTCTACATCCTCAATGAAGCCAAAAATCCCACCCAGATTGATCTTAAGGAATCTGTCCTAAGAGGACAAATTGTATTTGTATAAAGATAGACATTTTGGTTATTAAAAAATTGAATAAAATCAGAAAACCTCAACATAAATAATGGTAGCTGCTGGGGAAAAAAAAAAAAAGCTTTAATTCCCAGATACTTGACATGATAACATTTCTTTCTCACTCATACCAGAGTTTGATGAAGGCTGGGGCTTTCTTGCATGACTATTCCTTCGAGTGACAACTCTAAGATATGCCTTCCTTTACATTTGCCATGAGTCCTTTTGGTTCTGTATAGAATGAAACGGAGAAAGTAAGGAAAACTTAAAGTATATTTTAGAGTCAGACTTGATATTTCTGATTCAAATTCCCAGCCAGAAGCCAGTCACATGGCCTCAACCTAGCTGTAAGAGAGACTGGAGAGTATAATCTTCCTGTGTTCCTTGGAGAAGGAAATGGGGTTGATGATACTGGTTTGAAACCTCGAGAATTTCCTGGAAAAAAAATCTGAAACTGCCCCATCCCCATACACAGAGGAAAGAAGAGACCAAAAACGGGACAGACCATTCCAGATGGGCAGGTGGTAAGGAAACTTAGGAGGTTCATCTTAGGTGGCCACAAGATGAGTGGATCTCTGTACTTACCTACAAAACCTTAAAGTTTATGTAGTTAAAGTTAACTGGTCTCAGTCATGTATACCATCCAGATGGTTTCAACAAAATATTGCTCATTCAAGGCTGCATTCTTGGAAACAGCTCTCAACTACGGGAATAGTGAACAGAGCACACATTCCAAGGACAGGGGAGGGAGTGAGGAGCCTTCCATTGTCAGAGTCCAGCTCTGAGGTCAACTGGAAGTCATATCCTCTCAATGACCTTCCATCTAATCAGTCTCTGCCACAACATCATCAGTAGCAAAAACTGTTAAACTATGTCACCTCTACATGTTAGAATGTCATATAGTCACTGAATTCTGCTTTTGTAAAAATTCTAATATCAATGGAAAATCTCAAGACATAGTATTAAATGAGAAAAGAATATAAATTAGAATATACACTATGGTCCTAATTATGTGGATACATACAGTTACATCTATGCAGTTGATACATACAGCTACAATCTAGTCTTTCTGAAGACTGAAAAATTCAAAAAATTCAGTGGCTTTCCTTGAACAATAGGATTATGGCTGATTTTAATTTTTTTCCCTTATAAAGTTTATACTTTCGAGATATTTACAAGATTGTATTATTCTGTGACACAATTGTTTAGTGTTTATTTTAGGAATTTGAGTCAGAAATACCAAATCTGGCCCTAAAATATACTATAAGTCTTACTCACTTTCTCTCTTTCATTCTCTACAGAACCAACAAGACTCATGATTTAGAAAAAAGGTATTGGGAACTTTGAGAAAACTAAGGCTTTGAAACTGTAGGGAGAAAATTCTTATAGCAGAATTGTTCATATTTTATATTTAAAGTCTACAAGTAATTTTCATTTTCATGGTATGACCATATCCTTGGATGAGGAATTAAATGTGATCTGAAGACAACACCTGTACTTCTATAAATGAAATTCTGGTAACTTCATATAACTTGTGTCTTAAATAATTGGGACCATAGTAAGAAGAAAAAATATTTCAATTAATGGTAAATCTAAATGAAAATGCATAGAATCAAATAATCATATCCCTTTTCCCTCTTAACTTTTTACATTGAATTGGGCACTCAAATCATCTTTCCTCTAGCTTCTTAGTGGGTATAGAAGCATCTCTGGTGCTCGTTTCCCACCCATGTCCTTCTACTCAGCCTTTCCTTCTCAAAACCATTGTCAGGATGATCTTCTCAAAACACTAACCTGATACTGGAAAGGAGCAGACAAGGTGAAAAATCTGGACTCTCCAGTGTATGCAAGGAACCCAGGTAAAATCTCTATGGCTGGTTGAGCACCAGCCCAGGCTTTGCACTTGATGAACAGAGAGATTGGACAATCTGACCTCAGGATCCTACAGAGAGGTTGTCTGTGTTGCAGAAAGACTTCCTGATGGGTACTGGAGATGAGAGCAGACAAGAAAGACAAGCCTAGTGTGCAGTTTTGAAGGCCAAGGCTAGAAGTTTTCATCTGATATCTAGAGTAAAACTCAGAAGCTACTCAAGGACTCTGAGGAATGTAGTGAGAAGAATAAAAAATTACATCAATTTTCTCTCCTTAATTTTCCTAATATGACAATGAGAGCTATTGTCCACTTGGAGAAGATTTGAATGAAAGCAGGCACTTGAATTTTCCCTGGGACTGTCAACTTTCATCTAATATTTAGCCAAATTAGTGGTATCTTTTCTAAGAGGTGTGTATAATGCCATTTTTTGTTATTACTCTTTTTAAATTTTTTAAAAAGAATTCATCTCTTAAAACCAAACGATTCAGAGTCTTCTGTAGAGCTAAAGTCAGGGCATTCCCATCACTTCTGCTTTCCTCTCTTGGTGGGGGCAGGAAAGGAGCTTTTATCTTGCTGCCTGAATCCTCAGAGTCATGACCTTAGATTGCCCGTCTTCTCCCTCTTGCTGTGCTTCTGATACACAGATAAGCCACTTAAGACTCAGAAAGGAGAACCACAAAAGAAATGCTCTAGAAAAAAATACAAGCTGTTAAGACTCAAGTATATTAAAATAAATAAATAAAAAATTTTAAAAAAATGTAAAGATTCAAGTAAATTTTCCCTATTTTATATATTTTATATGCCAGTGATAAATGTTTAATTTCTCCAGTTTAGTATATGACTTTATAGAAGGAAGAATTTGAAGTCAGGAAACAGAATAACAAGGGGGTCATAATTTGATAAGGAAAAACATACAATTGTACCTCTCACTTTACTGAAGACCAGCATTTTTACCTGTGCCCTCTCCCCATTACAGGCATGAAATTTTTCCCAGATTGTACAACCTACTCTCATTACTGCACATCCTATTTATGGCTACCTACCTAATTATCTTCTTTGGAAAGATTCTCTAAAAAAAAAGACATTTCACAGCATAGAAACAACATACTTAAAGCAGTAAAACGAAAGGAAGGGCTGGACATCAACACTGCTGCTGCTGCTGCTAAGTCGCTTCAGTCGTGTCCGACTCTGCGCGACCCCAAAGACGGCAGCCCAACAGGCTCCCCCGTCCCTGGGATTCTCCAGGCAAGAACACTGGAGTGGGTTGCCATTTCCTTCTCCAATGCATGAAAGGGAAAAGTGAAAGGGAAGTCGCTCAGCTCTGTCCGACTAGTAGCGATCCCATGGACTGCAGCCCACCAGGCTCCTCTGTCCACGGGATTTTCCAGGCAAGAGTACTGGAGTGGGGTGCCACTGCCTTCTCCGGACATCAACACTAACAGAGGGAAAATACTGGTTTGTACTGGCACTCCCACTAGGAGACCTGACCTCTTTCTCAGGCTTCTGTTTAGGCTTGGAGTGAGGTGGGGGCAAGATTGAAGTGCTACACTTGCACCCCAAAGGCTGGTGGATGGCTGTGTGAATACGTGCAGATAGGCCTTAAGAAAGGGCTTTATGGGAATGGAAAGAAATAGAGATGTGGAAGTGGCAGCCCTTGGCTAAGAGGCCACAGTAGAATTAAGTTCTGTTCTTCTATCTGCCCCTGTGTATGACTTGTCTAAGATCCAGGGTCTATTTCTCCATCTTTTTCTACACAGAGGCTGCTCTTTTCCAGAGGTTCCTTCACATCAGGCGGTTAGGCACATCTCCTGCTAAACAATAGGGAGAAAGTATCTGTTTCTAGAAGGCCATCTGCTCTCTTTGAGAAGAGGAGTCCATCACTGAAGGCAAATTTTAGGCAGGCAAAGAAGTGGCTGACTGCTTCTTGTTAATTTCAGATTCTAAAAGAAGCCACCCACACCAAACACACAAACCTAAGGCATGCTTGCCGCATGCCTAATCATGTTGATGTATAGCAAAACGAATACAGTATTGTAAAGCAAAACAAACTAAAAAATAAAAATTAATTAAAAAAATAAAACTTAAAACTAAATAAATAAAATAAAATGCTATCCCCACCACCACACTACCTTACTGTCACCTCTCACCTTAAAACAATGAATTGGGGGGGGGCCTGAAGGCAGAGCAGAGAACTCTGAAGTAGACAGCATGAGAAAAAGAAGAGAAAGCCTGGGGTCAGCATCCCTGCTACATATCTTCCAAGCTTTGAGAACCAAGACAAACACTTCCGGACCTCAGGTGCTTGAAGTGTGCGGGAAGAGAGAAGTACTAAGTTGTCCCTAAGACTCTTTCCTCTCTAACATTTCACTGTTCCATTCGATCTCATCAGATGCTCCTCTGGCAGGCAGAGAAGCAGAGAGGGTGCACTGGAGAACACAGGTACTAGAGCTGCCCAGGTCCCAGTCCCAGCTCTGCCACTTAAGCATCTTAGTCCAGTCACTTAACCTGTCTCACTGCAGCCCAGCAATGAAGATCAAATGAGATAACATGCATCCATCCATCAGCTTTGGTGCATAACAAACCACACCAAAATGGCAAGAAATAATAAGTACTGGTCAGGATGTGAAGAAAATAGTACCCTCTGGTGCTGTTGGTAGCAATGTAAATTGGTACAGCTACCAATGGAAAACAGGATGCAGGTTCCTCAAAAAATTAAAAATAGAACTACCATATGTTCCAGCAATTTCACTCCTGGGTACTTATCTGAAAAAGACAAAAGCATTAATTTGAAAAGATATATTCACCCTTATGTTCATTGCAGCTTTATTTACAATAGCCAAGATATGGAAACAACCTAAGTATCCAAAGATAAATGAATGGATAAAGATGTGAGACACATTTTTATATAGGTTTCATATTTATACATATATATGATGGAATTTTACTCAGTCATAAAAAAGAATGAAATTTTGCCATTTGCAACAGCCAAGATGGACTTAGAGGTTATCGTGCTAAGTTAAATAAGTCAGACTAAAGAAATACCTTATGATTTCACTCATATGTGGAATCTAAAAAAGAAAACAAATGAACAAATGTAACAGAACAGAAAAGAGTCATAGCTACAGACAGCAAAGCAGTGGTTGCCAGAGGAGAGGGGATGATAGATGAGTGAAATAGGCGAGGAAGCTTAAGAGGTACAAACTTCCAGGTGCAAAATAAATGAGTTATGGATATGCAATGTACATGTGGGGAATATAGTCAATAATAACACAATACCTTTGGTGATGAAAGGGGTCAAAATACACAAAGAATCTGCCTGCAATCCACGAGATGTATGTTTGATCCCTGGGTTGGGAAGATCCCCTGGAGAAGGAAATGACAATCTACTTCATTATTCTTGGAAAATCCCATGGACAGAGGAGTTTGACGAGCTACAGTCCATGGGGTCGCAAAAGAGTCACAAAGACATGACTCAGCAACTGTTAGCAGCTGAGCTGTTAAATACGAGAAAGAAGAGGTAAGGAAAGGGTGAGAGAGTGAGAATGCAATGTGAGGGCACCTGACTCAAAGTAAGCTTTCAAAGTAAGCCAAGTGATGCCCCAAACTACTGACTTCACGATCTTCCAGGCTGGCCGTGGTCGTGGAACTTAAGTAGCTACATAGAACTAACTGTACTTCTGCCCTGGGGATCTGTATAAAGGGAAGTATCCTAAGTCAAACAGGTCAGAGCCTGAGACATGCTGTGAGAAAAGAAATAAGAAGGATCAGGGATGAACAGTAGGAAGTGTACTGAAAAATCTAACCTCAGCTATAGGAGGTCCTCCTACAAGAGCATTCATCTGTTAGGCATGGTCAGAGCAGGTTAACTGATCAATCAATAGGGCCAAACGGCTATGGTGGGTTGTGAGCAGCCAGGGTAATAAAAGACAAACACTGGTGCCAAAGTTCCAAAGTATTCATGGCAAATCCTAGTCAATGGCTAAGGGCAGTGAGAGAAAGGTGTCTGGTTTTTTTCTCATTTTCCATCCTGTGAAGAACTTGCAAAAATTAGGTCAAACCTAGAGCTGCAAAGAAGTTGGTTGGAATTCAGAGCAGTCCGTCTTGGCGATATAAAACTCAGCTTGGAGAATTGAGCTGAAGCCTCATCCAACAATTGGGGCCAAGAGAGAAAAGACTGGGAAAAGCCAAATGGTGACTGATGGTAGGGGACAGTCAGGATTCACTGCAGGGCTTTTGGCCTGTGCCAGCAAAAATAATTCTGGATTCACCTACTGCAGAGGGCTTCTTGCCCTCTTCAGGATTGACTCAGTTGTCACATGGCTCTGAGTCTGAAAAGAAGTCCTTAGTTACCCAAGTTAATGAGAGCAAGAGAGCTCTTCTAACTGCATTTGTCACAGATCTGTGTACTTATTATGAAGGAGGTGAAGCAGTGGTTCTGAGCATCATCAGTGGAGACAGGCCTGGGTAGAAAGTCTAGCTTTGCAATTTACTTTGTATGCTTCTTCTCTTCTCCATTAATCAGCTTCTTTAAAATACAGATCATAATTGTACCTTCCTTGAAGGATATTGACAAAACAACTGGGTTGAGTTCATATATATGGAGAACTACTGCTGCTGCTGCTGCTAAGTTGCTTCAGTCGTGTCCAACTCTGTGCAACCCCATAGATGGCAGCCCACCAGGCTCCCCCGTCCCTGGGATTCTCCAGGCAAGAACACTGGAGTGGGTTGCCATTTCCTTTTCCAATGCGTGAAAGTGAAGTCGCTCAGTTGTGTCCGACTCTACTAGTACCTTGCTAATGCTAAGTGCCAGTTTTACCATTTGGAGTCTTTCTTCTGTCTGCTTAAATTGTCCACCTACCACGGAGTTTAAGAAAGAGTAAGATGAGATGTCCTCTTAAAAAGTTCGCCTTTGGGGGCTTCCCCTGGCAGTCTAGTGGCTGTTAAGACTTCACCTTCTAATGCAGAGGCTGTGGATTCAGCCTCTCATTGGGGAGCTAAGATCCCACATGCCTCAAGGCCAAAAAAATTAAAAAACATGAAGTGAAGTGAAGTCGCTCAGTCATGTCCGACTCTTTGTGACCCCATGGACTACATGTAGTCCACCAGGCTCCTCTGTCCATCGGATTTTCCAGGCAATAGTACTGGAGTGAATTGCCATTTCCTTCACCAGGGGATCTTCCCGGCCCAGGGATTGAACCTGGGTCTCCGCATTGTAGACAGACGCTTAACCATCTGAGCCACCAGGGAAGTCCAAAAAACATGAAACAGAAGCAATATTGCAACAAATTCAGTAAAGACTTTAAAAATGATCTACATCAAAAAAAACTAAAACAAACTTCATCTTTTAAAATTATGTGACCATTCAATTTTAATTCTCTTTCAGATTTTATTAGAGACTGATATTAATTCATTCTTGTTGAAGATTTTTTCTTGTACTTTGTGGTTCTGGCTGAGTCTGTCTACCATAGCAAAAGAAAAAGAAGCAGCTTATAAGTATGAAATTATAAACACATTTAGAGGTAATTTCTTTTTGGAAGATGATTCAGTTCAGTTCATTTCAGTCATTCAGTCATGTCTGACTCTTTGTGACCCAATGAACCTCAGCACGCCAGGTCTCCCTGTCCATCACCAAATCCCGGAGTCCACCCAAACTCATGTCCATCGAATCAGTGATGCCATCCAGCCATCTCATCCTCTATCGTCCCCTTCTCCTCCTGCCCTGAATCTTTCCCAGCTTCAGGGACTTTTCCAATGAGTCAGCTCTTTGCATCAGGTGGCCAAAGTATTGGAGTGTCAGCTTCAACATCAGTCATTCCAATGAACACCCAGGACTGATCTCCTTTAGGATGGACTAGTTGGATCTCCTTGCAATCCAAAGGGCTCTCAAGAGTATTCTCCAACACCACAGTTCAAAAGTATCAATTCTTTGGCGCTTAGCCTTCTTCACAGTCCAACTCTCACATACATACATGACTACTGGAAAAACCATAGCCTTGAATACACGGACCTTTGTTGGCAAAGTATTGTCTCTGCTTTAAATATGCTATCTAGGTTGGTCATAACTTTCCTTCCAAGGAGTAACTGTCTTTTAATTTCTTGGCTGCAATCACCATCTGCAGTGATTTTGGATCTCACCAAAATAAAGTCAGCCAGTTTCCACTGTTTCCCCATCTATTTCCCATGAAGTGATGGGACCAGATGCCATGATCTTAGTTTTCTGAATGTTGAG